>MU227885.1:331010-391259 GCA_018584345.1 Thuja plicata
CCTTGGGCAGTGGCTTGGTGAAGATATCGGCCAATTGTTCTTTTGATTGCACATACTCAAGTATCACCTCTTTTTCTTGAACTTTCTCTCTTAAGTAATGATACTTGATGGAAATGTGTTTAGTCTTGGAATTCATGACTAGATTCTTGGGAATTTTTATTACACTAGTGTTATCACAATAGATAATCACTAGTTTTGAGATCTTCGTATGCATACCTTCCAGGAATTGTTTGATCCATGTAATATTTGAGCAGTTTGCAGCAGCAGCAACATATTCTACTTTTGTAGTACACTGAGAGATGAATCCTTGCTTTTTTCTAATCCATGTCACAAGTTTGTCACCCATAAAGAATTCTCCTCTAGTTGTGCTCTTTCGGTCATCAAGAAATCTAGCCCAATCAGCGTTAGTAAATACCTTTAGTTCAAATTTTCCTTCTCTTCTATACCATAAGCCAAATTCCTTAGTATTCTTCAGATATCTTAGGATTCTTTTCACAGAATTCATATGTGATTCCTTGGGGTTAGCAGAAAATCTAGCAGCAATTCCTACTGCATGTGCAATATCTAGTCTAGTGTGTACAACAGACATGATTTTTCCAGTCATTGATCTATACAAAGTCTAATTTACCTCTATTGTCTTGTCTTCCTTTGTTAACTTACATCCAGTAGCCATCGGTGTTCCAACTGGTTTGGAGTCTTCCATCTTGAATATTTTCATGACCTCTTTGATGTATTTGGACCATGTAATGAAAATACCTTCACTTTGTTGAATGATCTGTAGACCAAGAAAGAACTTGATCTCTCCAAACATAGACATCTCAAATTCTTTTCTCATCTCATCAACAAATGATTTGCATAGCATATCATTTCCTCCAAATATGATGTCATCAACAAATATTTCAGCAATCAAAGTGTTACCATCAGTATCTTCTTTCAAATAAAGAATACTGTTTTCACTAGTCCTTACAAATCCAATACTTATTAAATAAGAATGAAGTCATTCATACTAGGCTCTAGGAGCTTGTTTCAATCCATTTAAGGCTTTGTGAAGTCTACATACCATGTTCCTCTTGCCTGGATCTACAAACCCTTCTAGTTGCTCAATGTATACCTCTTCTTCAAGTATTCCATTTAGGAATGTTGACTTGGCATCCATTGGATATACTTTGAATCCTTTGTATGCAGCATAAGCAAGTAGTATTCTTACTCCTTCTAGCCTAGCAATGGGTGTAAAGGTTTCTCCATATTCTATACCTTCTTCTTGTGCATACCCCTTGCATACTAGTCTTGCTTTGTTCCTTGTGACTTCTCCATTCTCATTTGCTTATTCTTGAATATCCATTTTGTACTGATGACATTCTTGGTATCTGGTCTTGGCACAAGTGACCATGTTTTATTCTTCTCAATCTTCTCAATCTCATCATTCAAAGCACTTATCCATTCTTCATTATCTAGTGCAACATTGACAGATTTTGGCTCAAACTCACAAATTAAACAATTTGAGTTTAAAGACTTACTTCTTGTTCTTGTACGAACTTTCTTATCTCCTATGATCTGGATCTCTAGATGGTTCCTTCTTACATATCTTGCAATTATAGGTACAGTTCTTTGTCTATTAGCTTGATCATTTTCCTGATCTTCATTTTTTTCTTCATTACCTTGCACATTTTCTCGATCATTATCCTGACCATCGGTAACAGCAGTCTGACCATCAGTTGCAACATTTTGTTGTTCAGGGATTAAGCATTGTTGCTTGGGTAGAGTGTTGGTTTCTTCACAATATACAAACTTGTTGTATTCCTCTGGTTCTTTTGTGCTTTCCAGCTCATTCTTTTCTGCAAACTCATCAATCTTTACATTTGCACTTTCAACTATTTTGTTAGAGGCCCTAATAAGACATTTAAAAGCTTTTCTTTTGGTAGAATACCCCATAAAAATACCTTCATCACTTTTTGCATCAAGCTTTCCATTTCTATCATCCTTTAAGACATAACATTGACTACCAGAGATCTTGAAGTAACTTACATTGGGTTTTTTACCATACCATAGCTCATAAGGTGTCTTCTTTGTGTCCTTCTTCAATTGTACTCTATTTAGTGCATAAATAGAAGTGTTGATAGCTTCCCTCCAGAAGATTTGGGTGATGCCTTTCTCTATCATCAGTGTTCTTTCACAATCAACTATTGATCTGTTCCTTCTCTCAGCAATCCCATTTTGTTGTGGTGTTCTTGGTGTAGAAACCTGTCTTTTTATCCATGCTCATTACAGAAATTAGTGAATTCATCTGATATAAATTCTCCTCCTCTATCTGATCTTAAACATTTCAAATCCTTACCACTTTGTTTTTCTACCATAGCCTTATACCATTTAAACATCTTGAACGCTTCAAATTTATCATTTAGAAAATAACTGTCATCATTCTAAAGTAATCATCAACAAAGAGAATAAAATATCTATCTCCATAATAGCTCTTTGTCCTCATCGGTCCACATAAATCAGTATGGACTAATTTTAGAATATCATCATATGTATGGGTTTTACTTTTGAAACTATACTTTTTCATTTTACCTTTTTGACAATTTTTGCACATGATGTTGTCTGGCTTTGTCATCATCGGTAAGCCTCTTACATTTATTCTTCTGCTTATTTTTATCATGTTTTCAAAATTCACATGACACAATATTTTGTGCCACAACCATATGTCTTCATTTCTTTTCATTAAGAAAGTGGTGTTAGTATCATTGAGATAGAATAAGTTACCTTTAGTCTGTTCACCGGTACAAATCAGTTTTCCTGATTCATTGAAGATCTTTGCCTTCTTGTTCTCAAATGCTACTCTTTGACCTAAATTATTTAGCTGAGAAACACTCAACAGATTATAATTCAATCCTTTTACCCAATAAGCATTTTCACATTTAATCAAGTTACTCAACATTATAGTTCCTTTACCTTCAATCGGACAAGGTGTATCATTACACATTCTTACTGTACCACCATTATAATACTCAAAAGTATTAAAATTTTCTTTGTCACTAGTCATGTGGTGAGTGCAGCCACTATCTATAATCCAGATGTCATTCTTGCTAACCTTAGATATGAGTGCAGTTTCTACATACCTTTCATCTTCATCTGAATCATCATTCATAGCTACAAATATCATCTCGATGCCTTCATCAGGTTTGGTGTCAATATCTTCATCTTTGTAAGCAGCTAGGTAGCTAGCCTTCTTGCCTTTATCCTTGTAGTCTTGGGTATCTCTTCTTTCTGATTGTCAGTAACTTTTGTAATCCTTGTTATCACCTCTATCATATTTTTTCTCAAAAGATCTGTCATTACCTTTGTCATCTTTTCTTCTGTTAGGACATCTTGTAGAAAAGTGTCCAATCTCTCTATAATTAAAGCATACAAGTGGTAACTTGCCTTTGTATTTACCTTTGCCTCTCTGCATTCTCCTTGCCATGAGTGCTTCTATTTCATCTAGATCTTCTTCTTCACTTTCACTTTCACTATCTCTTCTAGATGTGTGCCTTTGACTTGATTTTCTTATTCTCATAAAAGACTTAAATGCAGACTCTAAGTTTGGTAAGACACTATTATCAAATTTATTCATCTCAAATGAAATCAGTCTACCAATTAAACTATCAAGATTAACTGTGTTGTTTGCTACTGCTCTCATTTCTTGAATAGCAGAAACTCTAATAGCATATATAGGCAATAAGGTTCTTAATATTTTACTTACCATCATCTCCTCTTCAAGTGTACCTCCAACACCTCGTATAGCATTGACTACTTTTATTCTTGTGATGTACTGTGTGATGTTTTCTCCTTCTTTCAATCTGAGATCATCAAATTTTCCTCTAAGGATTTCTACCTTGGCTCTTAGAACATTTGTATCACCTCCATGTACAAGCTTCAGTTTGTCCCACATTTTCTTTATAGTTTTACAATCCTTGACATCTTCAAATTCAGCGTCGAAGAGTGAGGAAGAAAGCTCTATAACCATGTAGTTATGCTCATGTTTCTCTCTTAATTTATCTACTATCAAAGATCCTATAGGAAACACATATTCAGTATCTAAGTATTGAGTAACATCATTACCAATACCTAATAAGTGTAGTCTTATCCTGCTCTGCCATGAAGCAAATTTGTCTTTGTTCAACTTGGGCACATCTCGTCAGTTCATCTTGTGATCCTGACTTAGGTCTTGAAACCTTCCTTCTAAGCACACAAGCTCTCATACCAATTGTTATTAATAACTGAGAGGGGGGGTGAATCAGTGGCTTCAAAAACTTTTCTTTATTCTAACCACCAATCAAATAAACCTCAGATTATTATGTCCCTTACAATATGCATGTCATGAATTACTTATAATAATTAAATCTCTGTCAGTTTTCCTTTTATGACCTTATTCTCCTTGATTAACAATGAGCAGTAAAACTTATTTACCGATACTCAGTAAATATGCAGAGTATACCGATAAATCCAAAAATGCATATGTGAAATGTAAAACAGTAAAGTAATAAACCATACACACATAACACATGGATTTTAACATGGAAACCCTATTAAGGGAAAAAACCATTGGGACTGGTACCCCAAATTTTCACTCTTTTGAAGTGAGCCTTGTTAGGAGCCAACCCTGTTAAAGGTTACAAACACACTGTTAGGTGTGACCTTGTTAGAGGAGTTTATACATAGAGGTTGTCACTTAGTATTTGGCATCTATTTTCTACCATCCTTGAATTAGCCTTCTTCTTAGACTGTCAATAGGCTTTATGCAAATCTTGCTACCATCCTTGAATCTGCCTTCTTCTTAGACTGTCAATAGGTATCTAGCAAGTACAATGCTACTTTCATGAATCAACCTTTTTGGTACTCCTTGGGATGTACCTCAATATATAGAAGACTTTCAAGTCCTACTTTGTTAAGAGACTTGATGCTTCAATGGTTAAATTGAAACATAATGACCTATTTATAATGCAACTTGAATTGCAGATTTTTAGATCTATTTAAGTACATTAGCTCTCTGATCAATGTATCAATTCAATTCTTTGTTCTCCACACTTTATTCTCTATGATGTTGTGCTTCACTGTTCGTCGGTGTCTGTAGAAACCTTTAGCTCTCCTTTAGCTTGATTGATCAGGACTGTATGAAGTTATCCTTCATCAGTTTCTCTTCAGCATCCTCTTTCTATTCACCCTTGTTCCTATGATTATTCATAAATTAATTAAGCTTGTCTCTTATATAGACATGATATTCACCGTTTCTTGATTCTTGATTCTTGATTCTTGATTCTTGGCGTGAAAACAATCCAGCCAATCTAATTTAAATCATAACTCTTGATTTATCTCATAGTTATCTTTATGTCAACTGTACAAATCTTCTTTAAATCAATCACTTAACTCTGGTCGAATAAAACAATGAAAATAGCTAGTTAAGTCTATATTTAGCTCTTGCCAGCTAGATATTTTATCATTTTCTGAACTCTCTGTTCTGTCGATCAACTTTGCAGTTAGTCATCGATGACAACTGCCAGTTCCATTGGTGTGACTCTAGTCAGCTTTGGGATCTCTATCCATTGGGTATCATTGGATTTTACTCATTAGGAAACTCTATTCTCATCTCGTTGGGCATCCTATGATTTTACTTCGTTGGGAAATACTATCTTCTGCTCGTCGGGTATCGCTATGACTTTGGTTCTTCACTTTTACCGATGTTGTGCACTTTGTTGGTGTTATTTGTAACTTAGTGAATACTTGACTTTTATGCATTGCTAAAAGCATAGTCTTTGTTCCATTAATTCTTTAAAGTCTTTGGCATTATATACATGACCGTATAGGTGATATCAAGTTGACATCAATGACAATACAAACCATTAACTGATTTAATGTCTTGGATTATCTTCAACTTAACATTATACAACATTTAATCAATTACATGTCATCACTTTCTACCTCAGATTCTAACTTTTCTTATGCAGTTGTACTTCATAATCATCAAGAAGGTAATTTTCCTTCATCTTTGCCACCATACCTTTCCAACTAGTTATGGGGCTCTTTCCTTCTTTTTCCCTTTCCTCTTGGACAAAATTCCACCAAGTGAGAGAAATACCTCTCAATCTTGTCTTGGCTATTCTAACTTTCTGAGCTTCAGTCACACTATCACAATCAAAGTGATTTTTAAGACCTTCTATTCATTCCTTCATTAATTTTGGATCCATTTTTCCACTAAATAGAGGCACACCTTCTAAGTACTTACCACTCATTTCCTTTAATGCTTTCAAGAATGGCTCTTCTTGAAGCATAGGGTCTGGCTCTGGGATCATGTCCTCCTTAGCCACTTTTTTACCCTTCCCATTATCTTCTTTCATTAGTTCACTGACTTCGATAGTTTGAAGCTGCACTTCTTCTAACTTGCATGCCATTTCGGCTAACTGTTCCTTCAGGTGTCTATTCTCCTCTCTCTGCTCTCTAAAATCCCTTTTCAGTTCTACATTGGACACCATGTTGGATGAATTCACAGACTCTTCTAAAAATCACACCCAAACAACACAAGCCCAATTCTCTAACTTTCTCTAATACCAATCTGATGTATTACCTAGGTCTAGTTGTTACCAAGAGTTGGCTTGACTCTGCTCTAAGGCCTCTTGCACAGACCTTATAGGTTAGATTCTTACCCTTGCTTGAGGAAGTCACTAAGATCTTCACCTCAAGTTCCCTAGACCTGGTTTACACCATAAAGCTACTAATTCATACTAAGGAATCAATTAGGAAATATTCACTCTCCAGGTTAAACTGATGAGTTTAACCTCTTTTCTCAATAGAAAAAACACAAAACACATAACAGGTAACAGAAGGAAACCCAAATACTCTCTAAAATCTATTACATGTATAGTATTCTTACAATCTTACAATCCTTCTCATATATCTACTCTCTGCTACTACTTACAAAAGCTTTAGCTATATAACAAACCCTCAAAATATCTCATGTTCTTTGACAATTTTGACCACCTTACATAGGCAGCCTGATTGAGCCATAAATGCTCCTTCCAGGACTGGAATAGATGTCCCTGATCATTCCAAGAAAAAATGATACGTAGAGAGCCATTGCAGTTGAACCAGCTATCACAAATGTCACGACCCACATTTCTTCGGTCATTGACCGACATTACCAAGCACCAGTGTTGACTTTTCCAAACAACAGAAACATCATCGATCTTCAACCCTGAGCGTCAGATCACAAACCTGAAAACAAACATAGACCCTAGCCGACATCACCCATGGACATCCCTGATGGACATTACCGATGATCAATCCTGAGATACATTCCTGACGAACATTCCTGAGTACCAGTTTCACTAATCTGCAAATCATCAATCTTTGGTTACTAGAGCCTTATTACATTTCCAGAGGTTTATAGACTACCTCAACACGCACTTAAGCTAGGAAACAACTATCTAGAAACTATGGTATTTGTTGACCTACTGACCTCAGTCATTACAAAAATGGTGGAACAAAACACCTTACAAACTAGCAAGCTTTCTATCCTAGAAATGCTTCTAACCTTAGGTGCTCCTGCACCACCAACTTCCTCATGACCATTTGGATTCAAATATTCAAATTTCCAAACTTATTTAAATAAAACCAGAAGAACCTATAACTTTGGGTTTTTTCATTTTAGGACCAGAATAACATTTATAAAATCCTAAATTTATCTCATGACCTATTCCCAACCATCTAGGCCTGTTGTATCAAAATTGACAACATTACATCATTTTTTGCACTTGTTGCATATTTAGAAACATTACATATTTTTGCATCTCTATTACATTAATTTTACATTGAATGATTAAAAATCTTAACAAAACATCATCAAATGAACAAATTGTTCTTATTACATTGCAAATGAACCTTCATGGTCATTATTTTTCTTTCAACTCCTCTAGGATCCATGAGTGACCCTAGTGTTCCTCCTTGTCCTTGGTGCTCCTGCACCATACTCCCGGGGACAAAAATAATCCAAGTCCCCTGGATTCCTCCTTCCTCTTCCTTGTCTTCAAGTTCTTAGGTAATGTTTTTGATACCCTACAAACAAAAAATCTTCTTGCTTTGGTGGCTCATAGTACCATGGCTCCATCATTTGGTACCCTTTCCAAACTCTTTCATCAACATTGTTGGTGTGCGTTATTCCCACTTGATCATCAACATAGTATCTCTGCAAACCTGCAACAAAGGGGTTAGAAAACATGACATCATTATCCATTTGGTTCACCATAGGAACCCTACCATCTTCCTCCTACAATATCTCCATATGTGGAGAAACTTTTTCCATCATTAGAGCCTCCTTATGGCCCTTATTACTACCTCCATGACCTTTCCATTCTTCAACAATAGTAGCAAACTTTTCCCATAAGTCTTCCTCTTCCTCAAGCCCTCCTAGGCTTGCCTCTATGATGTCTTATTCAGCATCAAAATATACTCCATCATTAGTCCTTACACCCTTTATCATAGGTGCAACTTCCTCTCAAAGAGTACCCTACCGAGTACCCTTCTCTTCTTCATCTTTTGCTTCATTCCTTGATGTTGTTCTTAGTCATTGAATAGGCTATTTCATCTTATTATTCAACCTCAAATGCCAACTTGTAGCATCCTTAAGCATCTTATCTAGTTTCTTCAATCTTTCTTCACCTTATTCTAGGTCTCTTTTTAGGCTTCTTAACTTTTCTTGCCTCATCCATTCTATTTCTTTCTTCCTTACTTCTTCTTCCTTCTTCTTCTTCTCTGCTTCCTTGTCTTCATTCAAGAATTCTTTCAGAAACTTGAATGACTCTCTCTTTTATCTTGTGTAAGCCATCTTAGGTCTCTCCTCCCATAAATTTATCTTTCTCTAATACCACTTGATGTAGAGGCTAGTGGTCTTCAACAATCTTCTCTTTCACTAGACTCCACATCTTAAATCTGCACTCACTCAACTTAACCATTCATGCATATTTTCCAATATGATGTGACTATCCCAAAAAACTTACTTGGATCACTCTCTATGGATCCACCACTAATCTTATCACAAAGAGGAATCTCTACACATCCCCCTATAACCATTAATGTCTTCTCTAACAAAACTACTATGCATCCCACACTTGAATGCAAAACTCACACTTGTTGTCCACTATGACAGTCTTCTCATTCTGGAACAATCTCTACAACTAACCCTTCCCATGTTTCCCCACATTCCTAAATTAAAGGAGACACAACATAGGTCTTACTAGACCCATTTAGATTCTTTTCCACACACTCACTATGTTCATTTGACTCCTTAAACTTAACATCAAATGAAACCAAACAAATTTACCTTCTTGTTGTCCTCTTAGATAGACCCGCACACAGAGGGGTGCAACTTTTGAATAAGGACACAAATTATGGATCTCTCCAATGAGGAGGGGCACAATTATTTTCTCACAAACATACTCCAATCTTAGAAATATCCAATGGTTAACTTTTGGGATATGGCCCCCGTACTGAACTGTATTTTTCTGAGACAATCATTCCTTCTTCCTGTCACTGTCCAGTCACTTCTCTACCCTCAAACACATACTACGTGATGCATGGACACCTAAAACATCTAAGGAAAGTTAATATACACACCTTAATCATCACTTCCCAAATGATAGGGGTTTTTTACATTAAATCTGGAGGAAACTGCATTTTAGTGCCCACGGGTTACCCTAAGTGAATGTTTGGGTAGCCTTCAACAAAATGCAGATATCATTTGGAATACTTAATCAAATGAGACCATTAAAAAGGTAAAATTCTCTTATTTAATACTACTATCATCCCATATCAACACCTCAATAAAATAATATCATTACCACCATGTAAAACATAGAGTATCAGGACTGTTGCAGAGAGAACCCAATGATTTACAGAATATGCAATGTTTTATTGATAAAAATGTTACAAACTCTATCCTCTTTGACCATGCCATGTTTCCTTTGGAAAATAAAAATTAAATAGGCCTCAAAGACTGACCAACCACCTTGGTAACTATATATAAATGGACTAGATTCAGTTAGATCTCTTAACAAAACAAACTAAACACATTTTTGGAGTTTCCCTCCAACTTCCTCATGGCCGTTTGGATTCAAATATTCAAATTTCTAAACTTATTTAAATAAGCCCCTAAGAACCTATAACTTTTTATCTTGTCCTTTCAGGACCCTAATAACATTAACAAACTCCTAAATTTATCCCAAGACCTATTTCCAACCATCTAGGCCTATTGTGTCAAAATTGGCAACATTACATCATTTTTTGCACTTGTTGCATATTTAGCAACTTTACATATTTTTGCATCTCTATTACATTCCTTTTACATTGAATGATTAAAAATCTTAACAAAACATCATCAAATGACCAAATTGGTCTTATTACATTGCAAATTAACCTTCATGGTCATTATTTGTCTTTCAACTCCTCTAGGATCCATGAGTGACCCTAGTGTTCCTCCTTGGCCTTTGTGCTCCTGCACCACATCCATCCTATAAACACATTCAGGACATGTAGCCAATCAAAATTTCTTGTATTTCATAACTCCTAGGACAGGTACTACCCTATTATCCACACCATAACATTTTCCATAAGTAGTATCAACTCATAATCCTAGTTGATGCATAATCCCAAGAGGCATGATGATAATTGTAGCTCCTTAATCTGTACAAAAGCATGTAAACACATATAACCCATGTAGTGCATATATTTAGATAATTATTAGATTCATGTATACTACATTACATAGAAAAACACGTGTTTACCTATTCATGTGTGTACCTATTTGTATGAATACATGTATATTTTACTTTATTGTTGTCATATTATACTAAGTTGGAATTGAATCTATAATTAAAAATTGATCAAGTCTTAGCATATTGTTTCACATAATAATTGTTTGTAAATTATATATTTTTATATCATTTAAATATATTTCTATGATATGTAAAAAACTCTCTTTAATCTTATTCTTTTTATTTTTTTAATTTTATTCATTGCTAGAAGGAACTAATTTTCCTCATAGAATTTTCTTTCCAACAAGGATACATTGTGTATATTTTTATCTCGACATTTTGAATCACTCACCAGGCATTTATTGTTTTACCATATTCCTTAATTTCTCTTGTATATTGGCTTTGACAATTTAATAATAGATTGTTTCTTTTGTTATATTAAATATATTACTTTAAGGAATATAAAATAAATTATTTTGAAGTTTTAAAAAAATACTTTGACAATTAGTCTATAAAATAATCTCATGAGCAATAAACAACAAACCACACCTGCAAATAATACAAAAATAATGACAATAAACACACTCCTAAACAAATGAAAATCACCTAATGTCCCCATAAGTGGGTCATGTCTCCTCTTTCTATCGGATAATCATGTGAAAGAGATCTTCTATATTGTAGTGATCAAAAGAAACATTGTTTTTTTTATCATATAATGTTACAAGTTTTGCATACAATAACTTGCGTATAGAAAATTTTCCTCCTCTAAAGTCTTCCTATTTGAAATCTACCTCTACTATTTATAGTCAACCATGTGTGTGTGTGTGTGTGTGTGTGTGTGTGTGTGTGTGTGTGTGTGTGTGTGTGTGTGTGTGTGTGTGTGTGAGAGAGAGAGAGAGAGAGAGATAGAGAGANTCACCCATGTGTGTGTGTGTGTGTGTGTGTGTGTGTGTGTGTGTGTGTGTGTGTGTGTGTGTGTGTGTGTGTGTGTGTGAGAGAGAGAGAGAGAGAGAGATAGAGAGATAGAGAGATGGTATAAATAGTGTTGAGGTAATGATTAAAAGAGAATCACATGGCCACAAATTATTATGTTATAATAGTGAAAGTTGTATAAATAGACAATATTGAGATTTTTGGTCCCTCCAAAATAATTGGCAATGTCCACTTACGGGTTCATGTGCTTGTTTAGATTTTACACATAGTGAGCAGGTAATCGATGTCATCTTGGAGGTTGACATCATCTTTTCAAAATATTGTTGGTTGGAAAGTGATATGTTGAATTTCCTAACCAAAAGGTGACAGCAAGTTCTATAGGATAGGATGTTTGCATGCTGCAAAATACATTTTTCAAGGATCAATATAACAATGGTTATTAGTAAAAGCAACCGGTAATTATATTTCATGTTGTTATCTAAAAACCATATTAAATGCCACTTATATTTATTTAACCATATGCAACATAAAATCATAAAATGATATAGAATGATACGAAAATGGAATATTATTATATGATTGAAGGCATATAAAAAAGGTTAGAATATAGCATAAAATACTACAAAATTTTCTCTCATCACCAATGACTCTTTGTAATATAGCTTACATGTTAGGAAATGGATAGTTATCTTTTAAAGAGGAAACATTTAAATTTCTAAAATTCACATGTCGTGCCCCACCAGAGAACCCTCGGGGAACAAGGTGCATTATGGGAACAACAATTTTCATTAAATAATATACATTGACAACTTGAAAACACCATGAATGCACTAACAACACAAACCATTCAATCATAATTTTCACAACTTACATTAAACCATAAGACACATTGTCAAAATAAATAACACTAATCCATCAAGTAGATAGGTCAATGTTCCCAAGGGTCCTATGGCTGCCACCTAATGACCACACTAGAAGAAACCATAGTATACGAACAACAGAAACTTGTAGCATAGAAGTAAACATCATCAAATATCATAGGGAACACATATACTAATTATATAGGATAAATATATCCATGAAATCATTTAACCATGATATCATCAAATCTATAACCTTTTCCATATCATTAATCCCATGAAAAATAATACACGTAAATCCAATGAATTTGTCAATAAAATACAGAAAATATTACATCAAAATATAGAAATATAAGAACATTTTGTCTTGAAACTAAAACATCATTGTAAGATATAAATGTATCTATCCATAATCATATAAAATCATGGCATATACTAGCATACACATCATACATATATTATCACTATTGAATTGCCTGAGTAAACAACTACTTACATTAGCAATGATATCATATGGACAAAAGAATAGATCAATAATCAAAAGTATCACACAATCACATTAGGAGTTTAGCTTGGATCAAAATAATAGACACATGACAAGATGCAGACATGGTAGAAACTAAACCACACATAACCTAATCTCTTCATTCTTCTTTCTAGTTGTAACAAGATTAAAAACCCACATGGAATTTCTAATTGGCTTTATTATACCTCAATTTATGAGTTTCATCAATTATGCTTTCATTTTAGGAGCTAAGGAAGGGTTTATAGGTCATTAATTTTTGCATCAGGCTTCAATGGAATTTCATGTTAAAACAAATCCTCTATATATGCTTTATAACCATCATATGACCATGCAAAGACGTGTTTATACTTCCTTAGGAGAGAAACAAGTTTGGATTTGATCTCTGAACTTAAGTTTTCACCAATACTAACCTTCTTGGCGAAAGCATCAGTACCTAAATTTATTTATTCTAAACCCTCTTCCTTAGTAGGCACATTTCTTGTTAGACTCATATCATTCCCATCAAAGACTCTTTATAATGCAACCAGTTGCCTAGGGATTTTGTTTGTTTTCAATAGAATAACCTCATTTCCAAAATTTGTTTACTTGTTATTCATAACTCGGAGTAATTCATTGAAGTTTGTTTCTTGTGATTTATAATAGTCTATACATTGCAAGAATTTAAGAAAATATTTATCATCATCAAATACTTTCCAATTAGATATGTTTTGATTAAGTAAAAGCAGGATTTGAAAGGTCTCGAAACCTTGTACAGAAGATCAAAAGATAGACAAAGCTGATCAGTCAAATAGCCAAAAAATAGGAGAAAAGAGAAATAGGGGCCCTAGGCCCTACAATCCAAAAAAAATAGAAAAAGACAGCGCAGGAGGAAAAGACAACCTAAAAATAAAAGAAAGCGCACAGGGAGCTAGCTGGTCTCCATCAGGTGTTTCGCCTGCTCCGCAAGGAGCTCCATATTATCCACTAACATCCTAAGATCATCTATGTCTTTCTTATTTATACTTGAACAAGTACAGATTCTATTACCCATCCTCTCTTTGGGGTTCTTACTCTCCTCCCCTCTATTGGCCTCGAATCTCTCCATCAGGTTCTTGCATTTCTCAACAGACACTTTCAGAATGTTATAGCTCTGCTCGCAAATTCTTCTAACCATCAGATCCATTTTTTCCATTTTTCCATTCTTCCAATTAGATATGTTATTAGGCACTGATAGTCTAGTTTTTATTTTAATTTATGATATTCCTACAAGTGTAGTATCTAATCATCTTAAAGAAAAAATTTCTAAGAAATCTACCATTACATTTTTAGTCCTTTCAATCCATTCAATTGAGAATACATCAAAACATTCATTTGTGCCCCAAACTTCAAATTTATATTGCCTCAATGTTTTTTGCTTTGAGGCATACCTGGATATTAGCTGTAAAATAATCAATTATAAATATTTAAAGGTTCTCAAAAACTCCATGTCTCATAGCCATATTGACGCCTAGGAGAAATCCCTCATGTTTTGCAATATTTTTAGGGCACTCAAATCTCAACAAAAATGAATACTTATAATTTTTCCGACTAGAGGATAAATGAAAAGAATACCTACATGTGATCTTTCCTTGGAACAAGCACCATCAAAATACATGTTCCATAAACCAGATCATGTTGCAATTCATGACTTATTGCATCTGTATTTTTTAATAATGGTTTTGGTTGCTCCATTGTGAAATTATCAATGTCGTCACAAAAACATGTGAGCTCATCAAGAGAAAATTATTCAATAACAATAGTAGATATATGCTCTCCATATATTCTCACATCTCTACTACTAATAGGAATAGTGTCAAATGAAAGGTCAAGTTGCACATGCCCACCTAATGCCACACTCCATTGTCTTGAAAATAACATACCATACTAAGGTGAGATATTAACTACAGTAACCTCCACCCTATAAACTCTTTCAGGACATGTATCCAATCACAATTTCATGTCTTTCATAGCTCCTATGAATGGTGTAACCACCCTAGTTTGGTCTACTCTAACCAGAGACCCTATTTTCCCTAAGTGTGATCATACCCCTAATTATGTCAAGACAACTATTCAAATATTGGCATAATTCATTAAAATTAATTTAATCTCCTAAAATCAAAGTGATTTCATCACATTAATTACCTTGGCCTATTTAGATCGAATTAAAATAATTAAATACTTAGCTAAAGTAATTAATTAAAAGGAATTAAGTAAATCTCCTAATTACAACTCCTCGCTTCCACATGGAAATTCAATTCATAAGCCAATGAGAGTTCACTTACATAGAACACCAAAGATTCAATCTCCACCTCTCTTCACAAATCGATCTCAACCACTCATTCCTCAAATTCTTCTATAAAAGGATTGAATTTTGAGCTCAATTGGCCCCAATTCTTAGAATTTCAAGTATAATCTTATGCTGCTCTAATTTCTATAAATCGAAATGCATTCTTAGTTCATAATTTCACATAATTTCATAATCTTCTTTGGTGCATTAAAATGAACTTTGCATTGCAATTTATTTTTATTTCTCATTGAATATTCCATTCTAAGCTTGTATATGTCACTGATTTATGCATAACCTAAGGGAAATTATAGCATTTTTCATTCTCTTCTTAGATAGGAAGCAATATGTCAGTTTTGGTGGTTTCTATATGTTTTCCCTTCAATATTTCAAGTTTTAACCATTAAAATAATCTCATATTGAAGTGTTGTGTTGCAGGTTGTAGGTACAATAAATACACACACATTTATGGCACCCACCTTGGGGTTGATCCCCAAATTTTATATCATTTTTGAGCTAATTAACCTCTTCTTTTCTTCTGTGTTTCTATGTGCAGAGTTGCACTTAGTCAAAAAGGCTCGCCTTTTGTAGCAAAATCTTGCATCCTGGGAGAAGACTCGCATCCTAGATTTCATGTGTTGCATCTAGAAGATCTTGAATCACATTCATTAAAGGCTCATTTCTGGTAAATCCTGGATCGCCTTTAGTTGCAAAGGCTCGCATCTGGGATCCTTAGTCGCATCCTATAATTCTTTCATCGCATTTGGGAAAGGAAATCACATTTGATTAGCTTTATTGCATGTTTGAAATTTTGATGACTAATCCACTAACCTTAAATGTTGTTGGATGTTAAACAGCCTAATGAGTTATTACAGGATGTTGTCAAAGACTTCTTTGATCAAGAAGATGGAGAAAAACTGCTAACTAGTGGTTTTGTGGATTACCTCATTCAAATCAATCAAACTTTGTTGCAAATTCTCAAAATCTAACACATTTTCTATCATGTCCTAACTTAACTAGAGGATTATGCTCTTTTCCTCCATGGAAAATCATAAACTCAAAAATCAAGTTAGAATTTGAATAGATTTTGGGGTAAATGAACCTTTAAATTTGCTCAAAAGTGTTTTGTCAAATTTATTTAAAATAGGCACTTAAATATTGGATTTAAACTTGATTCTTGGTCTAACTAGAGGATTATTCTCTTTTCCCAAGTTGGAAATCAGAAAATCGCTATGGGGGATTAAGTCTTGAGTTCCAAAGTTCAAGGTAATAAAATTGCATGATGTGCTTTATAGGAGAAAATGACATGGATAGGAGAGTATGCTCTTCTTCTTTATGAAGAATCAGAAATCTAGACTCCTAAGATGATAATCCTCTTTCTTGTTTTCAAAACATTAGAGGGCCTACTGGTTGAGGAAAAAATCTCCCAGGAATGGCCAAAGTGAGGAGAGGTGAACGCTAGCCCTTCCATCTCACTATAATCAAAATGCTTCCTTGAAGGCCAAAGCCTCAAAAGACGTAGTCGGTTTTGTCCTTGGAATTTCAACATCATTCCTTGGACATGCTTAGATGTGTGTGGAGTGGAGCCACTTGAATCTTTCTTGTGAGACTACCCACATTTGAATACTCATAGGGATATACGCCTTAATTTTGACTTGTGCAATTCTATGGGGGACGATTGTGAATGGATGCCCACAAATAATCAACACTTTGTAGTTAAAACAACCCAGTTTATCTCTAAAATGTGATAATCTTTGTGCAAGGCAAATAGTAATTTCCCCAAGATACTTGTCATTTTGTGCCCTCACTTGTGTTTGGGGTCAGATAATATGGTATCATGACTGGAGCTATTACATGCTTGGTGATGGTCGTATTATGATTAGCATGTGACTGTGTACCTGAGCCTACGAGCAAAGATTTTCATTCTATTCCTAGAATATAGGGAATAGGGATGTGTTTGGTCACCTAATAAATTTGATTGATGTGTTTGACATGCAACTAAAAATATAAATTCCTCAAACAAAAAACATTTTGACACTCACTAACATTCATGTTGTTTAAAAACACTCTGGAAATTCTCAGACAGAGTTTGGTGTCAAACAAAATTTCACGTACTTCAAGACAAAGTGACAAAAACTTGCAAAACCCATCAGAGGCTTGCATTAGGTTATTCCTAGCTTGCATTTGGTTGCACAAGCTCACATTTAGTCATTTCTGGCTTGCATATGGTAGAGAGGCATGCATTTAGGTTGCATAAGCTCTCATTTAGTAAGCATCATCTCGCATCCAACAAATCAAAGCTTGCATTTGGTGAGTCATATTTAGGATAGTGGATACTTGAACACGTGTCATACTCAGAAGCTCTATAGTTTTAGATACCCTTTTTGCTCTTCAGTCTAGTCCTATTGCTCTTGCTGGTCTGTCTATCATTGTTTTTCAACTTATTTAGAAGTCTACCTTGCATGTCCTTTTGGATTCTAACAATTGGTCCCAAAATGTGTTGTCTTTTCACTAAAAAAATCCTCTTGATTCCCAGCTCACTATTAGGGCATTCTAACCCTATGATGCTAGAGTCACTCACTCTAAACAAATACACTTACCTTTTCACAACATGGACACACCTATTTGGACAATTTGGAAATCCTCTTGACATAATTGGAATACTTTTGACAAAGTTGAGACCCAGCTTTCATGGTTAACACAAGATGTAAACAATACCTTGTTGACAATTTAGAGAGACCACCAAGATTACTCAAGTTTCAACAAGGAGAGACATCTCTAAATCCCCTATTTGATCAACACTCACCTGAAATGGATGCACCTCATCACAAATGAAGTGATTCCTTTGACAAATACAATGATGAACAAGACAATAGAGAAAGTCAAGAAGAATGAAATCATGGTCATCCTTTGTTTGATTCGGATAATGATGAATACATATCAGAAGAGGAGTATAAAAAACTCAAACAAAGTATGAAGCTCCAAAAGACCTTGGAAAATATCATTGGAGAAGACAAAGAAAAATACTTCCTACAATTAGCTTCTCTTGGAGTCAAACTTCCTAAAGACTATGATGTTGAGATATTGAAGGAACAAGAAGTACAAACACCTATTTCCATACTCTCAAAACAATTATACCAAATGCAAACACAAATTGCAACACTCAAGCAAGAAAAGACTAAACCAACAAAAAAATACTCTTAGGAGCACATATGTCCATTTCCTTTTGACAGGAGTATAAACATGGTTCTATCTCCACCTCACATGTCATGACCCAAATATGAAAAATACATGGGAGAAATAGATCCACAGGACCATTTTAGAGAATTTTGTGCTCTAAGAATAGAATACATGCACGTACCAACTTATTTAATGAGGCTATTTCTAGAATTATAGGAAAAAATTCTATGGAATGGTTCTCCAAACTCACACCAAGTGTGCAATCTTTTGAGGAGTTGATTCAAATATTTGTCCAACATTACTCCAAAAAAATACAACACAACATGATCATGATGGATCTTTGCAACACAAAACAAAAAATGGATGAATCCTTCACACACTTTTTACAATGGTGGAGGAGAATCTTTGCAAGGTACTCAAGAGAAATACCTGAATCTGAAAAGATGTAAATATTTATCAATAACTTAGTACTTGAAATTAACTATTCTCTACAAATGCAAGATTCTCTTAGTTTTGACAGAATGATCAAGAATGCTATTCATGCCACAAATGTTATGGTAAAGAAAGGAGAGATCATACTCCAAAGTGACAATAAATCTAACAACTATAACAATAAACCTAAGTGGTGGAATAAGAAGAAGAATATTTTTAGTGATGGAGTGATGTAAGCCTCGAATACAAACGCTAAACCAACTATGTTTAATCTTACAAACATCCTGCAAGAAAGAAAATAAGCTAAGGTAACAACCACAATACCAAGAGAAGATAGTGATACCAACAAGAGTAAACCATGGACGTCTAGACCTCAAAGAACATTTACTGCATTGGGAGAACCTCTTGAAATAGTTTTTAAGACTCTCTTGGATAAAAAATTCCTCACAATACCGAAGTCAAAACCATGGGAACTAGAAGTAAAACCAAGGTGGTGGAATGATAATTCCTATTGTGACTTCTAAAAAAATAAAGGACACAATACTAATGACTATGTTAAGATCAAACATGTTATATGAGACCTCATTGAGGGAGACAAGATCGAGGTAGAAGGACATACCTCTAATGAAGATCACACATCATATAACAAACCATTCCATAACTATAAAAAAAGAGAAGCTTCTAAAGAAAAGGTAAATGAAGTCAATTACACCTACTCTCATAATGATAATGTGATCAATATTTTGGACATAAAAATTGAATCAATCAATGTGATCACTATCAAAGGTTCCAAAGACAAATCGACACATTTGAATGTGGTAAGTCGAAGCCAAGCACAAATCATGATTAAAGGGGTTAAATCCTCATCTAAACAAGTGACATCCTCTAAAGCACTTGTTGTCACAATTCCTAAACTAGAAATGACAAGACAAATAGTTTATATACCATCTACCAACTATAACTTGGTAGACCAATTGCAAAGGACCTTTGCTCAAATCTCTATATTTGAGTTATTAAGGATCTCTTCAGTGTATAGGGAAGTTCTCAAACAAGCCCTACATTCTGCAAATGTTCCAGAATACAAATATGTGGACAAGTTCTAGGAAATGGTCAATCACATATCAGCTCCACATTACCTCTCCTTTTTAGAGGAAGATGACAAATCTTTGACTCATCCCCATAACCATCCCCTTCACATTAAAGTTTTGATCCGAAAATCCTGTGTAAAATGTGTATTGATAGATGGAGGTGTAGGTTTGAATATATGTACTCTCAATCTAGACAAGAAACTGGGTCTTCAAAACAAACAATTAATTCAAGAATTAAGATAATTATCAAGGCTTATGATGAAGAGGAAAGATTATCCAAAGCGCTAATTGTTTTACCAATAAGAATAGGACTGATTGAACGCAATGTGATTTTTCAAGTTCTTGATATACCAATGGCCTATAACATATTACTAGGAAGACCTTGGATACATGAAATGAAAGTAGTGGCATCTACTTAACATCAATGTATCAAATTCCAGCATAAGGGGGTGTAAGTGACAACTCCTACATATTCAAGCTATACTTGCAACAATGTTAAGACAAACAGTATGTTAGAGCTAAGTATGGAACTCAGAAATCTTGTGAAACATGGGAATACTTCTAGGTTGTGGGGAACCTATAATGGAATTAGACCTCTAAATTAAGGGTCGGATTCCCCTTGAATCACCTTAAACTTAAACTAAAACTTTTTGGAGGAAAGGGAGAGAGAGTGTGCATGAATTGAAAACAAGACTTAAAAAATAGGTGATTCACCAAAACTTCCAAGATCCATAGATTATAAAAATGCTCACAATATGACTTAAACACAACTTGGAATTCATATATTTTTCCTACTTATATTATTTCTTTTGAGAATAACAAGGTGGAGATCATCAATGAGAAGGAAATGAATGATTTTCACAACTCAAACACTTATGAAAGCACACAAATCAGACTTTAGGAAATAGTATGTGTATTCTAAGAATAGAATGAACAATATGCCAAGAAGAGGATTAACTTGAATCACAATAACTTGACCAAAACTCTTTAAATAATCTAGAAGACAATAGGAAAAAGAGGATCTCTATTATGTATTCAACCAAAAGGAGCTGAGGAGAACAATCTGCTTCTCAGAGTTACAAGCATCTGAATCTCAAAGTGAGATAGAATGAAGAACTACCCTTCACAAAAATGAGAGGGGTATATATAGGAGAGAAACCAAAGTCTTCATTTCTGAGAAATATGGAATTCACCATGTCTAACTCCACCAAATCTAGAATTGGATGAAAGGGTATATCTAAAAATCTTCATTTCAGGTCCACCAAAAAGTTGCTCAAATCTACATGTCAGGTTCCTGGATTTGTAGGGATAGGTGAGAGAGAATTTAGAATCATGCCTTAAACATAATCCCCTTACCAAACCAAATCTATCCCCTCCCCTAATCATGCTTGACAATAATATTGGACAAAATGATTTATAAAAACATCATTTGTCAATATTTTACGATAAAAGTTGCATGATTTTACATTTCTCATATTCTATTTTAACAATGACCCCCAATAAAAGATTACAATAACACTTAGGTGTTTTTAGGGGTACATTATCCAATTGAAAAAATACCTAGGACCTAGGGGTATAGATTCACATTTTTAATCTTTCCCATTAAAATGACTTTCATTAAAAATAATTCAAATTTTAATAAAGGAAAGTCAATATTTTCTTTTTAATTTCCATTTCCGTGTGCAAAATTAAAAAACCTTTAGCATATAATATGAGGTAATATTTAAAACCTACCCCACCTCTAATATATGTTTATGACATCATATACATTTCAAAATATATTCACCTTTAACATATGTTTTAGAAACATATCTAAATCAGCTTTTACCTCTTTTCATGCTATTTCCACTTCAAGGAAAACTTGATCTTTATGGAGACATAGCTGCACTTCGAATGGAAGGATGACATGCTTTTAGGATATTTTTCTAATTTGATTTTTCTTTGCATGGACTTGGATTTTGAATATATGGAAAGAGGTAAGAGATTTAAACTTCATTGTCATTTCATGATTTCAATTTTTTTGTTTTTTTTCTCTTGGCAATAGCTTATAGGCTGAATTTATTCCACTCTTTGCATTGATTTGGAATCTTTTTTTTGTCTTGACTGCATGGAAAGTGTTGCATTCACACCCTATTGATGTTTTTAGAATAATAAGAGCTCTTTGTATCTAATGGATCTATTACCAAAAATGTTTTTATACTTAAACTTGTTGTTTTGAAAAAAAATCTGGGTAGCTAGGGCAGGTTTTTTATTGTTGCTATGTTCCTAATATTTTTCTTAACCATTCTCTATTTTAACTCCATAGTAAGTGGCACCATGAATCCCTATTTTGGATGCCCTTCTTTCTTGGGAAACCACTCCATTAAAAAATGTTTTTATTGTTGTTTATTATTCACATAATGAAACATTTTTTGTTGTTTTAGATTCATTATGTATCCTTGTTGTTGCAAAGATCACTCTCCACTTTTTCCTCCATACAATGGGACGCTTTCATGCATGCTTGTTGTTCTTTACTTTCTGGAATCATTTTGGAAGAATTTACATTGCTTCTATGATCTTCCAGGGCTACAGGCCATGACTAAAAACCTCTTGTATAGTCGAAAAATGGAATCACTTCAATTTTGGACTGGTTTAGTCCTCTGAGTAAGTGTTTTGGGGTCATTTCAAGTTCCTTGAATGGGTATCTGACTCGGCTCTGGCTTTTCCCCGTATTCTGTCCCATTTTCCACTTCTCTCTGGCCTATTTCTGGCACCTTGACCTGCAAATCTGATTTCTGTGACCTCGGGGTCAAGGTCAACCTTGACCTTGACCTAGGTCAAGGTCAACCTCAACCCTGACCTAGGTCAAAGTCAACCTTGACCCTAACCCAGGGTATTTTTATGTTTCTGGGGTTTCTGGATGTCAGGCTTTGGAAAGATTTAGATCCTGCTTCCAGGTTGGTTGTTTCAGTCTTCAAGGCAACAAATCTTAAAATTATATTTAATAGAGGTCCACTTCTAAGGGTATAGGTCTAATTGTAATTTAATTATCCTATGTAGGCCTCTTTAGAAGATTGTTCCCCAGATTGGTATATAAGGAAGCTTTCTCCTCTCATTTTCTCTAAGACTTGAACAACTATCTAAGCAAGGAGAACTATCAAAGAATTAATTTCATCCATCCAAACTCTATGCATGATCTATTGAAGAAAGAATTTACTCTCAAGCATTCAATAATTCAAAGACATTCAAGCATTCAATTCATCAAGTAGATCCATTGGTAGCCATTGAAGGATTCAAGCTCTATGGAGCCCTCTTGTTGAAGATTTCTCCATCCACATCCATGCAAGCCTCTTCCTATTCCAAGATCCATTCAAGATTGGTGTTGAAGATCTATAAGAAATTGATTTGAGACATCCTAAATCCTATATTCTACATTCTACATTCATTTGGTGCATACATACTTATGGATCCAAGAATTCAAATCTGCCACAAGGGTTTCTATACAAGCAAGGTGAATTGGTTTGTTTGCTTTGTTTGTTTATGCAATTTTAATTATACTTTAAGGTTAATTCCAAAAATGGGTTTTGAACAAGGAAAACCCCTCCCCCCCAACAAACAAAACCATTTTTCTTGCAGGTACAGGTATAGGACAATGAATCTAAGAGTAGATTTGGATACCATTGTTCAGCCATCTTCTGTGGCTATTGTTTATGATTCAAAGATGGATGATCTCAATCATATTCTTAACCATGTGGAGCATGTTGTTTTTTCTCAACCTATCCCTCCACCCCAGCCTCAATCTCAACCTCAACTTAAACTGAAACCTCAATCTAAACCTTCAAAACAACCTAAGGATAAAAGACCTCAGGAACTCTCGATCACCTTTGATGATTCTGAGACCATTAAAGCTCCTGATGGTCCCCTCTAAATTTATGCTAGGATTTATAAGATACCTATGTGTTCTTTTCTTGTTGATCCTACTTCCTTAGTCAATGTCATCACTGAAGAGAACCTTTTTATGAAGAACTTACAATGTTATTATTATGATACATTTGATGTGTGGATCCAAACTTGTAATGGTTTTCTCTATCCATCATTTGGTTCTATTACCTTACCTATTGAACTTTGTGGTAAAGGTGTGGACACTCCCTTCATTGTTGTCCCTACTTCTGATCAATTTCAAGTTAAGCTTGGTTTTCCTTGGTTGACTGTCATGCATGTCGTTGCTTCTCCTATCCATAAGTGTATTAAGTTCATTCATGATGAAGAGGTTAAAATGATTAATCATAGTTTATATCAGCCTTCTAGGACTAGAGATTGATCTAACCTTGACTTCTTTTAGACTTCATTACCTAATTCATGTCCTTCTTGACCTGATAACCCTTTTTTCTCATATCAAGCCTATAAACATTGCAAGATTCTTTAGTTAAGCATGCCTTAGATTGATCTTAACCATGGTATTTTACCTATGCCTTCTATACCTCCTTTATCCATTACTTCTAGTTATGTTAATCAAGCTCCTAGTATCACTTTTCAGCCTCCTAATATTCCTACTAATCCTCCTATATAACCTGTGAAGGAACCAATTGTTGTTCCTCCCAGTTCTCAACATATTTCAAACAAGACAAAACGTAACAAATCTGCCAATGAACATTGTAAGAAGCATCGATCTCATGCTAGGGCCTGTGCCTCTGTTCTTCAAAATTATTTACCTTCTTTTGACCAGCCTATGCCTAATGTGTTGGAGGAATTTAATGTTCATAATGATTTTAAGATGAATGATTACGATGATTCTATTTGTATCTTAGATTCTATTTTGATTAATTTTGAATTAAGAAGATACTCTTGATGATCCTATTGATGCTAATGATGAATATGAGACTGTTGATCTTGATACTGACTTACCTCATATGTTTTCCACACAACTAATAATTACACCTAGTATCAAACATCACGGTTCTCAAGAGGATCCTTATTTGGAACTGGCTATTATCCCTACTATGTTGGATATAGTCCCTCTTGTGATTTTCCAACCTTCCCTAAATGATATAAAACAAGATGGGGAGAGTAGGTGATGTGCTTGATTGGCTTGTCCTTCATGGTAGACTTTTATGTGTTTACATGTTGTATTGTGCTTCTCCCATAATATATTTGCTAAATGTTTGTTAGATTCTTTTAAAATACCCTTGTTACTTTGTTGGTGCAAGTTGATAAAGGAATCAAACCTATTGTACAATTATTATATATGTATCTATATTCTTCTATATGTTTTTTATGTAATGTTGTACCTATGCTATTGTTCGTAAATGTTTTTCTCGTGTAGTCTGCTTGGATTTGCAACATGGTAGCACTGATTCTTTTTGGTCTCCATGTTGTGGTCCAAAAAGATTCTTCTTTGTAACTCTTGCATTTTCTTTCCTCCATTGTGATTGTAGTTCTCCTTTCTTTGGGGAATGATGTCAATTTATTTGCAATAATAGCATATCTATATATACATATTATCTTAGGATCATACTGACCCCACGGTAGGTAGATCCCTTATGTGTTATTTGTATGTTTATGTGGTATTTCCCTTGATTTGTCTTCACTTGGGGCATCTCATAGTGGAAACATAATCAGTGGAGTTGTTTATGTTTCCATTAAAGCCATTGCTCTTGTTAAAGTGTTAGCAATGACTTTAACATGGGGGCATCACTCTACTCACTTTTTGCACACATGCACTTTCAAAATATTTTCAAAACTTAAAACTTTTCTCCCTTTATGGATTAGAGACTAATCCTTAAAGCATATATTTTTACCTTATAGGATATCTTGATCCCTCTAGTTTCAATTTACAATGTTTTGATCCCTTAAGGTTGGAAGGTGTCCTTAAGACTACATCTCTCTATTTTTTGACTTTTCTCTTTTGGAGTAGAATATTCCTAAGGGTAAATCCTTGATGGGTTTACTATTGACTAGCCACATTCACTAGGCAGTTCAACTCCATCTTTCCAATTGCACCTTTTCCTTGTGTGATTCATAATGGGACATAGGTTCTCATTGGGCGAGGTGATCACACCCTCTCTCTCTTTCTCTTTGACTAGTGATGTCTCTCTTATCATGATCTTAGGGTTGATAAAGACTTAAGTCCCTGGGGTCTTGATTATTCCTTTGTCCCTTTTTATTTCAATAATATTATCATTTCTTTATGATCTCCTTTACCAAGAGTTTGCATCGAGTCCATACTCTTGCTAAAGTGGGGGCTAAATGTATAGTTGGAAAATGGAAGCACTTCCATTTTGGACTGGTTTATCCCTCCAAGTAAGTGGTTTGGGGTCATGTCAAGCACCTTGAATTGGTCTCTAACTTGGATCTGGCTTTTCCCCCTATTCTGCCACATTTTCCACTTCTATCCGGCCTATTTCTGGCACCCTGATCTGCAAATCTGAGTTCCTTGACCTCAGGGTCAATGTCAACCTCAACCCTGACCTAGGTCAAGGTCAACCTTGACTTTGAAATAGGTCAGAGTCAACCTTGACCCTGACTAAGGGTCAAATTTTTATGTTTCTGGGGTTTTCGAATGTCGGGCTTCAGAAAGATTTAATTTCCGCTTCTGATTCAGTTGTTTTGGTCTTCAAGGCACAACAAATATTTAAATTATATTTAATATGGGTCCACTTCTAAGGGTATATGTCTAATTGGAATTTAATTCTCCTATGTAGGCCTCTTTAGAATATTGTGCCCTAGATTGGTATATAAGGAATATTTCTCCTCTCATTTTCTCTAAGACTTGAACAACTATCTAAGAAAGAAGGAGAACTATCAAAGAAGAAATTTCATCCATCAAAAATATATGCATGATCTATTGAAGAAATAATATACTCTCAAGCATTCAATAATTCAAAGAAATTCAAGCATTCAATTCAACAAGGAGATCCATTGGTAGCTATTGAAGGATTCAAGCTCTATGGAGCCCTCTTGTTGAAGATTTCTCCATCCACATCCATGCAAGCCTCTTTTTATTCCAAGATCCATTCAAGATTGGTGTTGAATATCTACAAGCAATTTATTTGAGACATCCTACATTCTACATTCATTTGGTGCATACATACGTGTGGATCCAACGATTTGAATCCACCACAAGGGTTTCTATACAAGCAAGGTGAATTGGTTTATTTGCTTTATTTATTTATGCGATTTTAATTATACTTTAAGGTTAATTTCAAAACCGGGGTTTGACCAAGGAAAACCCCTCCAACCCCAACAAAAAAAAAAACCATTTTTCTTGCAAGTACAGGTATAGGACAGTGAATCTAAGAGCATATTTGGATACCCTTATTGGCCAACTTCTGGGATCCATGAACAGAATTTCTGTTGGAGTAGTGCAGGTCAAGGTTGACAATGTGGGGTATGATTGCACCCCTACAAAAAGGTTAAGGTCAACCTAACTCAAAAAATGAAAATATTTATGGCTTTTGTCCATCTCTATGTTTCTGTTCTAGATTTGGTTGCAGAATTTCCTGAAACTCAACACAACATTAGAAAATAGGATTTTCCAGATTGCTATATTTCAAGGTTAGTACTTGTCTTCAATTAATTTCAATTAAGGTCTCAATAAATTCCATTATATACTCTTCATCCATTATTCGGGATTGTAATTTTTTCTTCTTCCTTCTTATTTATGATCAATTGATGCATTTATGTATTAACCATTCTTGTGGTTGATCAAAGTGGATCTTTCCTTTGTGAAATTTGGGCCTAGGAAGGGAATCTTATCTTCTCCTCAATACTATCAACATCAATGTCATTTTATCCTTTACATCTCCTCTCTTCTCATATATACACCACTTCACATTTTTTTTTATATCTTACACCTTTGTTTGTTGTTTGTATGCTTGTTGTTTTAACAGATCATTCTCCATTTTGTTGATGTTTTGAATCCACAGAAAGTGGTGCCTTGATGCTATAATTTTATCTATGAATGTATTTTCTTTTTAATGTTGTTCACAACATATTTGCTTATTCTTTCATTGCTTGAAAGAGACATTGTATTTCATTTGCAAGTTTTTTTATGCATCATTGTTCTGATTGCTAGATGCCTCTTTGGATGTTTTACTATTGTCTTAACAAGCTACATGCAGATTCTTTAACATGCATATCATCTTTTCTTAATTAGCTCTCATATGTGAAGCATATTTTCTCATGTGTAACATATAAATGATGCTAACTTTGAAATTTATATGCTGCCCCATTTTTACTGATTGATTACTTGCTCAAACATGGTATGCATGTACTTGATGTATAGATTCATATGCAAAACACCATACCTTTTGTTGTTCTAAACTTTTTAGGTGCACTATTACTGTGTTGAGATATAGTTGATAGTTTTATAGAATGTACCATGCATCAAGTATTTGTTGTTACACCTATGATTGATGTGACTTGGATGCATAAGAAAGACATGTAGAAGAAATACAACCTTGTTGTCCCAATCTGTATTGTCCTAGAAGAACATCATATCTCCTGCTGCTATAAATTCTTGACCATCTCTTATGCTAGGATATTTGTGTAGATGCTTCATTGCTTGACTATTTATGAACACCATATTTCTTCTATCTTTCTTTGATTGAAATGATGCACTCATGCACCATTATACCATTTGTATCCATGTATCTTGAATGCTCCATGGCTACTATTGCTTTTTGATGCATCTCTATAAGTGTTCTTCCCCATGCAAATTTTTTCTTCAAAGGTGGCCTATGATGGCTTCCCTTGAAGACCACATGTGCATGAGTGAGGGAATTTATCACATACTAATGTAATAAAATAATTTCTTCTATACCTGCACATGGAACAAACAAATTAATGAAAACATGGTATCCTTCTTTCCTCTACAGCATTGTTGTGAGTATGTTCATGCATGGAGCATGGTTCCCTCCTTCTTATATATGGTTGATTTCATGCATGCATGTTTGTAGGTGTATATATATAATTAGTTATCATGCATTGCTTAGATCCATTGGATCTAACCCCTTTCTCTCCCTTCTGCAGGCTCTAGATCAAATAGGAGCACACTGGAGTCACCCTTGAGGTCAACACTTATTTCTTCCTTTAGGAAATGTCTGGTACCTTTTTATTTATAGTCATTTTCACTTGTGCATGTATGTAGTTAGCCATATATTTCTAGGAGTTGGCTATGCTCACAGCCTGTGTGAGCTCAGATAAATGCTTTACTTTCCTTTTGCACATACTTGTCATTTATGTTCAAAATTGAATATGATCCAATGTATATATCATTTCATTTCCTAGATATCTTAGTTTGATTCTCTCCTTTATGTACTTTTCATTTTCAGATTTAGGAAATGAACACAAATTTAATTCAGATCACTAATAATGTGCAAACTAGGTTATTTAGCAACTCACCTAGTAATTAGGCAAACAATATCAACCAATTTGATTGAACATAAATTTGGGTAACATTTATGGTGACCTCAGCTGAGTGCTTGCTTTCTAAGTACCCTTTTTGACTAGTTTCCCGCACTATACATTGGGCATAGAGTCCTCTAGCTTCCTCAACTGAAATTTGGCTCAAATTCTAAAAAACAACAACTCCTCTACAAAAAAAAAAACTAAGTGCCTGAGATATGTTGTTATTACTCTGAGGGATTCATCCTGTGAGTATGAAATGTTTGTATTAGTGGATCCCAACTCACTAATACCAATCACTGATGCTTATTTTGGTGAAGATTGCATAATGGCATCAATGTATCTCTAGCTTATTGCTAACAACTAGAAACTGGAAACACACAACCAAAACTGAAAACTTCTAATCTACCCATCTACCCTAAGCTAATAAATCATCATAACCTCAGATACATCCATTAATAGCTTAATTGAAATAGATTCCTTTCCTAACCAACAACAGATGAGATACATAAATGCATGCAACCAGAAAGATACGCAAAATGACTTGAAAGACCTGAAACTACTGAAGCATATCTTGTAAATGAATAGATATGTCACATACCTCTTGGGTTTGATCAAAATCAATGCATATTCGAGGTACATATACATGATGAATCTACTGATCTATAACTAGAATCTCAGGTATATGCCCCATTCTAGAAATATGCTTGATTGGGCAACCCCTTGTAAAAATAAATTATGGAACACTATTGATTCCTATTAATTCCACCATCACACAATTCTCTTGAACCAAACCATATTCTTAAATCCTCTATTCAATGTTGTCTACACTTGTCCCCTCTTGGACCAGCCCCTTGTCAACTTCATTTTCATACTTTTGGTAAGATTCAACAACCATCATGTGTTCAACAACTTGATGAATATGATCCTCTTTATGGGGAGACAAATGATAGTTTTATAATTTTTTCATGAATACTTCAAGACCAACCCAAAACTCAGCCTCATCATCTTGATTCTCATGTTTGCATGGGAGAGGACTGATATTTACCTTGTTGTCATTGTTATGCATGTTCAAAACATTAAGATCTTGAACTTCCTCTTGTTTCTTTGTTATTGATGTAAGGGCAATGTGAATTTCCTCTTCCTCGTCACTCACAAAACCTAGGAGTTCATTAAAAAAATTAGATGAGCCCTCTTGAATGATTTCTTCATAAGGCTCCTTGGCTAGTATAATTTTTCCTTGAGGCAAAGTTTGAACATCTTTAGGCTCTGAATCCACAACCGAGACTTGATGATTTGTAGAACTTGGTTGCTCTACATCCATGACCCTCTTCTTGGACCTTATGTTAGCTAAAATCGGAACATAGTTCTAATTATCACTGAGGGAAAATTTAACCCCATATAACTCCTCACTTAGCCAATTCATGAGAGCCATATTAGGTACATTGTGTTTATTTGGGCCAGTTGGTTGATTTTGTTGAACCCGAGGCTCCTATGACACTTCTTGTGGAGGCATAACATTGTTCTGCACCATAAGGGCTTGGCCAAATCCATTGGGACAAACTCCTTGAATGTGTTGCAAGTTGCATGGACAACCCCATTCATAATCTTGTGCCATATTATTCTGTGCTACAGGAACAAGTTCTCTAGAAGCACTAGGAATATTAGGATTGTAGGGTTGCCTGGTTGTTTGGTCATAGTTCCTTGATTGGCCTTGGTGACATGACTGGTAAGGGGTTCTATTTTTTTGGTATTGGGCCTAGTAAGGAGCTTGGTAAGGTTGTTGATAAGGTTGAAATTGTTTCCTTTTAATGCTAACAATCTCATTAGTAAAGTTCTCCAAGGTCTTTTTAATCTCCTTTAGTTCTAGGGACTGGTCTATAACTGGGCTAGTAGCCTGTTGGGAAAGAGCTAGGATAGGCGGAATATATGCCAAGGATAGAATTGCTTCACGAATAGGTTGCAATTCTAGAAAGAAGGGAATTGGAGGCCTTGGGGCTATTTTTCCATCTTGGATGAGACTATTCTCAGCTCTTATGGAAATATCAAAATCTTTTGGTAAGTTTTTTCCTCTCATAGATTGGATCATCACAGATATTTCATTGTTAAGTGCCCTCAAATAATATAGAAAAGCATGTTGGTTCGAAGGCCTAACTGCTACTGGGATCCTGTTCCATGTCCTTTGGAACTTGAAATTGAAATCCATCATATGCTCATGGGGTACCTTCTTTATGGCAGTCAAATCTTCTATCAAGGAAAGATGATCAGATTTATCCTCAAACTGGGCAGTCAAGGAAACACCTAGCTCATCCCATTTTTTTATAGAATTAATTGTTAAACCCCTAAACCATTGCAGGGATTTTCCCTTAAGTGATGTTGCTAACAACCTTACAGCTACATTATCATGGGTTATGTGATAAATACCACAGAGGGATGCAACATCTCTTATGTGTTCAATGGCCAAGGTCTAATCCTCTTCGGTAAAAATGGGCAAGCTTTTAAGATCTCCTATGGGTATGTCATTATGTTGCTGCAAATTGAGAGGGCTACCCTAGTTAAAAGCCACAAAAGGCTGGTTTCTAACCATAGGTGTATTAAAGAGACTTTGAACTGATGGGGCATTTGAGCTAATAGAGGTGGTGGTGTGATAACAAAAGCACTTGTAGAGATATGACTAGAATCTGTAGGCTGAGATGTACTAGGCTAAAATTGAGCATCCTTGGGTGCCCTTTTCTTCTTCTTAGATGTAGGTAGCTCTATATATTCAAACGGATTCCTTCTTTGCCTGGTTGGTATCTCGTTCATGTGCTAACAAGACTGATCTGCATAAAACAAGAGTAGAGTTGCCAAGTATGATACTTAAAAAATCATAATAAGAACATAGCTATTTCTCATACCAAACAACAACTCATATACAACTTTTCTCAAAAAACTAGCTCAAAAGAGTCAGTCCCACCGGGCATGCCAAAACCTATTTTCATTGAGGATTACACCCAAAAGAGCTAAGTATGAAACTCAGCAATCTTGTGAACCATGGGAATACTTCCAAGTTGTGGGGAACCTATAATGGAAGTAGACCTCCAAATTAAGGGTTGGCTTCCCCTTGAATCACCTTAAACTTAAACTAAAAATTTTTGGAGGAAAGGGAGAGAGAGGGTGTGCATGAATTAAAAATAGGACTTAAAACCCAGGTGATTCACCAAAACTTCCAAGATCCACATATTTTAAAAATGCTCACAATATGACTTAAACACAACTTGGAATTCATAGATTTGTCCTACTTATATTATTGCTTTTGATAATAACAAGGTGCAGATCATCAATGAGAAGGAAATGAATGAATTTCACAACTCAAAGACTTATGAGAGCACACAAATTAGACTTTAGGCAATAGTATGTGTTTTCTAAACATCAAATAAATAATATGCCAAGTAGAGGATTAACTTGAATCATAATAACCTGACCAAAACTCATTAAATAATCTAGAAGACAGTTAATGTTTGTAGCTTAAGTCGTATGATCATTTAGAATACATATAATACTTTAATATTGATTAATAATATATATATATATATTGTTATTAAATATATATTATGCAAACTTATATTATTCTAATATATAAAGGATTAATGAAACATTAACAATTATAATTTTTTAAGCACATATTCTCATACTTTTTGGGGTGTCTTTATTTTGTGTGTCTCTATTGTGTTCTTATATCATAGGCATGTAACAAATAAAATTCAAGCATCTCTCTGAAATTTTGAAGGTGCAAAGGGAAGCTTGTGAAGCAAGGCTTGAGATGTTGGATGTGGCCAAATGATTGTATGAATTTCATTAAATTTTTTTCTTTGAATATAATTGAATTCTAAAAAAAATTAAGATTGATAGGTATGAATTTTATTACATATTTCACTTCTCCTTAAAAGACTTTATTCAATCATTTATTTTGGCTAAAGATAGACTGCAAGTTGACAGTAAGTTGCAAGAAAAAACACTACATGTTGTTCTTGGAGTAGAGGTGAGTTGAAGTCAAAATCCCAACAAATAGTGTCACAGTTTTATAACAAGGAGGTCTAGTCGCAAAGAGAGTTGAACAACTTATTTAACATTAACAATTATTTTGTATGTTATTGCATTCTTCTCTTTGAGAGAGAATTTTGAGGTGAAATCCCCTGTGTCCACCCTCTGGGTTAAGCCATGGAGGATCCACTCTCTGATTTGATTCAAGGTGGATGTCATGTGTGTGACTCCATGACTTTATGGGCCCACCAATCCTATGTACATTTCTAAGAGGTGACGAATTCCTAGACAATGAACACTTGTATTTGATGTTACAAGGTGACGATCTTGTAATGGAGATTTGTTATGGTAGACATTTTAGTATGTCAGTGAACATACCATAATAGGGTTATATGTAAGGGGAATGTAATTTTCTCTAATTACTATATCTTGGTATCACGATCTTAGGTGATATTAAAATCAGGTATCATGATCTAAGGTGATTCCTCATATGGAGATTCGTTATGGTAGACATTTTTATATGTCAGTGCACATACCATAATAGGGTTATATGTAAGGGGAATGTAATGTTCTCTAATTACTATATCCTGGTATCAGGATCTAAGGTGATACAAAAATTAGGTATCACGTTCTAAGGTTATTCCTCATATCATAATCTAAGGTGATGTGAAAACTAGGTATCATGATCTAAGGTGATTCCTTATATTACGATCTATGGTAATATATAAAATCAAGTATCACATGTTTGTTGATTCCTCATATCACATGTTAGGTGATATGTAAAATGTGGTATCACATCTTAGGAGATTCCTTATATCACATGTCAGGTAATATGTAAGACTTTCTATCACATGTTAGGTGATCCTTCATATCACAAATTATGTAATTTATTTGTATCCATATGGATCATATTAGGATCCTTCTGAACTTAGTATTACACATTGACTGAACCATATGAGAAATATCATGAAGTGGCATATACGTAAACTTAGTATCCATATGGAAGACATCATGAGATGTAATTTTATTACACATATCATGGATATTTATGAGCTATGGTGAACATCATGTGCCTTGATATTCCAGCATAAACCATATCTCTTGATATCATAGTGAGGTGATATCTTCTCTCTTTCAAAATTAATGGATTTATTACCTTGATGGATTTTATCTTCTCTAGTTAAGAGGGAGTGTTGATGTTTTGTGTATCTATTGTGAGGGTCATAAGTGTTAACAAGGGAGACCACTACACATTTTGATTGATCATCCTCCCTAGCTAAGAGGGAGTGTTAATGGTTGTAGCTTCAGTTGTATGATCATTTAGAATACATATAATACTTTAATATTGATTATTAATAATATATTGTATTTGTATGTGTGTGTGTGTGTGTTTGTGTGTGTGATATATATATATATATATATATATATATATATATATATATATATATACTATGCAAACTTATATTATTCTAATATATAAATGATTAATGAAACATTAACAATTATAATGAATACACATGTCCCGTGAAGGGACATGTCTCTCCTAGCCTCTTTCTCAATATAAATACAAGAAATATTGTTGCATTTGAAAGACATGGAAAATAGAGTGTTATTACATTTGTATTGATCCTAAAACTCAACAAAGACAATAGGAAAACGAGGATCTTTGTTATGTATTCAACCAAAAGGAGTTGAGGAGAACAATTTTCTTCTCAGAGATACAAGCATTCGAATCTCAGAGTGAGATAGACTAAAGAACTACCCTTCACAAAAATGAGAGGGGTATATATAGGAGAGAAACCAAATTTTTCATTTCTGATAAATCTGGAATTCACCATGTCTAACTCCACCAAATCTGGAACTGGATGAAAGAGTATATCTAAAAATCTTCATTTTAGGTCCACCAAAAAGTTTCTCAAATCTGGATGTCAAGTTCCCAAATTCGTAGGGGTAGGTGAGAGAGAGAATTTAGAATCATGTCTTAATCATAATCCCCTTACCAAACCAAATCTATCCCCTCCCCTAATCATGCTTGATAATAATATTGGACGAAATGATTTATAAAAACATCATTTATCAATATTTTACAATAAAAGTTGCATGATTTTACATTTCTCATATCTCATTTTAGTAATGACCCCCAATAAAAGATTACAATAACAATTAGGTGTTTTTAGGGGTACATTATCCAATTGAAAAAATACCTAGGACCTAGGGTATATGTTCACAGTTTTAATCTTGCCCATTAAAATGAAATTTATTAAAAATAATTCCAATTTTAATAAAGGAAAGTCAATATTTTCTTTTTAATTTCCTTTTCCTTGGGAAAAATTAAAAAACCTTAAGCATATGATATGAGGTAATATTTAAAACCTAACCCACCTCTAATAGATGTTTATGACATCATAAACATTTCACAAGATATTCACCTATAACATATGTTTTAGAAACATATCTAAATCAACTTTTACCTCTTTTCATGCTATTTCCACTTCAAGAGAAACTCGATCTTTATGGAGACATAGTTGCACTTCGAATGGAAGGATGACATGCTTTTAGGAGATGTTTCTAATTTGATTTTTATTTTCATGGACTTGGATTTCAAATATATGGAAAGAGGTAAGAGATTTCAAATTCATTCTCATTTCATGATTTAAAGTTTTCTATTTTTTTCTCTTGGCCATAGCTTATGGGCTGAATTTATTCCACTCTTTGCATTGATTTGGAAGATTTTTTTTTGTCTTGACTCCATCAAAAGTGCTGCATTCACACCCTATTGATTTCTTTGGAATAATAATATCTCTTTGTATCTAATGGAGTTATTACCAAAAATGTTTTTATACTTAAACTTGTTATTTTGAACAAAAATCAAGGCAACTACGGCACGTTTTTTATTATTGTTATGTTCCTTCTATTTTGCTTAACCATTATCTATTTTAACTCCATAGGAAGTGGTTCCATGGATCCCTATTTTGGATGCCCTTCTTTCTTGGAAGACCACTCCATTAAAAAACATTTTTATTGTTGTTTATGCTTCACATAATGAAACATTTTTTGTTGTTTTAGATTCATTATGTATCCTTGTTGTTGGAAAGATCACTCTCCACTTTTGCCTCCATACAATGGGACATTTTTATGCATTATTTTGTTCTTTACTTTCTAGAATCGTTTTGGAATTATTTACATTTCTTGTATGTTCTTCCAAGGCTACGGGCCGTGACTGAAAACCTCTGTTTATTGTTTGTGGTGCAGGAGCACCCTAAGGTTTTTGAAAGATATTTTTGGTCATTTTGGTTTGTAGGTTGGTTTATCCAACCATCATTTAATAAGAACTATTTTATAAATTCCCAAGTGTGTCTAAGGTGTGATTAGGGTTGAGAATTTGTTGAGGTCAAGTTGTATCTAGGGGTCTATATCCTTAGAAGTCAATGAAAAGGTCAAAGGGTTGACCAAAACTCCAAAATGGAGTGGCATTCAAGGTTTTAATTTTTTTAGGTGTTTTAAGCTCTTATGATAAGTTTTAGGACCAAGTTGGGCCATTGGAATTGGTAAAATGTCATTTTGACAAAAGATGTAAAAGTTGTCATGACAACTTTTGCAACTTTGCAAAGTTGTCATGACAATATTTCCTAGTTTTTAGGAATTGGATTTAATTATGCCCAAATCCTAACATGAGGGTCTATACACATGGGAATGTGATATATAAGGTGGATCAAACCCTAAGATGACAGTGAGAGTTCATTTTGTACGGACTGTTTGTGGAGAAGTAAGGCTTTACACTATATTTTGCAGACAAGGCCATCATCCAATACTTAAATGGATTGAATGAGTTGAATTAATGAATTTAGAGTGTTTTGTGTGTTATTTTCTTAGTATTTGTGGAATTATTTTTATTTTTCAATCTTATTGGTTAACATTTTGTAAATTACTTAGGTTTTACTGGTTCATTGTCCAGTTTTGGACCATTCCTATAGATAATGGCTTTCCTTGGAGTTCTCATGGTCCAAAGTCCTATGACCACTTGGAATAAATTAAAGCCTTGTATATAAAACTTACATATGGTGTGTGGAGTGTGTATGTGCAGGGAAGACATGAGAATATTTAGGCCCTAGGCGAGTACTGGTTATTCTGGCTAGGGGAACTGAACAGAGCAGAGGCAATAAAGATTGCTTGGTGATTGGTGTGTGCCAATAATTGGTAGAGGAGTGTAGGGGAATGTAATATAGACATGTTGATGGAATGAGAAGAGAAGAGGAGGTTTTTAGTGTAGTTAATGAAAGCCAAGAAGCCAAACCAGTGTTCATCCCTTAGAAACCCTCAATTTTAGGGGTTTGGTGAAAGTCCATTGTACGGACAAGGTGGGGAACTAAGACCTAGTAAATATTTAAGCCTAAGAAAAAACCACAAGGAATATGTAATTATATTTCAAGGGTGTTAAGGGATTTTGAGAGGAAATCCACTTTTTCAATGTTTAGGAGGGCTAATAGGCCTAAAAGGCTACAAGGCCTAGAAAACTAGAAATCTTGAACCCGATTGGAACTAGGGTGAAAGATCCACAAGATTGGATCTAGGAGAGTTTAAAGAAACTTAAAGGAGGTCAAGAATCCAATACCAAAGAATATAGGATAGATGGGAGAGTGGATGGACAGGAAAAGCCATGGATGAGAAGGATTATGGAGAAGGATCTAGTGTGAACTTGAAATTGTTGGAGAGCTCCTAGTGAATTAGATGAACAAATAGGAATCCTCTAGTTAGGGTGGTGATAGGCACCCTATGAAAGACCAAGAGAAGGTCTAGTAGAGAGAAAGAAATTTCTAGGAGTGGGAGCTCCCCATCAGTTTGTATGCTTTCTGTTTTAATAGATCATTCTCCATTTTGTTGTTGTTTTGAATCCAAAGAAAGTGGTGCCTCGATGCTATAATGTTGTCTATGGATGTATTTAGGCTCTTTTTAGTGCTATTCACAACATATTTTCTTATTATTTCATTTCTTGAAAGAGACATTGGATTTCATTTGCAAGTTTTTTTATGCATCATTATTCTAATTGCTAGATGCCTCTCTAGATGTTCTACTATTGTCTTAACAAGCTACATAAAGATTCTTTAACATGTACATCATCTTTGCTTAATTAGATCTCATATGTGAAGCATCTTTTCCCATTGTAACATATAAATGATTCTAACTTTGAAATTTATATGCTGTCCCATTTTTACTGATTGATTACTTTCTCAAACATGGTATGCATGTACTTGATGTATAGATTCATATGCAAAACACCATACCTTTTGTTGCTCTGAACTTTGGAGGTGCACTATTACTGTGCTGAGATGTAGTTGATAGTTTTGAAGAATGTACCATGCATCAAATCCTTTCTGTTACACCTATGCTTGATGTGACTTGGATGCATAAGAAAGACATGTAGAAGAAATACAACCTTGTTGTCCCAATTTGTACTATCCTGGAAGAACATGATATCTCCTGTTGCTTTAAATTCTTGACCATCTTTTATGCTAGGATATTTATGCAGACGCTTCATTTCTTGATTGTTTATGAACACCATATTGATTATATCTTTGTTTGATTGAATTGATGCACTCATGCACCATTATACCATTTGTATTCATGTATCCTGAATGCTCCATGGCTACTGTTTCTTTTTGATGCATCTCTATAAGTGTTCTTCCCCATGCAAAGTTTCTCTTCAAAGGTGGCATGTGATAGCTACCCTTGAAGACCGCCTGTGCATGAGTGGGGGAATTTATCACATACTAATGTAATAAAATAGCTTCTTATATACCTGCACATGGAACAAAAAAATTAACGAAAACTTGGTATCCTTCTTTCCTCTGCAGCATTGTTATGAGTATGTGCGTGCCTGGAGCATGGTTCCCTCCTTCTAATATATGGCTGATTTCATGCATGCATGACTATAGGTGCATATATATAATTAGTTATCATTCATTTCTTAGATACATTGGATCTAACCCCTTTCTCTCCCTTTTTTAGGTTCTGGATCAAATAGGAGCACGTTGGAATCACCCCCAGGGTCAACACTTCTTCCTTCCTTTAGGAAATGTCTATTACCTTGTTATTTATATTCATTTTCTCTTGTGCATGTATGTATTTAGCCATATATTTCTAGGATTTGGCTATGCTCACAGCCTATGTGAGCTCGGATAAATGCTTTCTTTCCTTTTGCACATGGTTGTCATTTATGTTTAAAACTAAATATGATCCAATGAATATATCATTTCATTTCCTGGATATCTTAGTTTGATTCTCTCCTTTATATACTTTTCATTTTCAGGTTTAGGAAATGAACACAAATTCAATTCATATCACTAATAAAGTGCAAACTAGGTTATTTAGCAACTCACCTAGTAATTAGGCTAACAATATCAACCAATTTGATTGAACATAAAATTGGGTAATAGGAACTGAGGATCCAGGATATCAAGGATAAAGATATGTACCTACTTTTGTATCACAACTAGATCATCATGTTCCTTTTTTATCACAAATGATGTCCAAGAAGTAGAGGAAGAAGAAGAAGACTCTTTGGAAGTCCAACAGCTAGAAGAAAATCATGAAAAAACCCCTCAACAAAAAGGTGTACACCCTAACTAGGGGAAAGTGGTGACAATTTTACATTTCCTAGATTTACCACGCTTTGATCCACAAATGGCTAACAGGGTACATCAAGTAACTATTGTTGAGTTTTTAAACAGCTGTGAGGACGATATCACAGACTCACATGATTATGAATGGGATCGCATGTCTGATGCTACCATGGACATTGAGGTATATGTAATCCATAAATTTGTACCTCTATTGGAGAGAGGAGAAAGTTCTAACACTTCTCATAACACTATAGTTGTCACAGAATCATATGAGATAGAAATGCCTAGGATTATTGATGAAGACATTGGTGTCTTAGTAGGTCTAGAAGAACTTCAAAGGATACAAGATATGGTTTCAATATGATAAGAGAAGAAAGAGAAAGCTCAACTGATGAATCGCTAGAGTTAGGTCTACATATTACTAACAATGACCCTAATAATGACAATTTGACTCTTCATGATCTAAACGTTGTAGAAGCTGACTTAATAGAACATGTCTTGTCAATTAATAGTCTTGACGTTGACACGATGATTTCCTTACAAAACTTTGTATCATTATCCTTTGTAAACCTTGACCTTATTGATTGGACCAATTCAGACCCTACTCATATCATTAAATTTCCTAATGACTATACTTTGGCTTGTTATCTAAATGCTTGTGAACCCTATCCTTCTTCCACCAATGCAAGGAGCATGAACCTGACAGAGGAGGATATCAAGTTTCTTAGTCACAAATTGAAAAATAAAAAGTAAATAACTGGTGGTGAAAACCACATTATGGCAGTATCAGATTCTAAAATGGTAAAAATAAAAGATGTATATGATGGTGAAAACCTCTCAGAGACACCAAAAGATGATATTCTTGATATCCTCCTTGAGCACTTTCAAGAAAGATCTTTAGTACTGATAGAACCAAGACAACCAGTTAATTTGGGAATAGCAAAAACTCCTCAATTTTTTCACCTAGCACAATCATTATCAGAAGAAGAAAAGATACAGTTTACTAAATTCCTAAAAGAGAAGAAGATCAACTTTGCATGGTCTTATATTTATATGCCCGGACTAGATCCTGAATTCATAATACATCACTTATCTATAGCTTCTGGAATTAAACCCGTCAAACAAAAACTATAAAACATTCATCCACATTTGGAATTATTAGTCAAAGCGGAGCTGGAAAAACTCTTAAAAGTTGGATTCATAAGGGTCATCTCTTATGCATGATGGATCTCTAATGTGGTACCAGTTTCAAAAATATATAAGTCTATCTGGATTTGTAAATACTTTAGGGACATAAACAAAGCTTATCCTAAAGATGATTTCTCATTGCCAAGTATTGATATGATTATAGATCTCACAGCAGGATATCAAATGTATAAACTCATGGCTGGATTCTCAGGTTATAACCAAATAAATATTGCTCTCAAGGACCAAGAAAAGATAGCATTTACATATGCATGGGGAACATTTTTCTGGAACGTCATGTCATTTGGGATAAAGAATGTTGGAGCTAAGTATCAACGATCTATGACAAAAATCTTCCACAAAATGATACATAAAAACATGGAGGACTATGTGGATGATACATTATCCAAGTCAAAAATAAGAATGACTCACTTTGAAGACTTGAGAAAGATACTAGATCGAATGGAGCAATTTCAAATAATACTCAATCTAAAGAAATGTGCATTTGGAGTCCAGTTAGGGAAACTCTTAGGGTTTATTGTATCAGCTAAAAGAATTGAGGTGGACCCCAAAAAAGTAAAATCAATAATGGAAATGGCACCTCCTCACAATATCAATCAAATGAGGACTCTTCAAGGAAGACTTTAGTCCATCAGGAGATTCATGTCCCAACTAGCAAATAGAGCACAAAGTTTCACAAAATTGCTACATAAAGGTGTTACTTTCAAATGGGATGAGCATTGTGAAAATAATTTCAAATAATTAAAAGAATACCTGGCTACTCCTATTCTCATCACGCCTATTCATGAAAAACCATTGCTACTCTATATCTCAGCTACAGCTACATCACTTGGAGTAATGTTATCCCAAGAGGATGACAACAAAAAGGAAAGGGTGATTTATTATATCAGCATGACCTTGGTGTCTTATGAGCTCAACTACAATATCATTGAAAAATCTTGCATAGCGGTTTTTTTTTCATCCCATAAGTTGAGACACTACATGATCTCATGTACAGTGAAACTTATAATAGAAATTGATCCTCTCAAATACCTCTTGAATAAAATAGCATTGACAGGAAGACTAGAAAAATGGGTCTTGATACTAAGTGACTTTGATATCGAGTATGTTGATAGAAGGTATATCAAAGGACAAGTGCTAGCAGAACAACTAGTTGATTCACCATTACAAGATGATGCACCTTTGATTATAGAATTTCCAGATGAGACAATCATGCACTTAACTGAATATTCTTGGCAGACGTATTTTGATGGTTCTTTCACACAAGGATCTAAAGAAGGGGTACTATTTATCACTCCTTGAGGCTACACAATACCTAAGGCATATACAAAATGATGTTTCCATGCACTAATAAAATCTCATAATATGAAGCATTAGTGAATGGGCTCAAGCTTGCTATGGAATGGAAACTTATAGAGTTACATGTGTATGGTGACTCTCAACTTATTATAAACCAAGTGAATGGTGATTATTAGACAAAAGATGATAAATTGATGTCTTACAAACAACTGGTAGAAGATTTGAAAAATTACTTTATTTTCATCACATTCCAACAAATTCCAAGAACAGAAAACAAAGTTGCAAATGTTATGGCTATGCTAGCATCCATGTTACAACTAGAAGAACACCAGTTCCTTAATGATTTCTTGGTGGAAGAATCATCCTTTCTAGCCTTTGATACAGCTGAATCCAAAGTTATTTGTGCCTTAAATGCCTGAGACCAATCCAGATATGCTAAAATAATTGCTTATCTTACTGATCTAACCCTACCTAATGGCCTATCTAGAAATGAAAAATGAGCTTTAATTAGGAAAGCATCACATTATGTCCTCATTACTACTAACTTATATATATGAGGTCTTGATAGAATTCTTCTTAGGTTTTTAGAACAAGAAGAGTCTGACCGGGCATTAAAATAGGTTCACAAAGGTGTATGTGGATTGCACTCGAATGGCTTTTCATTGGCTAAGAAACTTTTAAGAGTTGGATATTATTGGCCTACAATGAAAAAGATGTGTAATTTTACAAAACATGTCACAAATGTTAAACACATGGAAATCTTATCCATGCTCCAGCCAGAGAGCTCATACCTTTTACAACACATGGAAACCTTATCCATACTCCAACTAGAGAACTCATACCTTTTATAACACATTGGCCATTTTAGAAATGGGAATTTGATCTTGTTGGACAGATCTATCCTAATTCTTCAATTGGACACAAATACATCATTACGGCCACTGAGTAATTCACTAAGTCGGTCAGGGCAGTGCCACTAATCAAAGCCACTAGAAAATAGGTTGCTATGCTCATCTTGAACTACATCATTTGTAGGTATGGGATACCCTCTTCTATTGTAATAGAAAATGGGGGTCAGTTCAAAAAAAAATATATCGAGGACCTTTGTACACAGTTTCACATCACTCAGCATTGTTCTTCAATCTATTATCCTCAAGGTAATTGACAAGTTGAGGCTTAAAATAAGAACATTCTAAAAATCTTACATATAACTGTGAGTAAGTCTAGCAGAGACTGGTATTTGCAATTAAATCTAGCACTATGGGTCTATAGAACAAGTATCTAAACACTGACAGGATCCATGTTATTTTCTCTAGCATATGGAGCAGAAGTAGTGCTACCCGTTGAAGTAGAAATTCCATCTTACCAAGTATCTCTCCAAGGTCTTGTTACAGATGAACAATACCGAATTGATAGGTTTCATGAACTAGAACTACTAGATGAGCCTAGACAACAAGCGTTCGATCATCTCAAAGTGTACCATAAAAGAATGTCAAAAGGGTACAAAAATAAAGTAAACCCATGATAATTTCAAGTGGGGGATCTCATTCTAAGAGAGAATCCTAAAATCAGCCAAATAGAGAAGAAAAAGGCAAGTTTGAACCCAACTGGCTAGGGCCTTTTGTTATAACAACCACTTTTGGGACTGGAGATTATCAATTAGCTACACCTGAGGAAGATGTCCTTCCTGGCCCCATCAATACCCTATACTTGAAGAGGTTCTACACTTGAAATATGGCTAAAGGGCCTATGTAGTGGAAATAGTTCTCAGAAATACCAAAAAAAATAGAAAATTGATCCTAAAGAAAGTCAAAAAAAAGGGAAAAAAGTCCTAAAAAAAGGTGTTCTTGGTGAAAACCTGGCAAACAGGCACCTTGATACTAACAAAAAAAGAGAAAAAAGAACACAAAAATAGAAAAATAAAAAAAGTTCCTTGGCAAAAAATTGGAAAATAGGCGTCTTGGTAGAAAAAAAAAAAATCTTTGTCGAGTGGTGAAAACTGGGCAAACATGCATCACTTGTACTCCATGCTCCATCTATCAATTTACTGGTGACACTAATCTTTCATGATCACACCTATGCTATTGGTTGACTCTGAATTCCTCACAAATGTCTTATCCTTTCCTGGCATTTGTCTGCATTTGTGTCTTAGGGATTGTCATTTTGCACTGGGGGAATCTTTGCTAGCATGTTTGGTCATCATTTGTTAGGTTTTCCTACGTCCTTGTCTAGGATGGTTTGCCACTACAAATAGTATTTCTTAATACTTGCATCAAAATGTCACTATCACAAACAAGGGTGTTTCTTAAACACCACCTACCTGTAACAAACATCATACTAGTGTTTCTCAACACTTTAATCAAACAATGTTCCTAAACACTACATCAGATTGTAATTGTTGATAATGTTTATCTCACTTACTTAGACATAAAAATATATTGCTTAATTCCAAGTTGCAATTGATGATTTCTCTACTATGATTGAAAAATGAATCAACGGTATTCCTCAATACCACTTAAACACATATAGACTGTTCTTGGTTTGATTATGACTCTTCTATGATCAGATGATGTTTCAAACTAGGGGCATGTAAGCAGTTATAAGTTTTCTTTGACTGATTATCAATTGTTGATTGTTATGTATCCCGAGTTACTCCATGACATCTATTTAAAGACAAAGAGTCACAAGGATAGGGGGCATAACATTTTCTTGGTTTTCTGTGTATGGCGATTATTTCAATGATCCTATAAATTTCACCTCACTTGGATGTTTATGCTAAGAGCTTCCAACATGAGTGGATAGCCACATATATCTCGATCCTTGTTATGTGTAAACTATAGTGAGGTTGAATCAATTTCCTTGTATGTTTCTAATCAAACTCTAAGTAGGGTGTATGACACATTATGTACCCAAGGATATGAATATTGACGGTCATTGCGGGTTACATATCTTACATTACACATGAGCAGAAGATGATTCTTAAAGCAAAAGGAGATAACTGACAAGTCATCCTGGTCTCTATGCCTTGATGCTTAGGTCTATTTTTGACATTGCATCCAATAAACATAGTATTCATACTTTCATGATACTTTCTAGGTATCAGTGACAGTTGTAATATCTGATGATGTCTGTTACACAAACACCTTATGATGATAAAAATGCTAAAATATACACAAATCAGTGACAATCCTAGAAGTTTGCATTTAGTTTCATTTAAGATTGTCTGATTCATTTTAAAATAGCATAAGATTTTGAGCTCAAAATGACTTCCTGATTCATTTGAAATCCAAGTTTGAGTACTTAATCCATGTTACTAATATATTCATGTCATTGCATATCCATGGCATTCATTTTGCATTCACAAATGGAAAGAGAGAAAATAAAAAAACAAAGCATTCAATCATTTCATTTCTTTTTACATCCTAAGTGCATCCATACATTTATTTGCATAAAGAAAATCTCAAAAAAAGACATCTGCATATTCATCTAGAATCATTCAAACACATCTATATATTAGTAATATTCAAAGAGCATAAATGATATCATCACGTGAATCTATTCTAAATCATCAAAGATCAAGTACATAATCACAATGTGCATCAATCTAAACATCTATCAAACAAAGAGAACCCATGAACATATCAGAATCAAAAGAAGCTATCTCAGATATATCAGTGAATATCATATCAAAAATGTGGAAATGTCTACAACATGCATCAGTTTGATTATGATAAAACATATACACAAGTATCAAATGTCTGTAGTATAATGGTGATCCCGAAAGGATTAATATACAAAAATATCTCAGATACAATCACAAATCAGGTCTGACTACCACCCTCTCCCTGATCTGGAGGAGGTGGAGGTGGTGCATTGGATCTAGGATGATGAGTTTGTGGAGGCATATCTCCCTCTGACTGCTGAGCAAAAATAGAATATTATAGAGGAGCTCTCTAAGGCTGAGGAACCACAACACAATATAAAGAAAAATAATAAGTAGCTCTCTATCCCTGATGAGTAGTTGTGTTAGTTTGTATATCTCCCTCTTCTCTAAGTCAATCACCCTATTGATCCCTCTTAGATCTCAATCTCTCAAGCTGCATATCTTTGTCAGCCAACAAGGTGTCCAAAGTGGTAATCCTAGCTCTGAGCTTCTCTCACTCTCTGGCACTGTGATAAAGGATCTTTGTCCCTGCCAATATCTCTATGTATATCCCTAGGAGGATCTTTTCTAGAAGGTCCCCCTCCTCCACTCAGCACCTACCCTAATGGTCTATGATGTTTTTGATGTCTTAGTCAGTAAAGGACCTGGATCCATACATGGAGGCATGAATCTGAACCCAGCCTGTCTTCCATCCCCACTACCACCCACTCCACCACCACCCTTTTCATCTCCATCATCTCCCCTATCATTGTGGCCATGTCTCTGACCTCTATCCTAGGGAGAGTGTGTGCCATCTCTTCCACCATCCCTACCACCTCCACCTCTACCATTTCTTCAATCTCCACTTGTTCCTCTCATTGGTCCATCATCTACAGGATCATAATCTAAGGCATCCTCTATGTGAGGTGCTACCTCATCTGGTGTTTTGAAACAAGGAAATGGAAATTGTAATAGATGTGCAAGATAGACATCCATTCACCCAGCATCTACAACATCAGCAAGATAATCCCATCCAACTGCAACCATCTTACTGATCTCAAGTTGTGCAGTCTCATAAGCCAATCGAGCTCCCCACTGTGGCTCCTCATCATGGATACAAGTGTAAGCTGTCAAATCTTGAGACATGCCCTAAATCTGGCCATACTTCCTAAGAACACAAGTAATAATAAATCTCTCAACAACATAATGTGTACAACTAATCAAATATCTTCTCCAGAAGAAATAAGGCATTTGCCGCCTGTCTGAGGTCCACTCCTCACAATCTAAATAGGGTCTCCACTCAACCACTGTGATATCATCGAACACTCATCGCTAGTATTCTAGCTTACCCAAATGGGGTTGCTAGATAAAACCTAAATATATATATACATACATCTCCTTCGGTACTCTATGTTTATCCATAATCAATCCTATCAATGGGATGTGCTCTCAGGCCCAGATCTGTAATATCAAAATCCCCACAGTCATACTCTGATAATACTCATATATAATCACATGTAACTCTCTATACATGTGTGCCAGTATGCAACTCCCCCAACCAAATCTATGTGAGGAGATGACCATCTTCTCTAATGTCTCTACCCACCCGCACATAAATCCATGTTTTCCTCTGTCAGGCATTAGTATACCTCCAATCAATCCAGAAAGATATACATGTAATCGATCATAGTGATTGCACATATAGTCCCAAGTCAGATATCGGTGGGCTATGGACTAATTTACAAAGTATATATCTCCATGAAAAAGAAATCGCTATGGAAGAGCGTCACTCAAACCAAACCTCTCAAACCATCACTAGAATGCGCATAATCTGCCACACATCCTTTCGGGTGATGCTCAATTCGCCAGTCGGGAGATGGAAGGTATTGTGCTCTGAATGCCATCTCTCAGCAAGAGCAGTCAACAACCCTCAATTTACCCTAATGTCAGGTAAATCTATCAATGAGGTCAATCCAGATGTCCTATGATCTGAAACTTAGCATCTGTCAACAAATGAGATAAGGCAAGGACTTGTGTAGGATGAGGTCCTCAAAAGACACAACCTCAAAATCAATCTATCACAAACACTATTAAAGGTTTATATCAGTATCCTAACTAAGGTAACTATGCATAAAATCTAACAGTTAAGTCTTTTTGGCCTTCAAAAAGAGGAAAAATAGTCAAATTGGAAAAAAATAACTCATACAGAAAATGACATTATTTTTCATGGGTGCGATCTTGCATACCAGATGCGATACACAATTTACCGAATGTGATGGGGAATCCAGTAAATGATCCTAAATTAATAGGATGTGGCACACGATATCAGGTGTGATCCTATATTCATAGGACGCGACATAATAACAAAGATGGCATAAAATTACTAAAAATGATGTAATACCACCTAACAGGATGTGATCCTGATTTAACAGAATACGATTCAGAATTTTGCAAGAAAATAGGATGTGACACGGGATTAACCAGATGTGATCCAGGACACCGAAGGTGACTTGAAATTAAAATGCTCCTAACTACTGGAAAATGTGACAAAATCAAAAATAGAAAGCGTAAACAAGTAGGTATCAATGTACTCACCGACTGTGCATAATGGGTCAGGCGCTGGTGTTGATGTGCTATCTCGAATCAATGTCTCTCCACGGGGACCACCATCTTCTCTACAGAGCTCAAGATTTAATATGGATGAAAGTGAAAATGAAAGGGTAAAAAGTGATTTTTGAGACTTATGTTGACCTTTTTGAGCTGTCTGGAACCTCCATAACTCTTTTCGGACTATCAAAATTTGATTTTTTTCTTCTCATATCTATCGAGAATTAAATTGAACGCACGCACAATTTTTTTAATAGCACAATAATAATTTTGCGATAGTCTCCTAAAATTTAGAATTGCTCTATATATTGATAAAATGATTCACAAGCTTTACACAATCAGTTTTCCGGGTTCTATATCCACAAATTGCACATTATTCATCAAAATATTGGTCCTACATCATTTTATCAGACTCAAATTTTACATTTTCAAGTAGTTAACTTGCTAAAATTGTGTTTTCTCTTAACACACTTTCACTTCATCACATCTTCTAATTGATTCTTTCTTGATCCAATTGATCTGTTCCATTGATCTATCATTCTACAGATGGATTTTATTCTATTTCCTTTGATTTTGTTATCGAGGGGGCATGATCACACTTAAAATCAATCAAATTCTTGCTCAAAAAGAAAAAAATTGACTTCATCATCAAATGACTAGGGACATGGCAGTTTCCTTCGATCAAGTTGGGACTTTTGGATAGAAGGATTCAATGCTAAACAAGATGGATATCTATGCCTACAAATTCTCATATCTTTATCAAGATCTTAGCAGCTTTATACTAACCTTCGTTCGATCAATTTCAGATTCATTATTATCGATTCTCGTTCAATCAAGTTCAGAATTGATACCTCACAACTCTTAGTAGCATCATACTGACCTTTTTTCGATCAAGTTTAGAGTCATTATTATCAATTCTCATTCGATCAAGTTCAAAATTGATATCTTCAGATCTTTTTTTAATCGACTTTTGTTTGATCAAGTTCAAAGTTGATACTATCAGTCTTAGTTCAATCAAGGGCGAGACTAATCTCATCAACCATTTCATTCAATCAAGTGTGGAATTCTCAAACTTTCTGAAGTCAACATCAGACATTCTTTGAATCAATGCACTTCTCACACATAAATTCAAAGAGGGGCAAATGTAACCACCATAATTTGGTCTACTCTAACCAAGGACCCTATTTTCCCTAAGTGTGATCATACTCCTAATTATGTTAAGATAACTATTCAAATATTGACACAATTCATTAAAATCAATTTAATCTCCTAAAATAAAAGTGATTTCATCACTAACTCACATTAATTACCTTGGCCTATTCAAATCAAAACAATTAAATACTTGGCTAAAGTAATTAATTAAAAGGAATTAAATAAATCTCCTAATTACAACACCTCACTTACACATGGAAAGTCAATCCATAAGCCAATGAGAGTTCACTCACATGGATCACCAAAGATTCAATCTCTACCTCTCTTCACAAATCAATCTCAACCACTCATTCCTCAAGTTCTTCTATAAAAGAATTAAATTTTGAGCTCAATTGGCCCCAATTCTTATAATTTCAAGTATAATATTATGCTGCTCTAAGTTATAGAAATCTAAATGCATTCTTAGTTCATAATTTCATAATATTCTTTGGTGCATTAAAATGAACTTTGCATTACAATTTAGTTTGATTTATCATTGAATCTTCCACTCTAAGCTTGTATATGTCACTGATTTATGCATAATCTGAGGGAAATTATAGAATTTTTCATACTCTTCTTAGATAGGAAGCAATATGTCAATTTTGGTAGTTTCTATATGTTTTTCCTTCAATCTTTCAAGTTTTAACCATTAATATAATGGCATATTGAAGTGTTGTGTTGCAACTTGCAGGTACAATAAATACACACACAAAAGGTACTGTCCTCTTATCCATACCTTAAAATTTTCCATAAGTAGTATCAACTAATAATCCTAGTTGATGCATAATCCGAAGAGGCATGATGTTAATTGTAGCTCCTTAATCTATACAAAAGTGTGTAAACACATATAACCCATGTAGTGCATATATTTAGATAATCATTAGATTCATGTATACTACTTTACACACACAAACACGTATCTACCCATTCATGTATGTACCCATTTGTATGAAAACATGTATATTTTACTTTATTATCGTCATATTATACTAAGTTGGAATTGAATCTATAATTAAAACCTAATCAAGTCTTAGCATATTGTTTCACATAGTAATGGTTTGTAAATCATATATTTTTATATCATTTAAATATTGTTTTATGATATGTAAAAATATATATTTTAATCTTACTTTTTTAATTGTATTCATTGTTAGAAGGAACTAATTTTCCATGGTCTGTAGAATTTTCTTTCCAACAAGGATACACTGTGTATGTTTTTTTTATCTTGACATTTCAAATCACTCACCATGTATTCATTATTTTACCATATTCCTTACTTTCTCTTGTATATTTGCTTTGATAATTTAATAATAGATATTTTATTTTTTTATATTAAATATATTACTTCAAGGAATATAAAATAATTTTTTTTGAAGTTTTTAGAAAATACTCTAACAATTCTCTTAAATCACTTCCTCATTATTTAGATAATTGCATTTCAATATAACTAAAGGAAATAAGTTATACAATTTCAATAGATGACACAACCTTACAATTAAAATCAACCATGATAAAAATAAATATATTATTGTTTATTATAAACAAGAGTGAGATGAGCATAATATGGCATATTAAGAAATGCATGTTTGCTAAGAGATCCTTTCACGAAATCTAAGGATTTAGGTATATGTAGTCATAGGGAATTCTAAGTTATTCAAAGTTTTCATTCATTGATTTGCTCCTTTCCAGCAAGTCCTTTGGTGAAAAAATTTATCAAGTAGTCCTGGAAACACATCTCTTTCTACCAAAGGATTTTTAAAAATACTAAATCTAACTATATATTTTTTGATGTGCATGTCAGACACTATGTTATGTTTAGACACTATGTTGTATTATGTGCACAACAGATTTGACCCTCTTAATATTATGCATTTTTATAAAAAATTTGTAGTTTAGAAACTAGATTCAGAGTACTACAATTCTTGTTCTTTGAAAATATTCTAATTTTGAGTGCATGACTCTCAAATATCTCTTCCAATTTTAGGTGCTGATTTTAAAAACAAAAAGGTGGTCACTTATACCCCCTTTTTGCACACCACTTTGGTGCACTTACCCTTATGCTTCCTTAGGAGAGCAACAAGTTTGGATCTGATCTCTTAACTTGATTTTTCACCAATAAAAACCTTCTTGGGGAGAGTATGAGGGCCAATTTTATTTCTTCTAAAACATCATCCTTAGTAGTCACATTTCTTATTAGGCTATTTTTATTCCCATAAAATATTGTTTACAATGCAACCAATCCTCTAGGGATTTTGTTTATTTTCAACTGAATAACCTCATTTCCAAAAACTATTTGTTTATTATACATAGCTTGGACTAAATCATTCTAATATATTTATTTTGATTCATAACCATCTACACATTGTAATAATTTAAGCAAATCATTATCATTGTCAAACACTTTCCAACTAGATATGTTATCAAGAACGGATGGTCTAGTTTTAATTTAAATTTTTTATATTTCTACAAGTGTAGCATCTAATCCTCTCAAATAAAAAATTTCTAAGAAATATGACATTACATTTTTAGTCCTTTCAATCCATTCAATTCATAATGCATCAAACATTCAATTGTACCCCAAACTGCAAATTTATATTGCCTTAATCTCTTATGCTTTGAGGAGTACCTAGATCTTACCTGTAAAATAATCAATTTTGAATCTCCAAAGGTTCTCAAAAACCTTATTTCATGTCTCATAGCCATATTGAGGCCTAGGAGCAAAGCCTCATATTCTACAATATTTTTAGTGCACTCAAAGCTCAAAAAGAATGAGTACTTAAAATTTTTCCAACTAGGAGAAATGAAAAGAATATGTACACTTGATCCTTCCTTGAAACAAGATCCATTAAAATGCATGTTCCAAAAACCATGTTGATCATGTTGAAATTCAATACTTATAGCATCATTTATTTTCAATAATGGTTGTGGTTTCTCCATTGTAAAATTATCAATGTCAACATCACAAAAACATGTGAGCTCATCAAGAGAAACCTCTTAAACAACAACTACAAATCTAGGCTCTCTATAGATTCTCACATCTCTTCCATTGATAGGAATAGTGGCCCAAGAAAGGTCAAGTTTCACATGTCCAATTGTCTTGACAGTAGAATACCATATTGAGGTGGGATACTAACTATAGTGACATCCATCCTATAAAATTCTTCAGGACATGTAGAAGATCACAATTCCATGTCTTTCATAACTCCTATGACTAGTACTACCCTATTATCCATAGCATAACATTTTCCATAAACTGTAGTATCAACTCATAATCCTAGTTGATGCATAATCCCAAGAGGCGTAATGTTAATTGTAGCTCATGAATCTATACAAAAGTATATACACACATATAACTCATGTAGTGAATATAATTAGATAATTATTAGATTCATGTATACTACATTACACACACAAACACGGGTTTGCATGTTCATGTGTGTACCTATTTGTATGTATGCATGTATATTTTACTTTATTATTGTCATATTATACTAATTTGGAATTGAATCTATAATTAAAAACTGATCAAGTCTTAGCATATTGTTTCACATAATAATGGTTTAAAAATCATATATTTTTTAATATCATTTAGATAATTTTTTATGATATTTAAAAAAAAAATTTCTAATCTTATTCTTTTTATTTTTTTAATTGTATTTATTGTTAGAAGGAATTAATTTTCCACAGTCCATAGAATTTTCTTGTCAATTTTTGGGATACATTGTATATGCTTTTTTAATCTCGGTGTTTCAAATCACTCACTATGTATTCATTGTTTTACCATATTCCTTCATTTCTCCTTTATATTGGCTTTGACATTTTAATGATAAATATTTTCTATTGTTATATTTGATATATTACTTTAAGGAATATATAATAAATTATTTTAAAGTTTTGAAAAAATGCTTTGACAATTCTCTTAAATCACTTCCTCACTATTTAGATAATTGCATTTCAATACAACTAATGAAAAATAAGTTATACAATTCAATACATGACACAACCTTACAATCAAAATCAACCATGATAAACTAAATATATTATTGTTAATTACAAACAAGAGTGAGATGAACATAATATGGCATATTAAGAAATGCATGTTTGATAAGAGAAGCTTTCATGAACTCTAGGGATTTAGAAATTATGTAGTCATAGGGAATTCTAAGTTATTCAAAGTTTGCACTGATTGAGTTGCTCCTTTCCATCAAGTCCTTTGGTGAAAAATTTTATCAATTAGTCCTGGAAACACAACCCTTCATATAATGGAGGGTTGTCATCATCTATCAATTCTTTGAGAGGTGTGATCTTCATATCAAGTGATGGAGTACAAAACATGGCACATAAAATCCTTTTTCTATCGATATGAACCCCACCCCTATGCTCAATGCTCTTGTATTTTCCATTGCTTATTATCTCCAATATAACGTAATAGAGATAGGAGTTGCAATTATTTGATATCATCATTAAAAATAATTATGGACCAATAATAACAATATAAATATTGACATCTTCTTGATATAGTGTCTATGTGTTTCACCATTAAAATTTCTTACATTTGAATAAATTTGTAGTTGCAAGAGCTATAGTAAATAAAAGCAAAATAATATGTTTACCTCTAATTGATCACCGATATTGAAAACTAGAGACCCTGGAACGCAATGTACATCAACCCATACACCGTCTTTGCATATTTGTAGGCCTAGAACTTGGTTATGGAGGAGAATTATAAGGGTATTGGCATCAGAGTGAGGGTAAAGACCCAATACAAGCTCAGGTTGAAGAGATGGTGGATAGTAGTTTATGCCTACATATAATTTCTTTCTCTCTCCTCCCACTGCCTGGTCAAGTGCATTCTCATTTTCCAATCCTAATCATTTTGAAAGTGCTTGCATAAGTACTTCACTTAATTTATAAACCTCTCTTCCATATTCCTCCATAAACTCCCTATAGAAAACACAAAAGATGCATAAGAAAAGTCTAATGATTAGACCCGTGTAGAAGAAAAGTAACATAAAAGATAGTGATATTGCTATCAATATTCAACTGTGTAGTTTTCGATTCAAACTCATTAACCCATGTTTCATGAGAAATGGTTCACAAGAACTCATCTCTCATGAAAAGGAATGGAACATTCAGCACTCATTCTCATGAGAGATGGATTCTTATGAACCACTAGTTATGAAACATGGGTCAATGAGTTTGACTCAAAAATTACAGAATTAAATCCTAATAACAATATTACAATTTAACTTGATTGTATCATTTATACTTACGTAAAATCTGAAGGTTGTGGATTGATTTTAGGTTGCTTTGTTTAGACAAATTAAGCACCAAATTGATAAGTGGATTGATTTTAGGTTGCTTTGTTTAGACAAGTTAGTACCACAAAGATATTTTCAAATGAGAGTATGTGCAACTTTGAAAAAAAGATTTGAAATGATTGATACTCACAAAGACTTACCCTTCTCTGATCTTAGTGACTTGTCCAGTCTTGCACAGAGAGCAAGAAAATGTTAGATTACAAATAGATAGACAGAGGATTTGGATTGGATAAGCAATATTTTTAGTGATTGTGGTAAAGCACTGGAAATTGTGGCAAAGAACAATCAGTTGCGATGAGATTTTGTGATTGCGGTAAAGCACTTCTAATTGCAGTAAAGCACCATAGATAGTGGCACATATTGATCAATTGTGGCAATATGTGTGTGATCATGGTAAAATGATGGTGATTGCATCACCGATCTAATGATTACAGCATAGAGAAAGAAAATAGACTTGTGAATAGAGATAGAAAAAATTTGTGAAACCCTTTCAACAATTGTGGTAATAAACCAAACAATTCAAAAAAAATTCTATCAATTGTGGTAAAGCACCAGCGATTGCAAAATTACACAGATATCAAGAAAAATCATAGAAAATAAATATGAAAACATACGGTCATGGCTAAAAAGGTCTGTCTGTCATCTGCAAGAGATATTCAGGTTGTTTGTTTCATGTCGGGTTCACCAAAATGTACGCAAGGATCGAAATCTGTAACTCTCAACAAGGAGGGTTAGTAGCACTGATTTGCAATGGGGGAAATCCAATGGAAATAACTACTAAAAATGAAACTATGAATCAATAAAATATACAAGAAAATAAGAGGAAAACAAATGAATGCAAACCCAATTGCTTGAAGCTTCTATTGTCTCTCTCTACTCCTTCTAAAATATTGTTTTGATGCTCAGTATTGGTGTGGGCAGCATCTATGACTTGGGAGAACCAAGAATTTGATATTGAATTGCTACGTGATCGCAAGATGGCTTCATGCTTGAAGCAATCTGACAAAGTAATGGCGCACATGAGCTTGAAATCCTAGATCCTTCAAATGGTTATGAAGGGTTTGTTATATAGGAATTGAGAATGAGATGAACAATTGAGATCAATCCCAGAGATAAGAAGATGAATGGTTGAGATCAAAGGGAACTAGAGAAGCCATCAATAAACTCCACCTCTTCAACTAGGAGAGAGGAGATAGAGTTTGGTTAACTGAAGAGATAATTATGAGTTACCTTTTTGAACTGAAGAGGTGGGTGGAATTACCCATGTGAACTGGAGAGATGGGTGGAGTAACCCATGTGATCTGATTAAGGATTATCTCTTTGAAAATAATTGATTATTTAATTCAATTATGTAATTAAAGTTTTCAGCATGTGAGATAACTGAATTCTTTTTTATTTAGAATTGTTTTATTCAATGAAATTAAATTAATTTAGTTGAAATTAATTTAATTGGAATAATTTAATTAGTAGGTTTAAATCTTTCAATTTAAAATATAGGAAATTGACATTAATTAATTAATTTAATGGAGATTAATCAATTAAGGTTAATTAATTAAATAAAATTAATTATTTAATTAATTTTGGGAATTTGATTAGATTAATTGGGGAATGAATTTAGAAGAAAATAGATGATTAATTAACGATTAAAAAATAATTAATTAATAGATGAAATGAATTTAGAAGAAAATAGATGATTATAAAAGCATTAATTAATAGATGAAAATTAGTGTTTTTAATGTCAAGTTGCAAGTCTGTCCATTTGAGGGTGTCTACATTTTCATCTTAATGCAATTCTCTTTCCTTTCTCTTTTGGAAGTTATCTTGGTCTTTCATTTGATCCTAGGGGTGTTGTAGAGTCACCTAAAACTCTAACAAGTTATTATCAAGTTCATTCAACTAACCATTCATGTATACATTTTTTCCACTTCATTAATCATTACATCCATCATAATCATAAAATAAGTAAATATCCATCACCACTATGTATCCATCATAATATAATCACATGTATACATCACATCATAAATGCATATACTATCCATACATCATCATAATCATAACCATCATGTATAAATGTCATATACACATGCATACTTCACGCTAACCTGCATCATAGATGTTAGAACATCATAACATTATCATATAGTATAAACCACATATCACACACATCTTGTAACACCAATTTTATTAACATCATCATATGCACATCATATAGAAACATAAATACATCCACAAAAGATAAATAGGACAAACTGCATCATCATCATATAAAACATAAAATAATAAATGTTCATAGTCCATCAAAGTCTCATCATAGTATCATCATAAAAATAATAAAGTCCATTGAATGGTACAAAAACAATATACATCTCATCATGTATGGTACATGCACCTCAATGTCATTGTACATCTAGTCTCGTCTCATGATCAACATGTCAAAAAGTGTATAAATATGTCTGGAAGGCTCTTATGTGGCTAGCTTGGATGATCCCCTTGTACCTCCTCCCCCATCTCTCCTGGGCACTCTTGGTGGCATACCCACTGATCTCGATGAGGCTCTTCCTGTCATCTTTGATATCCCCCTCTGAGAAGGGCAGAGCTCTTTTTCGCTCTAGCATAACCTAATGGTACAATTTCATGTAATAACTGGCCCCCTACCTTCTCTCACTGCATCCCTCTGAGCGGCCATAGCATCATCCATCATTTTTCCTACCCCTAGGAAAGTAGATTCCTATAGAGTGATATCTCGCTTGGACCTATATATTTAGGCTCTCCTCTTCCAAGTATCCCACTCTATGGTCATCACCTCTAACTGTCAACACAGATCCTCCCAATCCTCTCTTAGCCCATCTACCTCTTATACATCCCCTCTAATGGGCATCATAACCACAACAAAATCTCTTGATTCTACCCTCCTCTATAGTGCTTCATGTGTTTCATGTGCACTATTCATGCATTCTCTCTTTGTATCCATCAATCCATGTACCCTAGCCACCTTAATGTGCATATTGTCCCTCTTAGCTCTAGTGGTCCCATGCTCCTCCCTCTCTATCTCCAGGTCTTATCTGACCCTACGCATCTTGGCATGCACTACATCATGAGCTTCATGTGTCACTATCCCTATGGGTACCTATACCTGTAGAGTATGTGCATGTGGATCCTATCCTGGCACTAGTAGATCTCTTCCATGTACTTGTGCTACTATTGGGACCTATGGAGGTTCTCTCCCTGTAGATATTTATACTACCCCCCTCCACCTAGTTGGCAGTTGATAACATGTAACTGATTGAATGATTGATAATGTTAAGTTGAAGATGATGCAAGACATTAAATTAGTTAACAGTTTGTATTGTCATTGATGTCAACTTGATATCATATGTATGGTCATATACATAATGCCAAAGACTTCAGAGAATCAATGGAACAGAGGTTATGCTTTCAGTAATGCGTAAAATTCATGTATTCACTAAGTGATAGACAACACCGATGGAGTGCACACCATCGGTAAAGAAAGAGAAAAAGTCACAGTGATGCCCAACGAGCAGAAGACAGTGTTGCCCGACGAAGTAGAATCACAGGATGCCTAACAAGCTGAAAATAGTGTTGCCTAATGAGAAAGATCCAATGATGCTCGAAAAACAGAGATCCTGAAGCTAACTGAAGTTGCACCGATAGAACTGGTAGTTGTCACCGGTGACAAACTACATAATTGACCGACAGAACAGAGAGATCAGAAAATGACAAAATATCTAGCTGGCAGAGCTTAAGGATAGACTTAACTGGTTGTTTTATTTGTTTTATTCGACCATAGTTAAGAAATTGATTTATACAGCTGGCAAGAAGATAACTATGAGATAAATCAGGAGTTAAAACAAGCATAATTCATTTTTGCAAGTAATCAGATACACAAGGGAGTGAATTGAAAGAAGATGCTGAAGAGAAACTGGTGAAGGTTAAGCTTCATAGAGTCCTTATCAATCAAGCTAAGGGAGAGCTAAAGAATTTTGCAAACACCGAAAAACAGTGAAGCGCAACATCACAAAGCAGAAAGTGTGAAGTAAAAAGGAGCTAAATTGATACATTGATCAGAGAGGTATTGTAAGTAAATAGATCTGAATATCTGCAATTCAAAGTTGCATTAGAAATAGATCATTGTGTTTCAGTTTAACCATTGAAGCATTAAGTCTCTTAACAGAGCAGGACTTAACCGTCTTCTATAATTGAGGTATATCCTAAGAGATTACCAAAAAGGTTGATTCATGATAGTAGCATCGGTCTTACCTAAAGCCTATTGACAGTTTAAGAAGGAGGCTGATTCAAGGATGGTAGTTAGATTAGCATAAAGCCTATTGACAGTCTAGAGGTTGATTCAAGGATGGTAGCGTAGATGCTAGATACTTAGTGACAATCTATATATAAAAATCCTCTAACAAGGTCGCACTTAACCGTGTGTTTGTAACCTTTAATAGGGTTGGCTCCTAATAGGGCTCACTTTAGAAGATTAAAAATTTGGGGTACCAGTCCCAGTGGTTTTTCCCTTAACATGGTTTCATCGTTAAAATACATGTGTTATGTGTGTATGGATTATTACTTTATTGTTTTACATTTCACATATGCATTTCTAGATTGATTGGTATACTCTGCATATTTATTGAGTATCGATAAATAAGTTTTACTGCTTATCGGTAATCAAGGAGAATAAGGACAGACAAGGTAAACCAATAGACAGTTATATATTTCAAGTATTCAAAGGCATACATCTTGTAGGGACTTAATAATCTGAGGTGTATTAATTGGTGGATTAAAGTTTAAAGGATAAATTTTTGAGGCCATAGATTCACCCCCCCCCCCCCCCC
>MU227885.1:404259-429624 GCA_018584345.1 Thuja plicata
TACCTATTATTAAAAACAATATATATATATATATAACCTCTTCCCTTTGTTTTCTAAAAACCCATGTATAAATGTAAAATTTATTTTAGGTAAAACGAAATTTAAAAAAAAAAAAAATTGTACGGGTGGGGAGGGTCGAGCCCTACCCCGACCCGAGGTCCTTCCCCTTTCGCGCGGGCAGAGGTCCTGGCACCATGTATACACAATGGAGGGAGTGTGAGGGTCGCAGTCGGTCGCCCCATCCACTGTGGCTACATAGTGGGAAGGGTGACGCCGCCCTGGCCTCCCCACTTTGTCGTTGTCGCTGTTCTCGTCGTCTCCGCCCGCAGGTACCCAACGGCCACCCCTTATCCCCCTTCTGCCACCACTACCATCTGCGTCAATGGCATCACTCTTTTCCGCCCATGCATAGCGCCTTCTTTCCGCCTCACCTGTCTCGAACCAGGACATCCACCATGCTCCTCCCCAACAGTGAAACCCTAGCCTCTGTAAAATTATATCACATAGATTTAGAAAAAAAATAGATTAAAAAAAATACTACGAGCATAGTGTATTTTTTGTAATTTTGATAATGAAAAATTAATTAAACCCCTAACAAAAATAGGGTCAACCAATAAGAAAAAAGAAATATTTTTCAAGAAATTCAAAATAAAAAGCAAGGCACTTTAAACATTGGAAATCATGTTTAATATTTTGCAAAGGCACAATTTTTAAGGCAAACTAATAGCTATAAATCACTTGAAAACATTAGTCTTAGCCTATAAATAGGCTGGACTAATAAAATCATTGTAATGTATAGTTAAAAAATTTGACTTAAGGGTAGAGAATTCTAGAAGAATTTTTTAATTAAATAAACTAGAAATTATAACATTAAGGTTAGAATTTAATATAGTGGGGGTTAATATATGTAAGCTTTTATGGGGTTTGATATTTAAAAAAAAACTATAAGTATGATCTAACTTAGGGTTTGAATATGGATTTAATCATTAAGTTCATTAGTTTCAAATAAATTAATTAATTTACTAGGATGTTATTGGACTTAAATATATTAGCATTTATCTAAATGCTAGAATTGAAATTTCAGGGTTAATTTAAAAGGGGATTTAAATTAAAGATGTTATTTTGTTACAGGATGATAAATATGTGAATGTTTGAGGTTTAAATCAATTAAAGATATATTAAATCTTTTTAAATTATGATTTAATTTGGATATAATCGATTAATATTTGTCAAATTAGATTCATTAGTAGACTTAAAGGGTTATTCTTTTGAAATGTTATATTAATGTAACGTTGATAATCGATTGATTATTGCAATAGGGTAGTTTAATAAATTGATTTTTTATCCTCTTAAAACCTTAAACTTGTACCTTAGTCAAAGGTTATTTATTATAGGGTTATTTGTGACAACCTTTTTAGGGTTTAATAATAGTCAAACTTAGTTGACTCCTCATTCAACCCTATACACTTTGTTATGACAAACTATTAGTAGTTGTTATCACTAGAGGAAGTTGACCAAGTCAACTTTGGTGTCGAGGCCCTTGAACCTACATTAGGTCCTAAACTTGTATCAGTAAACGTAAATCATAGTTAATTTAGAGACATGTGTTTCTACAAACATAGTAATCATTGTCTTTAAAAAAAATTTAGGTGTTTTTTGCCCAACTTTTGGGCATGACAGGTTCCTCTTACACCTTTGTCCCCCCACTCATTTCCTCAATGTTGATCACACATGTGTGAGCAACCTTGAGCCTCTCAAACCTTAAAATCCCAAGTTTACTTTTTGCATGGCTTGTCCGTTAGCCAATGTGTCTCTTATGTGGCTCCTATGTGGATGCTACATAAGTACCACCTCATCCAAGCCCTCATCCTTCCTCATAAAATCTATAAATAAGAGCCTTGCCAAGAGAAAAATCATCCATTATAGTTGCATTGTTATTATGCTAAAATAGTTCTAGAGCATTTTTAGAGATTATATGCTAGTTTCATTTCTGTAGCTTAAATATTTCATATGAATATCATGTTAGATCATATTATCCTTGAACCATGTTAGTTTGATAGTTGCATTTTCATCTTTAGCTTCATAATCTCATCACTTTGGTTGAATTTTTGTGGCTAGTCCCTTCTACTAGTTTACAACCCATTTAACCTTCATTAGCTTGCATTATCAAATCGTCCATTCAAGAAAGATTGCATAGTGGGATTCGATATTGTGTTGGAAGAGCACACCCACAATAATCTCTAAGAGAAGATCAACAAGGCTTGGGTGCACTTGTTTGGCTCATCAGAAGTTGTGGAGAGATCTTATTATGTTATTTGTGTGATTTTGCATACATGTTTTGGTTCATTTGAATGATAACTCACTAAAATTTTATATGTTTGAGCTTGTTCCACACAAGTAGATCCCCTCATATGAGAGAGAGAGAGAGAGAGAGAGAGAGAGAGAGAGAGAGAGACTAATAATAGGAGAAGGCATGTCAAAGAGAGTGATATAATGATAGGAGAAGATATGTCAAAGAGAATGAGATAATGTAGAGAAAGAGGCTAATAATAGAAGACATGTCAAAGAGAGTGAGATAATGTAGAGAGAGAGAGGCTAATAATAGAAGACATGTCAGAGAGAGAGAGAGAGAGAGAGAGAGCGTGAAGGAGGATAATTAGGGCTCAGAATAGAGAGAGATGGTGATGGAGGAAGGAAGACGAGAGAGAGAGAAGGGGGATAATAATAGGAGAAGACATGTCAGAGAGAGAGGGAAGGATAATAATAGGAGAATGCATGTTAGAGAGAGAGAGAGGTAATTATAGGGGGACATTTGAAAGAGAGAGTGAGAGAATAGGGAGAGGGTGAGAAACATGCATATATATACATATAAACATATATCTATATAAATATAAATATACATATACACATATTATATCTATAACTATATACATATGCATAGTGTATATTAAGTTTACAAGCATATGTTCACATATGTTTTTAATTCTACAAAACCAAATCAGATTTTGTAGAACTAAAAATATATGCAAAACCTGATCTGTCCACAATGTTTTTAATTCTACAAAACCAAATCAGATTTTGTAGAACTAAAAATATATGCAAAACCTGATCTGTCCACAATGTTTTTAATTCTACAAAACCATATCCAGTTTTTAGTGTTTAGAAACACAATTAGGTTTTGTAGAATTAGAATCACATAGCATAGTTTTACAAAAATGGATCAAGTTTTTAAATAGTTCAAAACCCAATTGTGTTATTCTTAGGTAATAGTCTTGGATAACGACCTTGAGGCTTGGGAGCTTTATTTCCCTCCATTTCTCTAATTTTTCACATCTTTTGTTATTCCAGGATGGTTTCTCAACTTCCTCGTCATAAAGTTTACACATCATCAATTAGGTATTTGTAAAATTACCACCATGATTTCACACATCTTCCGAGCTTTCTGAACGTATAAGTTTTTCTACTTTTGGACAACATTAGCATATTAAAGTTTAATTTTCTTTACCAATGTCTCCATAGTTATGAGAGACATGTGTATAATGTTTTTAATAAGTTTTGATCTACTTTACCAAATTTTTAAAAAATTACATATTATTTTTCTACACTTAATTCTATACACTTTTTAAAAATGCATTTTTTGATTAAATTTTGATACAAGTTATGTCTAGCGCACAAATAGACATCTGATTTTCAGGATGTGTCCACTTCAAAAAATCATAAAAGAAAAAAATGCTCAACAAAAAATTACAAACAAATACACAACTTCTAGATCTCACTCTTACCTATCTTTCTACCAAAGGGTTTTTCGAAATACTAAATCTAACTATATCTTTTTTGATGTGCATGCCAGACACTATGTTATGTTTTTCTGAAAAAACCAAAGATTATTTTTTGTGCACAATGGATTTGACCCTCTTAATATTATGCATTTTTTTAAAACTTTAGTAGTTTAGAAACTAGATTCAAAGTACTACAATTATTGTTCTTTTCAAATCTTATAATTTTTAGTCCATGACTCTCAAATTTCTCTTCCAAGTTTAGGTTTGCCTAATTTCAGAAAGAAAAAAAAAGTGGTCACTTACACCCCCTTTTTGCACACCATCTTGGTGCACTTACCCTTATACTTAGGAGAGCAACAAGTTTGGATCTGATCTCTTAACTTGAGTTTTCACCAATGAAAACCTTATTGGGGAAAGTATCATGGCCAAGTTTATTTCTTCTAACCCTCATCCTTAGTAGGCATTTTTCTTATTAGACTCTTTTCATTCTCATCAAAGACTGATCACAATGCAACCAGTCCTCTAGGGATTTTGTTTGTTTTCAACTGAATAACCTCATTTCCAAAAACTATTTGTTTATTATACATAGCTTGGACTAATTCATTGTATAAATATATTTATTTTGATTCATAACCATCTACACATTGTAATAATTTAAGAAAATCATTATCATCATCAAACACTTGCCAACTAGATATGTTATCAGACACTGATGGTCTACTTTTAATTTTAAGTTTTGATATTTATACAAGTGTAGCATCTAATCCTCTCAAAGAAAAAATTTCTAAGAAATATGTCATTACATTTTTAGTCCTTTCAATCCATTCAATTGAAAATTCATCAAAACATTCAATTGTACCCCAAACTGCAAATCAATATTGCCTTAATCTATTATGCTTTGAGGAGTACCTAGATCTTACCTGTGAAACAATCAATTATGAATCTCCAAATGTTCTCAAAAATCTTATTTCATGTCTCATAGTCATATTGAGGCCTAGGAGCAAAGCCTCATAGTCTACAATATTGTTAGTGCACTCAAAGCTCAACAAGAATGAGTACTTGAAATTTTTCCAACTAGGAGAAATGAAAAGAATACATACACTTCATCCTTCCTTGGAAAAAGCTCCATCAAAATACATGTTCCACAAACCATGTTGACCATGTTGCAAATTAATACTTATAGCATCATTTATTTTCAATCATGGTTGTGGTTTCTCCATTGTGAGATTATCAATGTCAACATCACAAAAATATGTGAGCTCATCAAGAGAAACATCTTCAACAACAACTACAGATCTAGGATCTCTATATACTCTCACATCTCTTCCATTGATAGGAATAGTGGCAAATGAAAGGTCAAGTTTCACATGCCCACCTATTGTTGCACTCCATTGTCTTGACAGTAGCATACCATATTGAGGTGGGATACTAACTATAGTGGCATCCATCCTATAAATTCTTCAGGACATGTAGCAAATCACAATTCCATGTCTTTCATAACTCCTATGACTGGTACTGCCCTATTATCCATAGCATAACATTTTCCATAAGTAGTATCAGTGATGTTAATTGTAGCTCCTGAATCTATACAAAAGCATGTACACACATATAACTCATGTAGTGCATATATTTAGATAATTATTAGATTCATGTTTACTACATTACACACACAAACATGGGTTTACTTGTTCATGTGTGTACCTATTTGTATGTATACATGTATATTTTACTTTATTATCGTTATATTATACTAAGTTGGAATTGAATCTATAATTAAAAACTGATCAAGTCTTAGCATATTGTTTCACATAATAATGGTTTATAAATCATATATTTTTTAATATCATTTAAATATTTTTTTATGATATGTAAACAACTGTCTACTAATATTATTCTTTTTATTTTTGTAATTGTATTCATTGTTAGAAGGAATTAATTTTCCACAATCCATAGAATTTTCTTGCCAACTTTTGGGATACATTGTTTATGTTTTTTTTTATCTCGGCATTTCAAATCACTCGCTGTGTATTCATTGTTTTACCAAATTCCTTCATTTCTCCTTTATATTGGCTTTGACATTTTAATGATAGATATTTTCTTTTGTTATATTTGATATATGACTTTAAGGAATATAAAATAAATTATTTTAAAGTTTTGAAAAAATGCTTTCACAATTCTCTTAAATCACTTCCTCACTATTTAGATAATTGCATTTCAATATAACTAATGGAAAATAAGTTATACAATTTCAATACATGACACAACCTTACAATCAAAATCAACCATGATAAACGAAATATATTATTGTTTATTACAAACAAGAGTGAGATGAACATAATATGGCATAATAAGAAATGCATGTTTGCTAAGAGATGCTTTCATGAACTCTATGGATTTAGGTATTATGTAGTCATAGGGAATTCTAAATTATTCAAAGTTTGTGCTCATTGATTTGCTCCTTTCCAGCAAGTCCTTTGGTGAAAAAGTTTATCAAGTAGTCCTGGAAACACAACTCTTCATATAATGGAGGGTTGTCATCATCTATCAATTCTTTGAGAGGTGCGATCTTCATATCAAGTGGTGGAGTACAAAACATGGCCCATGACATCCTTTTTCTATCCTTATGAACCCCACCCCTATGCTCAATGCTCTTGTATTTTCCATTGCTTATTATCTGCAATATAATGTAATAGAGATAGCAGTTGCAATTATTTGATATCATCATTAAAAATAAATATGGACCAATAAAAACAATATAAATATTGACTTCTTCTCGATATAGTGTCTATGTGTTTCACCATTAAAATTTCTTACATTTGAATAAAGTTGTAGTTGCAAGAGCTATAATAAATAAAAGCAAAATAATGTGTTTACCTCTAATTGATCAGCGATATTGACAACTAGAGACCCTGGAATGCACTGTACATCAACCCATGCACCATCTTTCCGTATCTGTAGCCCTGGAACTTGGTTATGGAGGAGAATTGTAAGGGCATTGGCATCAGAGTGAGGAGCAAGACCCAATACAAGCTCGGGTTGAGGAGATGGTGGATAGTAGTTTATGCCTACATGTAATTGCTTTCTCTCTCCTCCCACTGCATGGTCAAGTGCATTCTCATTTTCCAATCCTAATCCTTTTGAAAGTGCTTGCATAAGTACTTCACATAATTTATAAACCTTTGTTCCATATTCGTCCATCACCTCCCTATAGAAAACACAAAAGATGCATAAGAATAGTCTAACGATTAGACCTGTATAGAAGAAAAGTAACACAAAAGACAGTGATATTGCTATCAAGATTCAACTGTGTAGTTTTCGAGTCAAACTCATTGACCCATGTTTCATGAGCAGTGGTTCACAAGAACCCATCTCTCGTGAAAATTAATGGAACAATCAGCACTCATTCTCATGAGAGATGGGTTCTTAAGAACCACTAGTTATGAAACATAGGTCAATGAATTTTACTCAAAAATTACGTAATTAAATCCTAATAGCAATATCAATATTTGACTTGATTGTATCATTTGTTTATACTTACGTAAACTCTGAAGGCTGTTTGGGCCACTTGCTCAAGTCTCTGTGAGCAGCAGGCATGACAACATTATAATAATAATCCTTCCACTCTAATTTGGTATCCTGAGAGGTTCCCACTTTGCTGCCATAGCCGATAGGATTCCCCCCTTGTGCCTTGTACAATTCCTTTTCTTCCATAGGGAGCCCAAAAAAGGCCTCACCCACTTCTTGCACACGAGAAGTGAGAGATTCAGGGATTCCATGATTGACGATCACAAAGAAGCCCCACTTTTCTGCAGCACWTGATACTTGTGCTATCATGTCTTCCTCGCTCAAGGCTTGCAAGTCAATGAGGGGAACATTGGGATGAGGAAGAGTGTTGAYGGTGGACTCAAGCCCAGGCCAAACATACTGAGATGGAACGCTCTCTATTCCACTCTCCGCCAAGCTCTGAACTCTTGTAAATGTGGCCATTGCTACTCTCCCTACAACCTATTCTTGCCCAATACACCTACAAGTGGTTCTTTTTATAAGGAAAATATCAGCTCTTCAGTTTTGACTCATTTGCTTTGGAACAACCATAGCCGGCGATGTCGCCTGTCCTCTGTCTTTAACTTCTACAAATGTCCTCATCCTCATAGATGCGACCACGGATTAAAATATTCAAGGATAATATATTAAGTCTCGAGATTGTCCACCATTTCTGGAGATTAACGTTTGGAAGGAAGCGTTCGATTCCACATGTTGGCATTTCTATGTTTCAATAAGTATTCTCAGAATTCTTTCGAAAACGTAAGACAAATATATGGGTATGTTGGTAGATTTTAAAAATCTGGATTCTATTTTGGTGGGTCAATAAAAGTAGACATATTAATTAGGGTTTGCAGTTTGGTTGTTATTGGGTTTGTACGATTTTTCTCTCTTTGGTAGTTTGCTCTTTGACACATCAATATAATCTTGTGATATTTCCATAAGTAACATTTTTTTTTCCATTTATTCAATTAAAAAGCTTCCTTAAAGTTAAAGTTAACAATTAAGAGGACAGTCAGGATTTAAGTTGCTCGTTACAGGATTAGGTCCTATTATTTTACGTGCGAGACAATGGTCTACAATATGACAAGTTTCTTAATCAACATACACAGTAGAAGAGTTGGCATGGAAAGAAACCTAAAAATAGATTAACTCTAGCTTTCTTGGTCCCATAGACCGCCTGGTATGTAGACAAAAATAAATCCATTTATTCATTCATTCAATGTATTTGTCTAGTCTTTTATGCATCTACTTATTTTAAAGTATATGTATTCTTGATTATAATGTTTCTATTTTGTTGCTAATATTCTCTAGTTTTTGTTACCTTTTATTAGCTAACTCTTATTTTTCCTTCTTTAATTTATCGTGTATTTGATGTACTAATGTTATTTGTGTAAGAATTATTAGTATAAGATAAAAGAATTTAAAACTATAAACTTGTGGTGTTGTAAGATCAATAGTAGATGACCAAGATTTAAAACTATATATTTCATATTTTGATTAATATGGAACTTGACTTTATTTTCTTTGTTTTTTAACAAGAGTGGTTGTTTATGCTCTCCTCTTTCTTTGAAAGGTAATATTTAGTACAATTTAAATCTTCTTATTTTTCTTGTCTTGCATATTTGTGGATGCTTGTCTATGCTTTCATATCTCACTACAAGACGATCTTGAGGGTCAAAAGAAACCCTTTCTCATGTATCCCAAATGGTTGTGTGTATGGTCTTTCTATTAGCACAACTTAGAATTTTACATTGTTATGTAATTACAGTTAATAGCAATTATGTTACACAACTCCATACCTCCTTATAAATATATTTTTTGATCATTAAATATTCAATGAATCAATCAAGATTTTGCTTCATATGACATCGAAGAAACAAATCTGGTGTTTAAAATGATAGGCGTTCAGATCTAGCTTGAAGGAACATTGGCAATTTCCCATATACTACTAATGAAGCTTTGAATGATGGTCGAGTATTTTTTGTGAGTGAAGGACTATAGATCCATGCGACTATTCTTTATCTTAGCAACAACTTGTGTTATTCTAGTGAGTTAGGGGAGAAATTGTTGTTGCTTGTTTTATTGTAAGCTACCGAGGGTAGAATAGTTCAAGTTTATATCTCTTTTCCTTTCCAATTTTGTTCCTTCTTTTCCTCCTTTTTTGTGAAGTTTTTATCCTTTTTTTCAGAGGACTGATAATGGTGGTGAGTGTTGTTTAGTACACTTTGACATGTAATGTAAAGACCACATGATCAAGAGGAATTAGACGACTCCATATAACCCACGGCAAAATGGTGTTGCAATTTAGAGGATGAATAGGACATTGATGGAAAGGTATAGGAGTATCCTTAGTGGTACAAACCTCGAACAAAACTTTTGAAAGGAAACTAAGGTAGTGGAACAAATTCCTACACTAACCTTGAGAGGAAGGTTATGCAAAACTTTTTAGATATTTAAAACAATTACACAAACTTAACACAAATAAACATATAACATGCATACCACAACATAGTGATTTACATGGGGAAAACCCTTTTGGGAGAAAAACTCCACACTCTAAAATATGCCTAATATATTATTTAGAAATCAACAACAAAATACAATATAATTGCAGAAAAAAATCTCATGGGAATAGATCACCAACCAGAGATCCTGACGTTATTCAATAGCTATTTAAGACTCTTACACACAACCTTCATTACATGCACCTAATAAATAGAAAATATAATATATGAAATTGGCAAATGATATTACAAACCATGAGCTAAAACCACCCAAAACATGCTGCCCAACTTATCTTAAATCCAAGATGTCCTATGATGTGTCAAAACACACATACCTATCTAACTCCTTTTTACAACTCTCATTTATGTGTGACACATTTTTATTTTTACCATTTCAGGAAATTTAACCTTTGGAGGCCATATATTTTTATCTAAGAGATTGCTTGACAAATTATTTGAGATGTTTAAAATATTGTAAAGTTTTTTATAAATCTATAGCCCGCTACATTGATTATGATGACTTTTAGGCCATTTAAGAGCCTCTGCGGTCTTCAAAATTGACTTATACTGAAATTTGGCAGAATGTCTTCAAACAATAAGAACTGACTAGTGTCCTTGTGTGATAAATATGAGGGTGTTATAGCATGTAATTATGGTTATCTAAGAGGATATAATTGAGATATTATCGAGCATACCATCGAGTTAATTGAGGGATCCAATCCTATCAGACAAATACAAAGGCTAGTGGACCTTAAATAAAATATCTAATGGTGCAATAATTGAAGAAGTTGATTGATTCCAAAATCATATATCCAATCAAGAATAGAAGATGATTATCTAACCTAGTGCTATTCTGGAAGAAAAATCCCTATGTGTGGATTTTTTTCACTTAACAAAGATTTTTTGATATATCATTACTCATTATTCTCCATGGAGAAAATTCTACAAATAGTGCAAGGGTCATAAATGTTTTCACCGCTAATTGGAGAACCTTTGTGTATGCCAAAATGCCCCTTATTATTTCAAATGTTGGTGACACTTTCCAAAGAGCAATAGATATGTGCTTCAAATATTTGATAAATTTAATCATCTTAATTTAATTGGATGATATAACAATGTTTTCAAAAAGGAGAGATGAGCACTTTGATCATCTCAAAAATGTCTTTTAGAGATTCCAAGAGTTTGGGATCTCACTTAATCCTAAGAAATGTGTATTTCAAGTTCCTCAAGGAAGAATCCTCAGACATTTCATTTCCAAGGAAGGAATTTAAACTTGCCTCGAATGGGTCAAAGTCATCATGGAGCTAATGTTACTAGTAAACAAGAAGGGAGTGCACCTCTTTCTAGGAAAGATAAAATTTGTCACCAAGTTTATCTCAAACTTTGATGGATTAGTAAGACCAATCACTCTGATTTTGTGAAAAGAGAAATCCTTCAAATGGACACAAGAATGAAGAATAGATTTTGAAAATATCAAAAGTGTTATAGCCTATGTGTCAATGTTGGTCAACCTAGATTCTCAAAATATTTTATCATGTATATACATATGGTAGCGAATTTACAATATTGCAGTTGTGCTGACTCAGAAAGATCAAGAGAAAAAAAAGAGGAATACCCTATTGCTTTTCATTCAAGGACTCTGAAAGATTATGAAATAAAATATAATATTGTTGAAAAGATAGCTTTTTCTATTATCGGAGGGCTAAAGAAATTTTGGTATGTGATAGCAAGAAACAAAGTCCTAATATGTGTCGTACATCCAAGTGTGTGTAAATATATCATGGAAGGATAAATTACAGACAAAAGAGCTAATTGATCACAAAAATCCTAGAATATGATGTGGAGGTAAAACCTACCAAATTCATCCATGGTAGAGGACTCTGTGGATACCTAACCAATGTAAATTGAGAAGAAGAGTTGGTTTTAGTAAATCAACTTCAAGATGAAGACTAGGTGACTAGTTGCATCAATTTCATGCAAAAATGTAAGTATCCATCTCGCCTTCCTAGTTTTTTAAGAAAAGATATTACATGTTACAAGGTGCAGGATACTACTGGTAGGAGTGTTATTCAAGAGGAACTTTGATGGAGTTATCTTAAACATTGTGTTAGTCACAATCACAGGAACAAGATCCTTCCATGCATCATAGGCCTATTTACAATGCATTTAAGTGATAAATATTTAAATATATGTCCTCTCTTGATTTAATTTCTACGAGGGCCCTCAATTATAGGTGTGCCCCTTTAATTATATCATCTCATTTATCACCACTTTCATGCATAGGCCCTATTTTATTATGGGTAGCCTTTTTATATTTAATTCTGATATCCAAGGTCGATTTCGTGCGCATTTTTAAAATCCCCTATCCAAATTGACTGCCGACTAAAATTTGAGCCTGATATTATCGGTATAGGGTGAGTGGGTCAATATATGCTACTTGACTAGGTCAATTTGTAAGTATAGATTAATTTATCTATAAAAGTAAAAAAATACATGTATATATACAAATAGGTACACACATGAATAGGTAAATACATGTTTTTTCTATAATGAGTATACATGCATCTAATAATTATCAAATATATGCACTACATGAGTGTGTAGGCTATGTTCTGTACGCTCAAATAATGAGGGTTAGTAGGACCAATTTGCAATGGAAAGAGATCCATCAAACTACTAAGAATGAACCTACAAACAATAAAATGACAAGCAATCAAGGAGGAATACAAACGAATGCAAACCAACAAAGCTCGAATCTTCTATGGTCTCTCTCTACTCCTTGTGAAACATCGTGTGTGTGGTGCTCAGTATTGGTATCAACAGCCTCTATGATGTGGGAGCATCCAGAATATGATATTGATTTTGATCGCAAGAATGCTTCAAATGCCTTTAACAAGAATCATGTAGAGTAAGGGTGCACGAAAGCTTGAAATCATGGATCCTTCAAATGGTTATGAAGGGTTGATTATATAGAATATGGAAAATGATTTGGATGGTTGAGATTGATCCCAAAGTTTGGAGAATCAATGGTTCAGATCAAAAGAAACTACAGAAATAATCAGTAAACTCCACCTCTTCAACTAGAAGAGAAGAGGTGATGTTTTAGTTATCTGAGGAGCAACTAGTGAACTCCACCTCTTCAACTTGGAGAGAAGGGGTGATGTTTTAGTTTAACTGAGGAGCAACCAGTAAACTCCACCTCTTCAACTTGGAGAGAAGAGATAAATTTTGGTTAACTGAGAAGCAACTAGTAAACTCCACCTAATCAACTTGGAGAGAAGAGGTAATGTTTAGTTAACTAAAAAGTTGATCATGAGTTACCTTTTTGAACTTGAGAAAGGATTTAATTGAATATTTAATTGATTTTTGTAATTAAAACATTGGACATATGAGATAATTGAAATCTTTTTGGATTTAGAATTGAATTATTGAATTAAATTAATTTAATGAAGTTAATTTAATTAGAAGAATTAATTAATAAGTTTAAATATTTAAATTTAAACTTTAGGAAATTAAATTTAATTAATTAATGAAGATTAATCAATTAAGTTTAATTAATTAAATAAACTTAATTATTTAATTAATTTTGGGGATTTGATTAGATGATTTGGGGAATGAATTTAGAAGAAAATAGATGATTAATTAATGATTAAAAAACCATTAATTAATAGATGAATAATAGTGTTTTTATGTAAGGTTGCAAGTATGCCCATTTTAGGGAGTCTACATTTCCCCCTCTTTGATGCATTGTGGCTTGTCGTATTGTATCAAAGATTCTCTATTTTTATCCTACCCCGATGATAGCAGGTGTATTTATGCCCCCTCAACAAATTTGAGTGAAAAGTCACGACATGAGCGTTAATTTGTTGATACTGCAAAATGATTATCTAGGTGTCTGACTGTTCTTGAAAATACTTCAAAATTCTCTTGATATCAAATGTTTAAGTTTCTGGGGGGCGGGATGATTAACGGAGGTCCTATAGGAATTAGGGTTTTTCTAGAACCCTTACAAATAGCTTGGAGGGTCATTCATTTGTCACTTTTCACTCTTGGAGCTCCTGATCATCTGGTGAATTTTCTTATAGTTTTATCTGCTTTCTTTGTTATTTTTGAGCTATGTCGGGCCCTCTGGGTGTCGTTCACATTTTTTATCGGGTTTGTACCTTCTATCATCTAGCTATCGTAGGACATCCGTTGAATAGCTTAGTCCTTCTGCATTTAATGCTTGCATTTATTATTTTTGAAAATTATTGCTTTTTTGAAAATTTTGACTTGTTGCCACAATTGACTGCGATTTTTCCGCAATTGTAGTTTAAATGTCGCAATTGAGGATTGTTTTGGCTATCGATAAGAGTTCCACAATTGAAGGTGTTTATTACCGCAATTGTCAGAAATGTGCTGCAATTTTTGGTTGCATATCGTAGTTGGTTTAAAAGTGTCGTAAATGCTTTAGGATTACCACAATCGCTCTATCAATGATTTCTATGCATGTAATGTACTTGTTTGATTTTTTGTTCCTGTCCTAACACTGATGGGTGACTTTTTGTTCTTTGCAGTACACTGGGATGATTCTGGGTTGCCGAGAGTCCAAACCTCCTGAGTTAGTATATTGTTTTCATCTTTCTGATGATGAGAGGGATGTCCTTAGACAGAATATACTAGATATCTTATATGCCTGAGATCATGACCATTAGGGGTCTGATCTATACTCTACTAGAGAGATAGCATTCAGACACGTGTACATTTACTTTGCCAACTGGGGAGTGTACTGTTACATTGGAGGATGTTTATCACATCCTGAAAATCCCCATTCAACATGCTCTTTTAGAGTATGTGTTAGCACTCTCAAATTTTGGAGAAATTTGGAGTGACTATACTGAAAATTCCTCTAAGGCAAGATGAATAACCCCTAAAAACTTGCGGAGAATCCTTACTTTGAACACATGCAAAAAGAGGCATGATGATTTTTGTGAAAAACCATTGGGGAGACATGTTGCTTACCTTTCATTTGGCATATGTAGTGGGTTCCAACCCTCAGATTTTATTTCTGGCTTGTTTTGGAGATAGCCATTCGGAGGTGCTTGTCCAAATCTGCACTTTTTCCTAAGTATCAATTTATTGTAACAAGCCTAGTTTGTCATTGAATATCTTGTGTCCTTTTAAGTTTCATGGCTCGCCATTTTGGGATTGTTTAATATGTATATCAGAGAACTTATGTTCCAAAGCTCAATCCATTTTGAATCTGTTTGATAGATTTTCCAATTCCTCAAAGTTGGTCTTCCAAAAATGTTTCGTTTATTTGTCCTGCCCAGAATTTTGAGTATCCCTGTTTGACCAATTGTAACTTTTGACCTTGTGACCTAATTGAAACAATTCCTTTTGCATCGTATTATAGAGGTCAAATACTTCTTATATCTTTGTATTTAGGTCATGATCAATCCTTTTGGTCAGTTTGCTAAACTCATTCCGTTTGCATTTCCTATCAATTTGCCAAATGGTCAAATACAGAATTCTGAAGTGGCCTACTTTGAGGTCCCACCGTTTGTCCTCGGTTCAAAATATTGAAGAATTGGATTTACCCTTGCATTTTAAACCTGGAAGTGAACTTCCATGAAGATTTTCAGGCTTGTGCCAATCCATCTAGTTAGTTTTCTCATCCAATTCTAAAAGCAACTTGTGCATATTTACAATGTTGATAGAGTTGAGTTCACAGGACAGTCATGTTCAGAGGGTTATAGCTTTATGTCAGATGATTGTTTTGAGGTATGAATGCTGATTTTAAGTGATCGCTATTTTGATGCTTCAGGATCTAACTGATTAATGGGCAGCATGTTGGTAAATTGAAGGATCAAGATGGACGCAGTGTTTGAAATCCCTTTTTGTGAAAAGATATGTTCTTCAGCTTTCCATAGAACAAGGACATTCTCGATGATCCAATTGGAGAGTTTGAAAATATTAATGAAGTGGCCTTCACATAAGATGAAATGTTTTTATAATATTTACAACAAATGCAAATCCTGCATGGAGATTGGAGGGAGCTCTGTGCAATGCATAAAGGGAGGCAACACTTGAAATTTCAAAATCCTTTGCAAAGCATGACATTGGAATCCAGCGCAAGGTTGTGTAGAATGAAATGGAAGTAGAGTATCTTGTCAAATCTCCAAACAACCAGCAATGGACCAGAAGGAGATCACACACAGCAGAGGGAATGCCAATATTGTTTTGAATGTTCTAAATTATTAAAAGAAATCTTCATTGCATATGGGTTGCGTAGACAGTAAAAGGAGATTTTAATTGTTTTAAAACAATGTAAATTGCAAAAGGAATCCGTAGCAGGGGGCGCCCAGCCTTGTGGGGGAATTTTTGCATGCTAAACAGCAAGAAAACATGACCATTGGTGAGCAACAATTGTAAGGAGGTATCCATGCTGACATGGAAAGTCTTTTAAAAACATAAAAAAAAAATAGTCATATTGCGGGGGGCATAACTTCCAATTCAACCATTGAATCTTTCTAAATTTCGGATATGTTGTCACAAATACAATTCTCTAGATTCTCATTGAAGCAATCGTCCAAATTTGTCTTGGTTCGCGAGATACAGTTGACTATGTGCAGCACTGTCTAATCTGCTCATAACAATCACAAAAGGCTTTTATCCCACATGCATGAGGTTTGGGGAGTTTTTAATGTTTATATACTCCAACGCATATAATGTAAAATGAATAAGCAGTTAAGAGGCCACTTGGTGGCCCCTTGGATGGAGGTCTCAACACACTGGTGGGCCCCATAAATTTTGAGCTAAAATACACATAAAGCTTAAAACTTCAAATTGATTAGTCCAACATTCATCCAGAAATGGGAAATTCTAGTGTTTATAAGAAAGAATGTAAAAATAGTAATATGAATTTGAAGTGGAGGCTCTATCCACACGCACAAGTGACCCATGCCTTGATTTTTGTGCCCAGATGATAGGTAAGCAAATTTTGCATAAATAGCGCCAGATAAAGGTGATGACGTGGCGGACACATGGCGACCAATTGCTCATTTGCGCTGGAAAGAGGAGGTTGCAGAAGTGGCTCACGACTGTGCAACCAAGCTCATTGTGTAGTCACGCTGGTTTGATGAAGTCCCAAAAATGGCGTGCAAGTGAGCGATCAAGCTAGTCACACGGTTGCATAGGACCCTGTCGCTCAGTCGCAGACCCAAGAATGCGCAGTCGTGCATGTTTTCTCAGGTGATGGAAAAGGCACATGAGTGGGCAACTCAGCTCGTCGTGCACTCGCGCAAGGTTTGAAAGGTGATGAAAAAGTGTTGTGACTGAGGGATTCAGCTCAGTCGCGCACTCATAGAGGCAAAATTGGAGCCAGTCAAGGATGCAGAGATGAATTTTTAGAACGAATCAGCAAATGCCACTTGTCCAAATCTAGTGCATTATGAGTAAAAAAGATTAAAATATACATATTTTAAAATGGCATTTCAATTCAATAGTCAAACTATTGAAAAGATTTCAAAATATTTCAAAGTTATTTAGGAAATGTGCACAGGAAGGCAAAGTCTTTTTAATAATTTAGGGGGGAAATATTATCAGAAGTATCAACTATCATATACCGTTGGAAAGGTATTGAAGAGAGGATTATGATTTTGCAAACCATTTGAGTACAACATGTATCAGATTCTTTTAGTTGTGGATAGAAGCAATTGCAGATATTTTTCGGAACAGACAGGTGTCAGTGACTGATTTTGTTCTTCCCATTTTCTCTATATCTCATATTCTTCTCAATTGTACAGGGATGGTAAAATTAATTCTGCAAGACAGCTTCCTAATTTTGTGTGTTTGGTTTTGAGTTCTTTGTTATGTAGATGTATTGAATCAGAAGTTTATAATGAAAAACAAATGGAATCCCTTCCCAGTATTTGTCTAATGTCTTTGTGTTTGATCCTAAATATTTGTGCATAAATTTGTAAGGCATTTTAGTGCACCAGTTATAAGGTAACTGCGAATTTGTGTTTTAGTTTCTTTCAAGGAAAGAGTAAATCTTATATACAAGTTCAGAGGTTTTAAGGTTTCACATGAATTTGATGTCGAGGTGTTGGAGTGAAAAGAATGATTTGTAAGGCACTTCATTTGGGTCCTGTATGTTTGGATTTAGAGGGTTTTCTATGAATGTATGTTTATGTGACTCTGTTGCCCAATATACAAGGCACTGGTCTTTGCTTCTTTATGCAGTTGTCATCATAAAACCATAAAATCAATTCAATTCACTTTTTTGTTTAAAGAGCTATAAATGATTTTCATATCAAGTGTGATGGGTAGGAATCCATCCCATGATTCACTGAAAGAGTGAATCTAATAAGTACACCCGCCTGAGCCTCTGAGATCGAAGTGTAGGAGGATTGTTTGATCCTTGTTAATTAGCCTTTTCTTTGACAAGGTCAGGGAAAAACGCTAACAGAATGGCGACTCTGTTGAGGAGTTAAGTAAAGCTTCAGTAAAATAGTCAGTGAAATAGGAGATTTATTTCCTTCCTTTGTTGTGTTAACCCCATAATCTGGTTGAAAGAAAGAGTCAAGTAATGGAGTCTGAAATTTATTTCAGATCTGTGTAAGGATACCTAGAAGGTGATTTCATTTGCAATAATTGTAAGAAAGATGTGTGCGGCTTTGCTAGTTGGATAGAACCCAGAAATAAATGTATGTGTCAAATGGCTTTTGTTGTTTGAAGATTTTCCTCTGCAAGGAGGTGGCAACTCTATGTTGAAAAGAACCTGATAGAGCTATGAAGAAGGCTCTAGATATGCCGAATTTCCAGTCAAAGAAATAAGAGCAGCAACTACAATTGTATTCCTACGTAATCCTCATGTTTTTTATGTGAAAGAAAAGTTTCCTCAATAGGTGAAGAAGTCACTAAAAAAGGGGGAAAGTAGTTTTGAATTCTGTCATACTTCTTGGTTCAAAAGATTCAAATATCAAATGAGAAATATGTTGTTATTTTAAAAGACAGTTGGTTGAAGTTGCAAGGTTCATGTAAAAAATTTCTAGTATATGTCTGATTTGTTCAAATATATGTCAGAAGTACCATATATAATTTCATAAAAGATACAGTCAATAATGAATTCTTGCAGAAATTTTTCTATAAAAAGATATGTGCCATTATGCTTTGATGGCATTCATGGTTCCCCAAATGAAACTCCTCCTGATATTAGGAAGCATCTCCAAAAGTTTGAGGGGAAACAATTAGATTCAGCATGTAAGCATTTGCAGGAATTTGTTGATCTAATGGGTGACTTTGAGATTCAGCATGAAGATATATACATGAAGTTGTTTGTTCAAACTTTGAAAGATAATGCTAGGGACTGGTTTTCCTTTTTACCATCTTGTTCAATTTCTTCTTGGGATGAATTGCATGTTGCCTTTATGGAACAATTTGGTGAGAGAAGGAATTTGAGTGATATATCTATTGAATGGTTGAATCTAAGGATTGAAGAGGATGAACTAGTTCCTGATTTTAATATCAGATTTGCAAGAGCTTTACATGAAATACCTGAAAGTAGTAGACCTCAAGATAATGTGTGTGTTGTGGTTTATTATGGTGCATTAGAAAAGAAGATGAGTTATAGGTTGAGAGACAAGGAACCTAAGACTTTGTATCAGGCGTTCAGGACAACAATACTGATTGAAAACAATGCCAAATATGAAATGACAAAGAATCATTTCTCTAGAGGGATTTGTTGGCAAAATACATTTGAGAATGGACAAAAGTATTGTGAAAAGTTTGCAGCTCCAAGTAGGTGTATTGATACCTCCGCTTTGGTTTCTAATCAATTATTGAATTCAGATTTGAATAGATGTATGATTAGTAATCTGTTGTTGCATATGGAAGAAACTTCTAGTGATGATAATAATACATATTTCCAAGATGTTGCAGCAATGAATGATGTTTCAAATACTTATGATGCTGACTTGCTCAATGAATCTTTACCTTACAAATTTATGTCAGAAATACCCTCTCATTTTGATCCTAGATGCAATGATACTAACAATGTTTTGAATGTTGAAGAGGATGTATGTATTTTACAGTCCTATGAGAATCAGGATGATGTTGAAACTTATGTTTCACAAGAAAATGATATGATGGAAGATGTTGATTCGTTGTTATGTGAGCATAAGGTAGCATGGGAAGATAAGAGAATTTGTGGAAATGAATGCAAACCAGCATGTGAAGGTAAGAGTATATTCATCAACTCTGAAAATAGTCTTTTACATCCGCATGATACAAATGAGTTTGGTAGTAAGAGTTTTGAAATGGATTTGGTATCAAAACTTGAGGAAAAAGGGATAGTAAATGAGGGTCTTCCTTATGAGATGGAGTATGATACGATCTTGCAACTTTATCATGATAATATGAATGAAAATCAGAATTAAGATCAATCATTTGAGTCTTTTCAGTCAAAAGGTAAAGTGCTAGATGAGTATGTTTTTGAAATCCGTTCATTCAATGATGATCTGCTTCAGCATATGAATTGTTTGTGTAATGAAAATCCTACACATGATGAGAAACTTGAGGATGATTGGTGTCTTTCCCCATTTCCTCTGGTTGAAGAAGGTAGTATGAATTTTTTATCCACTTCTTTGCCTAATGATATAGGTGTTGAATCTAATTATAATGATATCTCTGATTTTGAATCATATGTTGAAAGTGATTATAACAGTGATTATGATAGCAAGGATACTAATGTCTTCAAAGTTTTTATTAATGATGCATTTGATGAGGACATTGATACGGATTAGTCATCTCTTTGTTACCATGTTCATATTGGAGAAAACACGATGTTGTTAATCCATTGTTTGAGGAATGCATTCAGTTTTCAGATTTGATCTATTTTGATTTTGATGTTGAAAATGTGTCAATATGCAGTAAGAAATCAGATTGTGTATCTTCTAAGGATAAAAGTGATTGTGAGTGTGAATTTTCATTTGATGAGTTCATTGTTCCATGTAATGCGCAGGACTATGATGATCAGTTGGCTCTTTGTAACCATGTGGGTAATTTGCAAGTGGAAGAGATTTCCAATCCATGTTTTGAGGAACATGCTGATATGTCTTTCCATTGTGAAGCTTTTCCAGATTTTGGTATTCGTGGCTTATGTGAGGATTCATTTACTTTCTTTATGGATCAGCCGACTAATGAGGGGATAATGCAATTGGGGTTTGATGGTTTTTATGATGATGCATTTCCTTATTGTCATGGTTCATATTTTCTAACATTTGCTGATGTGAAGAATGAGTTTCATTCTTTTGATTATGAAGAATCCAATGGAAGAATTTCTGAAGACATGAAAGGAATTACAAACATGGTATTCCTCATTTTCATGATTCCTTGTGAGTTTGAGCAGCAGCTATGCAAGTACATTTTCATTTTGATATTTGTATGTCAAGAAGAGAATCAAATTTTTGATAGAGGCAAGTGCTGGTTTCAATTAAAGAAGGGCATGAGGTTCTTGTAAATAATATATGTATTTGTATAGTTTCTTTGTTTTCAGTTGTGTGTGGTGTGTGGTTTTCAATAAGTTTCCCAGTTTGAGAAGAGAGATAGTTTTGAAGTCAAGAGAGAAGAGAAAAAATCTGATTTGTTTGTGAGTGGTTTGTTGTACCAATGATTTTGAATTCTCTACATGTCCACATGGGGCATGTATCCCCAGATAGAGCTAATGTTAGCACTCTCAAATTTTGGAGAAATTTGGAGTGACTATACTGAAAATTCCTCTAAGGCAAGATGAATAACCCCTAAAAACTTGTGGAGAATCCTTACTTTGAACACATGCAAAAAGAGGTCTGATGATTTTTGTGAAAAACCGCTGGGGAGACATGTTCCTCGCCTTTCATTTTGCATATGCAGTGGGTTCCAACCCTGAGATTTCAGTTCTGGCTTGTTTTGGAGATAGCCATTCGGAGGTGCTTGTCCAAATCTGCACTTTTTCCTAAGCATCAATTTGTTGTAACATGCCTAGTTTGCCGTTGAATATCTTGTGTCCTTTTAAGTTTCATGGCCCACCATTTTGGGATTGTTTAATATGTATATCAGAGAACTTATGTTCCAAAGCTCAATCCATTTTGAATCTGTTTGATAGATTTTCCAATTCCTCAAAGTTGGTCTTCCAGAAATGTCTCGTTTCTTTGTTCTACCCAGAATTCTGAGTAGCCATGTTTGACCAATTGTAACTTTTGACCTTGTGACCTAATTGAAACAATTCCTTTTTCATCATATTATAAAGGTCAAATACTTCTTACATCTCCAAATTTAGGTCATGATGAATCCTTTTGGTCAGTTTGCTAAACTCATTCCGTTTGCATTTCCTATCAATTTGCCAAATGGTCAAATGCAGAATTCTAAAGTGGCCTACTTTGAGGTCACACCATTTGTCCTCAATTAAAAATCTTGAAGAATTGGATTTACCCCTACATTGTAAAATTGTTTTGAGGTATGAAAGTTGATTTTAAGTGATCGCTAGTTTAATGCTTCATGGTCTAACTGATTAATGGGTAGCATGTTGGTAAATTGAAGGATCAAGATGGACGGAGTGTTTGAAATCCCTTTTTGTGAAAAGATATGTTCTTCATTTTTCCATAGAATGAGAACATTCTCGATAATCCAATTGGAGAGTTTTAAAATATTAATGAAGTGGCCTGCACATAAGATGAAATGTTTTTATAACATTTACAATAAATGCAAAGCCTGCATGGAGATTGGAGGGAGCTCTGTGCAATGCATAAAGGGAGGCAACACTTGAAATTTCAAAATCCTTTGCAAAGCACGACATTGGAATCTAGCGCAAGGTTGTGTAGAATGAAATGGAAGTAGAGTATCTTGTCAAATCTCCAAATAACCAGCAATAGACCAAAAGGAGATCACACACAGTAGAGGGAATGCCAATATTATTTTGAATGTTTGAAATTATTAAAAGAAATCTTCATTGCATATGGGTTGCGTAGACAATAAAAGGAGATTTTAATTGTTTTAAAACAATGTAAATTGCAAAAGGAATCCATAGCAAGGGGTGCCCAGCCTTGTGGGGGAATTTTTTCATGCCAAACAGCAAGAAGACATGGCCATTAGTGAGAAACAGTTGTAAGGAGGTATCCATGTTGACATGGAAAGTCTTTTAAAAACAGAAAGAAAAAAAAAAAGTCATATTGTGGGGGGCATAACTTCCAATTCAACCGTTGGATCTTTCTAAATTTTGGATATGTTGTCACAAATCCAATTCTCCAGATTCTCAATGGAGCGATCCTCCAAATTAGTCTTGGTTCGCGAGATACAGTTGACTATGTGAAGCACTGTCTAATCTGCTCATAACAATCACAAAAGGCTTTTATCTCACATGCATGAGGTTTGGGGAGTTTTTAATGTTTATATACTCCAACGCATATAATGTACAATGAATAAGCAGCCAAGAGGCCACTTGGCGGCCCCTTGGATGGAGGTCTCAACATCTTGGTAGGCCCCATAAATTTTGAGCTAAAATACACAGAAAGCCTAAAACTTCAAACTGATTAGTCCCACATTCATCCGGAAATGGGAAATTCTAGTGTTTATAAGAAAGAATGAAAACATAGTAATATGAATTTGAAGTGGAGGCTCTATCCACGTGCGTAGGTGACCCATGCCTCGGTTTCTATGCCCAGACGATAGGTAAGCAAATTTTGCAGAAATAGCGCCAGATAGAGGTGATGACATGGCGGACACATGGCAACCAGTCGCTCACTCACATTGGAAAGAGGAGGTTGCAGAAGTGGCTCGCGACTGCATGACCAAGCTCATCACATAGTCGCGCTAGTTCGATGAGGTCCCAGAAATGGTGTGTGGGTGAGCGATCGAGCTAGTCGCACAGTCGCACAGGACCCTATCACTCAGTCGCAGACCCAAGAATGCCCAGTCGCGCATGTTTTCTCAGGTGATGGAAAAGGCACGCAAGTGGGTGACTCATCTCATTGCACACTCGCACAAGGTTTTCAAGGTGATGAAAAAGTGTTGCGACTGAGCGATTTAGCTCAGTCGAGCACTCGCAGAGGCAAAATTGGGGCTAGTCAAGGATGTAGAGATGAATTTTCAGAACGAATCAATGAATGCCACTTGTCCAAATCTGGTGCACTGTGAGTAAAAAAAATTAAAATATACATATTTTAAAATGTCATTTCAATTCAATAGTCAAACTATTAAAAATATTTCAAAATATTTCAAAGTTATATAGGAAATGTGCATGGGAAGGCAAAGTCTTTTTAATGATTTAGGGGGGAAATATTATCAGAAGTATCAACTATCATATACCATTGGAAAGGTATTGAAGAGAGGGTTCCGATTTTGCAAACCATTTGAGTCCAGCATGTATCATATTCTTATAGTTGTGGATAGAAGCAATTGCAGATATTTTTTGGAACAAACAGGTGTCAGTGACTGATTTTGTTCTTCCCATTTTCTCTATATCTCATATTCTTCTCAATTGTATAGGGATGGTGAAATTAATTCTGCAAGACAGTTTCCTAATTGTGTGTGTTTGGTTTTGAGTTCTTTGTTATGTAGATGTATTGAATCAGAAGTTTATAATGAAAAAAAAAATAGAATCCCTTCCCAGTATTTGTCTGATGTCTTTGTGTTTGATCCTCAATCTTTGTGCTGAAGGAGAGGAAAAAGAAGAAAACATTTGCATGCAAGGCAACCACAACCTATAAAAGCATACAAATAAAAATCCTATCCTAACATTAGAGCAATTGAGAAAGAATATTAAAAATAAATGCAAATAAACATAATAAAAACTCCCTCAAATGGACTCTAATGTCCTTTCTTGCTTCTCAAAATGATTTGATGTAGCTCCCATGATGATTTTGCACTTATCCATGAAAGCAATTTGGCATGATAACGAGAAGATTTGAAAGATGTGGTTCTTTTCAGAAAGACAAAATGAGCTCAATGTATAGAAGATGAGAACTCAAATTGTAAAATTAGTAATTAAATGTGCAAAAGGGAAATTGTCATAAACTATGACAATTGAAATTTTTGAAAAAGGAAAATTGTCATTAATTATGACAACTTATGACAAATTGAATGCACAATTAGAAATTAGTGAGTGAAGAAAGGGAAATTTGTCATAAACTATGATAAATATGACAAAAGCAAAAAAGGAAAATTGTCATAAACTATGACAATTATGACAAAAGGGAAAAAGGAAAATTGTCATAAACTATGACAATTATGACAAAAGGAAAATGGAAGGTGGAGGCTAAAAAAGAGGTATGAGTCGATAATTAATTTTTAAATTAATTCCACTCATGTTAGTAAATTAGGAATTAGGAAATAGGAAAAATTAGAAATTAGAAATTAGGAAATTAATAATAATTCCCAAATTTGATATTAGATAATTAATTAATTATGGGAAAAAGAGGGAACATTGAGATAAATAAATTTTATTTATTTATCATAGGTTAGGACTTAGGAATAGGGAATAAATTAATGATTATTTACCCCTATAGAAGATGAATTAA
>MU227885.1:430463-451657 GCA_018584345.1 Thuja plicata
AACTTACTAAAAATAGCAAGTTTCCATAAATAGCAGCTCTGCACAAGGTAGCCCTTATTGAAAAGAAAACAGAAATATTTTTGGGTGATGCAAGATTTCCCTTACACCTAGGATGCTCCTGCATCATTAATTAAATATTTTTCATTATTTAATTAATAGAAGAATGACACAATATTGGTGATCAAACACACAATATAGAAGATATATTAAAAATGGGGGCATAGGCATTGAACCATTTTTAGGTGTCTACATTTTGCCCCTCTTTTATACAATGTGATTGTGAGCGTTGTGTCAAAAAAAAAATTTAAAATCATGCCCCAATGGATTGACAAAATGGAGGTAGGATGCCCCCTCGAAAAATTGGGCAGAAATTGACAAGAGGAAAATTTTTCGAAAAGAGAAGTGATTGTTGGCATTGATGGAAGAAATATTAGGAGAAAGCAAAAATTAGATGAAAGAGAAGAATAATTAGTATTGATGAAACATTTCTTTCATAAGTGCATTATTTTCATAAGAGCTTTATTTGATATGGTAAATTGGATGCGTCACACCATGACATAGAAATTCAAGGCGATAATGCGATCCCTTTGCGTAAAAACAAACACATTGTAGACAAAGAATGTTTCCATCCATCCTGGAGCATATGACATACGTGCCTTGGAACTTTATGAAAAACACCCCACAAGCAGAAGAAAAAAATAAAAATAAAGGATCATGAACCATCTCGACCACTCTCATCACTCAGTGATATCCTAGAGTAGCATAAGAACATGATCAAAGATAAATCAATAAAAGATAAGACTCACTGTACCAAGCAAGTCAACAACTAGTCTAATCTTATTGTCAAAGTTGATAGTTTGTGTGATTAATGATGATGATGTCTAGTTTCAGGAATGAAGTACCCCGTCTAAGACAAATACCGTTCGATTTTGAGTATACCACACCCTACATAAGACAAAATGATGATTGATAAAGAATTAATGTTGATTCATTGATAGGACAATTTTGATATGATTGATTGCTAACTGGATTGGATAGTTTATCTATTGATGCATGATTTCGTTAAGCGCACAGCTTGACAAGTCTTTAGATTGTGTCTGCTCAAATGTATGTCTTGTTGCAAGGGACAATTTATTGAAAACAACAAGCGATTATGTACATGATCAGAAAATGAAATGAGTCATAAATTGACATTTATTTCTTATTTTTTTATTTTTTTATGATTTTTCAATTTTTAGGACTTTTGAAATTTTTGAATTTTTTTGGTCTTTTTTCAGGATCATATTTGAATTTTTAACAAATTTTTGCAAGATCATATTTGATTTTTAGCAATTTTTTTCAAAATATTATTTAATTTTTAGCAATTTTTGCTTATTTGAATTTTTAGGATTTTTTCAGGTCATTAAGATATTTACAAGTTGCAAGATTTGAATTGCCCCTAGTGTCTAGCAAGGTGACATTGTCAAAGGGGAAATGAACTGGTAGATGGACGAAGGCCAAGGGTCATTGCATTGGATCTGGTAGGTGCCAAGGACTATCCAAGAAAAGGGATAACATGTTTTTTCACCAAGATGGGGGACTAGACAAGACAATGATAAGGTAATGAGATAGTGCAGTGGATAGAATGCGGGAAATGGACATGTCAAGAGGTTTTTCTTTGAAAACATGTTTTGCATTGAACGTCCTTATTTTACATCAAGACCAAGATAGAGATTTTGATAGGACAATGTTAGGATATGAAAAGGATAATGACAGGATATGAATAGGAAAAGGACAGGATATGGGTAGGATAAGCAAGATCAATAAGGGATAAGGGATATATGGGTGTTGATAGGATAAGGGATATGAGGGACATAGGAATAATAGAGGACATTTTGGGGATAATGGAGGATAATGACAATAGTAATGGAGGATAACACCAATGAAATTTGCCCCCAAGTATAGACTGCAAAAAGTTCATAGACTTACACATGACGCCTATTTTCCAGGTTTTCATCATGGTACTAGCCCAAAGTGCCTATTTGCTAGGTTTTTACTATTGGAAGAAATTATTTCTTTTGACTCTTTTTTTTGTGTTGCCAAGATGTCTGTTTTCCAGGTTTTCATCAAGGCAACTTTTTCCTTTTTTCATTTTTTTATTTTTTTCTTTTTTTCTTCATTTTTTTTTTTGACATTTTTTGACATTTTGGAAAACAACTGGATGCATGAAGTGACATGGATAGAGGACTCAATGTTATTTTGAAATATATTGTGCAAAGATGTTGGTAGGGTAATGACAAAGGGATATAAAGAGGGTGATTGGATAAGGATGGGACAAGCTTTATGCAAGGGATTTGATAGGTTGGATGAAAGGTTGGAAAATAGGTGTTGGATAATAAAGGGAATGTACACCATCTTTATTTGAAGTGGAAGGGAATGGATGCAAGAACAACATTGGAACACACCTTGAGGGGTGATGGAGTGATAGAGGAAAATGAGATTTTGGATTTTGAAGGATTAATGAAGGAATGGATATGGATTTTGGGACACAAGGACCCAAAATGGATTTAGAAGATGGAAGACATTTAGATGGAGAGATAGCAACTTTGGATGCCAATTTAGAATTTTCTTTGGGAATTTGTGCTTCAAGGAGCTTCTTGGGAATCCACATGCTTTTTATTTTTCATTATTTTGAGGGTCCTTTGAATGTATTGCTTGCACAATGGATTTTGGAACCCATATGGCTTTTGACTTTGTTTTTTTCTCAAGGGGCCTTTGTGGCCTTTTTGATATTTCTTTTTCATGTTGGATCAAATTTTTTATTTTTTTGTACATGTCAATTAGACTGGACATGTTGATCCTTGATAGGATGTGGATTGCTTGACTTGTAGACTTTATGTTTGGCACTAAAATTACTTTGAAAAGAAATGGAATTCATAGATGGATAGGAGTTGTATGGAGGCTTTTTGGATGGATGGAGGGTTCTCCAAGATGTGTGCCTTTTCTAACTTGCATGTGGGAAAGGGTAAGGGGATTGTGAGCTAGTGGAGGGAGGAATATATGGACCTAAGATGGATGGAAGGGTTGAAGGGGGAGGTATACATCTGGACTTGGATTTTGAATGGATACCAATGCCTTGAGATGTAGATTTATTGTTAAGACCATGGCCATTTGAATTTTCTTGGAAACACAAGGGTTTCAATATACCTTTTGCATGGAGGTCTAACCCTTTGACTTGATAATGCTTTCTTTGACCAGTAGGATACTTGCTACAAGACATGAGTCCATTATTATAAGGTATGAATGATATGGAAGGACTTATAGGACCATGACATGGACTAGACTCAATAGAACCAAGGGAACCCATTTGAAGTGTGAGAGGTTCATGAACAACTTGCATGGATGTGCTTGGATCACAAGGAGGATTTGAAGGATTAGGACAAGGAGAAGAATGGATGGATGGATCTTGAGGAGGATATGGAGGAATAATGGGATCTTTTGGAGGACATGAAGGTGAAGGGACACCTTGATCTTCAATTGGAAAGGGATCTTGGGAAGACATGGAAGGGAGATCATGATCTTTCTTAAGAAGCAAAAGGTCAATGGGATTTGGAAGGATATTTTTCTCTTGAGGTATAAAAGGATCATTTTGGATAGGGGGGATAAGGATAGTGGGATCATTATGAGGCTCAAGGGAAATGGTGTCTTGGTCAAAAATAGGATAGAATTGGTCATTGAAGGGATCTTGATCTTGATATGTTTTTAGACATGTTTCTTCATTATTTTTATCATCCTCTTGACATGGGATATGACTTTGGACATGCAAGGGGGGTTCTTGAAAGGGGTCGACATTTTTGATATGAGGAAGATGGAATTTGGATAGAAATCTCAGGAATAGGCTTGATTGAAATTGGAGGACATGGTGGAATTGGTTCAAAGTAACTTGGGCTATGGATGGGGCTAGCTTGGATGTCTTTCATGGATAGCCATTGGAAGGTTGCATTGTTGGAAGAAACACTTGATGGGGCTGGAGGAAATTTCTCTTGGGAGGAATGTGGAGATGAAGGGGTGGAAGGAAACATGGATGTTTCTTGAATTTAAATCTCTTGAGGGGAAATAGGTATGTCATCCATGTGATTGTTTTGGGGTGAGCCATTGCTAGACATGGGTAAATTATTTGTTTGATCCAATTTTTGAAACAAATTCTCTAAAATTTTGGATTTTAACTTGCACTGCTTGATGGGTCTTGTTTGTGATACATCATCAGTATTTACATGTTGGAAATAGTTTTTGGATTGAACATGTTCAACAAAAGTTTTATTATTGATTATGCTTGGTTGATGTTCAAAAGATGTCACATTTGAATTTTGCTTTGTTTAATAAGACATTGGTGGTGAATTGGAGGACACAAAAGGTTCCTCAAGCAATGTTATTGTTTGTGATCTTGGTATTGATTGTCTTGTCTACATGATTGGCACAAGAGGTTGTGAAATTGTTTGAAGATCACTTGGTTGTATTGGAATGAAGATTGGTTTGTGATTTGGTGGTGGCTCCATTTCAATTATGCCACAGTCAGGTTGAAATGTTTGATTTAGAACTTGGTTGAATGATTGATTTGAAATTTGAGCACATAGAGACTGGTTTGAAATTTGATTGATTTGAGCTTGATCTGGAACTTGATTAAAAAATAATGGCTCTTGCACATGATTGAATTGGGATTTGTTAAATTGTTCATTTGCCTCATTGAGTTGTAAAATGAGTTTTGGTATCTTTGATTTCTCAATGAGAGATTGTGTGTCAATTTCACCAAAAGATTCAATTGGACATCCAAGGAGTTTGGACATCTCCTTTCTACTCTTTAGACTCTTTCAACGCTCTCTTCCAAGAGCTTCTTTTCTTTATCTAATTTTGTTTGCAACTTTTGAATCATGTGTGTATGGATTTGATGAAATTGATTGTTTGATTGTGTTGATGTCATTTTCCTTGGCTCAAAAGCTTGTTGTTGCAAAGGTATATCTTGTCTTTGATCAAGAGGTAATTGTGAGTTTCCTTGTGATGGAAACATGGGTTGATAAGTGTCTTGTTGCCTTTTGGATGCTTGGAACCAATTGAAGATTGACATGAGGACTATATGCAAATGCAAGATTTTTTTGGATTTTTGGAAATGCAAGGAGCTTATGAAAAATGCAATCTAAGGCTTATGTAACTATGTTTTTTTATTTTATTTTTGGACTTTGAAAATAAATCTTTGGAAAGGAGAAAAATCTAAGAGCATAACCTTATGAGGTTGAATAAGAATCTTGACTTGATAAAAAGGATTGAGGGACAAAGGACAAGTTTGATAAAAAGGCTTAGGTCAAATCCATCATGACAAAGGTGGAATAGGACCAAGTTGATAAGGTGGTTTGAAATTTGGCCAAAAAAAAGGGGGGGATCAAGTCAAGATCCTATTTTTAACATCATAAAGAGAGGTTCCATGATTTGGATGCTTCCTAGGATGCTTCCTAGAATATAGGAATGTGCTATGTATGCAAGAAGGTTATGATTTAGGACATATGTAAAAGGAACTATAATGAGGTTTGAAAATGAGATCTATAATGCAAAGGATTTTTGATATGAAAATGCAAGGATATTTAGGTCATGACTATGAAATATGAAGGTTATCAAGCATGCCCAAGGGCTCCAAGTGAAAGTTTTTAAAGTTCCATATGTTTACTCAAAAGACAAGGTGTTGTGACCCATTTAATTGTTTGAAAGATTGATTTTGGAAGAAGTGTTCTCAAAGGAGTGTGTTTTAAGATGTTATCATTTTGATTAAGTTTTGAACACCCACACAAGACACATCATTCAGAATGGCTATTGTAAAATGAACAAACACACCACTTCCTAAGGCTGGCAAGGACAATATCTATTGAATCCCCACTTGAACTGAAGTTCAGCCATGCTTACTGATAGCGAAAAACCTAGAAGCTTGGAGGCACGGGCTCCTCCTTACATGTGCACTCACTTCTCAGGCACTCCAAGCTTCAACTCCCAAGGGACATCACTTCCCAAGGGATTGTTGTCTCGACTAAAAGCCGTGAAAGTGTGGGGCATCTTGCTTGGTCTCTGACCTTCCGCGCCAACAGATAGAAGGTTTTTGGCTACTAAAACATGGTGTTTAATAAGGGCATCTATTCGGGTGGTTATACATACAGCATATTAGCTCCGTTATGGAGGCCTCCCAGCCTACTGAAGTTACGTTCCATAGGTTATAACGCACCACAAGGGTAGTGAGGGAGATCTTATTCCTGGTATAATACATTCAACACCCGTCCATTGAGAGATTAATCACAATGGAATATTTATATCCCTGTTGGATGGGCTTGGCTTTAGCCTGTCACCAGTTGGGCATCCACTCGCACTGGCCCTACTAAAGCACTTGGGAGGTAGCCACTCTATAAGAAGGATATGACTTTCTCTTGCACCCAAGATCTACGAAGGTGAGGGGAGAGGATACGCTCATATGATTCTTAGGGTTTTACAATCTAGAAAACACATAAGACACATGAAAGAATAAAGTTCATTTCAAGCACCAAAGTGAAGTGTTTTCTAACTACAAAAAAGCAAACACAAGAGTTTGGGAAAACAAAATGTCTTCTACAAAACGTCCTGCATTTGAAACCATTAGTAGTTTTAGGATTTAGTCTTCATCCCACAATTGCCAAAATGTTGCACAAATCATTAGTAACACATAAAAATGCATACAAAAGAAAATCATGCAAATCAATTGAAATTGGAACAAGTGCACCTTGATTTTTTTTATGCTTTTTACCTAGTCATAAAGATCCAATTTTTAGATATATCTCTAGACCATAAAATTAAAAATTAAAATAAGTAACCCCTCTTACAAATTAGTGAGATTTCCAAAAATGTAAGAATTTTTAAAAAATTCCTCAATTTGTGTCCTAGGGACCTTATTTTTCAAAACAAACCAGTTTCAAAGATGTATTTATTTCGGCCATTATTTGTCGTGAAAGTTAAAAACTCAAAGAATAGACCCCATTTAGATTTTGAAGAGCTTTCTAGAAATGTAAATTTTTTAGAAAAATTCACTTAGTTGCACCCAAAATTAATATTCTATGAAAAATCATAAAAATGCAATAAATCACGCAAAATTAATCATAAAAATCTGGTTTTCGGACTGTAGACTCCTGATACCATCCTCAACCTACAATAAAAACTTCATGGACAGATTCCTAGCCATTTGGGAGATATGAGAAAATCATTGAAAACCTGCAAAACACATCAAAAAACAACAAAGAAAAATCAGATTTGCATATTCACGTCGGGTTCACCAAATGAAGGAGAGGAAAAAGAAGAAAACATTTGCATGCAAGGCAACCACAACCTATAAAAGCATACAAATAACAATCCTATCCTAACATTAGAGCAATTGAGAAAGAGTATTAAAAATATATGCAAATAAACATAATAAAAACTCCCTCAAATGGACTCCAATGTCCTTTCTTGCTTCTCAAAATGAGTTGATGTAGCCCCCATGATGATTTTGCACTTATCCATGAAAGCAATTTGGCATGATAACGAGAAGATTCAAAAGATGTGGTTCTTTTCAAAAAGACAAAATGAGCTCAATTTATAGAAGATGAGAACTCAAATTGTAAAATTAGTAATTAAATGTGCAAAAGGGAAATTGTCATAAACTATGACAATTGACAAATTTGAAAAAGGAAATTTGTCATTAATTATGACAACTTATGACAAATTGAATGCACAATTAGAAATTAGTGAGTGAAGAAAGGGAAATTTGTCATAAACTATGACAATTTTGACAAAAGGGAAAAAGGAAAATTGTCATAAACTATGACAATTATGACAAAAGGAAAATGGAAGGTGGAGGCTAAAAAAGAGGTATGAGTGGATAATTAATTTTTAAATTAATTCCACTCATGTTAGTAAATTAGGAATTAGGAAATAGGAGAAATTAGAAATTAGGAAATTAATAATAATTCCCAAATTTGACATTAGATAATTAATTAATATAATTAATTAATTATGGGAAAAAGAGGGAACATTGAGATAAATAAATTTTATTTATTTATCATAGGTTAGGACTTAGGAATAGGGAATAAATTAATGATTATTTACCCCTACAGAAGATGAATTAAATGTATTGACATGATTAAAATGATCAATGATGAAAAATGACATTATTAGACATGATCAAAAGATCAAATTGATTAGAATATGATGATAATTAGGGAAAAAATTTAGTAATTAATTAAATATTTTTCATTATTTAATTAATATAAGAATGACACAATATTGGTGATCAAACACACAATATAGAAGATATATTAAAAATGGGGGCATAGGCATTGAACCATTTTTAGGTGTCTACATGTGCATAAATTTGTAAGGCATTTTAGTGCACTAGTTATAAGGTAACTATGAATTTGTGGTTTAGTTTCTTTCAAGGAAAGAGTAAATCTTATAGACAAGTTCAGAGGTTTTAAGGTTTCACATGAATTTGGTGTTTAGGTGTTGGAGTGAAAAGAATGATTTGTAAGGCACTTCAGTTGGGTCCTGTATGTTTGGATTTAGAGGGTTTTCTATGAATGTATGTTTATATGACTCTGTTGCCCAATATACAAGGCACTGGTCTTTGCTTCTTTATGCAGTTGTCATCATAAAACCATAAAATCAATTCAATTTACTTTTCTTTTTAAAGAGCTGTAAATGATTTTCATATCAAGTGTGATGGGCAAGAATCCATCCCATGATTCACTGAAAGAGTGAATCTAATAGGTACACCCGCCTGAGCCTCTGAGCTCAAAGTGTAGGAGGATTGTTTGATCCTTGTTAATTAGCCTTTTCTTTGACAAGGTTAGGGAAAAATCCTAACAGTATGCTCGAGGTCCTGGTATTGCAGCTTTGTTTGAGTTGTCTGGTTTTCCCCAAGATCAGCTTGGTATGTGTGATCCATATGATATCCCATGGTCCAGGTTTGGCATGGGGTTAGATAGACTGACTAACTTGCTTGGTAGTTTGATTTGTGGGATACTATGTCTTGGTCATTGCCAGCATGGCTTATCTATTGGTTTTTGTGCTTTTATAATATGGTTAGAGACCATACGATATATGTTTAGGGTCCATGTATGCTTGTGCATATGTACTTCCATATGTTCTATGTGGCTTACCTTGATGGTAAGTCTCTTGGATGTGATGTCACTGTCCTGTAGATCTGGGTGTGGGAGTATATTGTTGTATGTAGGCCCGTAGGTGCTCATGATCTTCCTCCGGGGAGACCATATGCCTTTATGTATGATGGTGCTATTGTTCATTCCCATATGGGGCACTTGATGTACTAGAGGTAGCAAGTAGACATGATGCCTTACTTTATCTGGAGACCTTGCAGGGATTGTCTTGTTTAGGATGGAGAGGTGCACACCTTCCATTTTGTCGACAGAGGAGATTTCTGATTAGTTGTGTTAGTGCCCACATTCATATGATTGATTTTCACAACACTGATAGGGTGTTGCACCAGTTTGGTGAGAGACGGGATGTTTCTGATTCATATGCTTACTTTGCTCATTGGTCGAGGGATGTCACTCTGTGGGTTGTTTTTATTTCTCTTGATGGGGCTAGGACTAAGTTCATGGATATGCTTCCTATCGCTTGGACATGGTGATCATCCATTGTTGATGCAAGTATATGTTTTTATTTTCTCTAGTTGATTACTATACTCCCTTTTATGCTTTGTTTGTTATAGATCCATGTTGATTAGTCACTTATGCCTTATCATCTATATGGTACTGTTATTGAACTTGTTCTCTTTGAAGGGACTACCCTTCAGTATGATGCATGGTGGTTGCAGGCTCGACCTATTTCCTTGACTGATGTGTCTCATCCTGTTGTTGCTACCATTATGAGGAGACGTCGACAGAGATGGAGAGGAGGTAGGGATGGAGGTAGGGGTGGAGGACAGGATGGTGGTAGGGATGGAGGTAGGGATGGTGGTAGGGATGGAGGTAGGGATGATGGATGGGATGATGGTAGGGATGGAGGTAGGGATGGTGGATGGGATGGTGGGAGAGATGGTGGATGGGGACAGATGGTGGTCGAGGTGGTGGGAGAGATGGTGGTCAGGATGGTGGGCGGGGAGATGGAGATGGAGATGGATATTATCCTAGGTCTGGAGGTGATGGTGGGAGAATTATGACTAGGGTTGGGCATGGGATTGGTAGGCAAGTTGGTTGAGTGCTCTTCTAGAGGAGGAAGAAGGGTTAGAGGAGGATGCACCTCAACTAGTTAGGAGAGTGTAGCAGTGCAGAGGTGTTGTTTTGTCAAAGAGGGTTGAGGAGAGGGTAGTTATGGAGATGGAGACTGAGGAGGTGGATATTGAGGATGTAGGATCTAGCTCCTCCACTGGTAGTAGCAGTACTGGTAGCAGTACTAGCAGGAGTGAGAGAAGTGAGAAGGACTCTTGGGTAGTGTGCGACACAAGGGAGGAGGGATTGGGTGATAGGGGTCGGGAGGGAGACATGGGCATGGCCATGGGTGAGATGGATGATGATCCATCAGATATGTAGAGACTAACTCAGGAGATAGCCGATCGATAGGCTAGACTTATAGATTTAGAGACATAGGCTACTTCTTTGGAGAGTAGGGTCATTGTTGTAGAGAGTCAGGTCACAACAGCAGAGGCTAGAGTGACAGTTGTAGAGGATAGAGAGAGACAAGTTCACATAGAGGTCAGAGCCTTTATTGATGGTGTATAGGATGCGCCCCATCGGTAGGTTCTAGATCATTTCTTTAGATCAGGGCATGAGGCTCAAAGAGAGATTGACTACTAGCGGCGCCATTATGAGGTTGTTGTTCCTTCATCTCAATGGATGCCCAGTTACACTACTTCCCAGAGATCTAGTAGACCATAGAGGTCTTAGAGTAGTGGATTTGGAGCTCATGCTTCACAAAAGAGGACTGTACCTGATATGCTACCCCTCTATCCACCTAGCGGTGAGGGTGGGGGTAGCTCATGTTGATTATGTTCACTATTCATTTTGTATCTTGTTGTACCATTTTTGCAGTGATGATCCACTGATATATTTTTATTCTGTACTGATGATTGTATCTCTGATATACTGATATTTATTGATAGTTATGTTGACCACCTTATTTTTCAGACTTGTGTCTATTCATTGTACTCAGATATTGAGATCTATATATGAGATGCAGCTTATGATTCTATAGATGTGCAGTTTTTACTTTCTATATGTATGGTTCTATATGTTGATGCTTTATGATGAAATGTATGTGATGTGATTCTATTATTCAGACTGTTAGATGTATGATTTACTTTCCTATGATACTAACATATGTATGCAGGATGGTGCTTTATGAAATGCACGCTATATGGTGATGTTTATGGATGCATTTGATTATGATTACTATGTATGCACATGATTTTTTTGATTTTTTTTCTTTATGTAAATAAATAAATGAATGTAATCTATTATGCACAAAATATCTGAGTAATGCATGTGTTAGTTAGAAGAAAGTTATTGGGATATCATGTCTGGGATCGTTTGATAGATTTAGACCGATAAATAGGATGTGTAACCCAAGTTGCTGTCAAGTTTTCCAATTTGTTTCATCATTGCACCTTATTATGAAAATGGAAGAGAATCCATTGCACCTAGATATGCTCATCTGGATACCGCTATGATCTCTTGACAACCAGAAGGAGTAGAGAGATTGAATGGAAAGAAAACCAAATGCACCCAGATACTGACCATCTGGATATCACTATGTTCTCTAATTTTGAAAAGAAAGAGATCCAATTGCACTTAGATATTGACCATCTGGATACCACTATGATATCTGATTTTGAAAAGAAAGAGAACAAAATGCACCCAAATATTGACCATCTAGATACCATTATGTTCTCTGAACAATCTAAAATAAAAGAAAAACTAAGATAGAAATCCAATGCACCCAGATATAGATCATCTGGGTACCTCTATGATTCTATTGGTAGGAAAAAGTAGATAACAAAAAAGGATTGTCCAATTATTTTCCAGTGTTAAGCTCATATCGTGGAACTGCATGGCTGCCAGATAAGTGACAGTGCCTACTACATTTATCCTAAATCATCATTTCCCCATAATTGAAATGAAACATTCCACAAACAAAATTCAAATAAAATAATATCATGATCCATCATAGCTACTCTCATCACTAGGTGGTATCCTGGAGTAGCGTAAGAACATAACCACAAAAGATAGACTGACATCCAACTGACACGGCTGACCTAGTCAATAGTTTATTGTTTCTTGATTTGCTTTATTCTCTTATGCTTGATTGTGTATGGTTTCAGGAATGGATGACTCATATAAGACTTATCTCTCTGGTTTTGAGTGTATTCGTCACTGTGTAAGACAATTGATTTGTTTGATTTGAAGATTGATTGATTGATTGATTGGTTTGATTTGATTTGAATATAGATTGGATTCCTGATAAAGTTGAGTCATATGAGTCCATTTTTTATTTTTGAAGCTCATGATTTTGACCTTTGATTGATTGGATTGAATTTTTTCGTCATTTGCTTGTTGATAGATTGGATAGCTGATAAAGCTAAATCATATGAGTCCATTGTTGATTGGTGAAGCTCGTGATTTTGACATTGATTGATTACTTTCATCGTCTTTTTCTTTGTTGATAACCGAGCTGGTTTTATTACTTTAGATTTTGCAAAATTTGATTTTTTTTATGAAGATTGATTTTTTCAAGAAAATTTTTCTCTTTTTAGGATTTTCCATGTCTTTATAAGATTTTTAGGGATTTTTTTTAGGATTTTTAGAATTTTTTCAGATTGCCCGAGTCTAGCAAGGCAAAGAAATTGTGGATTGATGGATGAAATAGTAGATAGATGAATTTCAAATGTCTCTTAGTATGTCTTGAAGTTGTTTGGATGCCAAGGACTATCCACGGGATGGGATAACATATTTCTTTGCAAGATAAGGGGCTGGAGATGACAAGATAAGATAATGACATGGTTTATTGATTGACATGTGGTTGACAAGAGTGGACATGTCAAGAGGATGCTGAAAATAGGTTTTGCATTTTTTTCCATCTTGAGACCAAGAGAGAGATTTGATAGGATAATGATAGGACATGGATAGGGCAAGCAAGATCACGAATGAAAAAAGGGAAGGGATATGGATTCAAGACTGTGAAAAGATAGTAAATATGGACCATAGGGATGTGGAAAACATGAAGGATATAGGACATGTGATCCTTCTAGGGAGATCCCTAGCCTTGTCAAGATCAAAGTTGGAAAACGGGGATAAAATGGATGAAGTGGGATAGAGTAATGGTTTATGTGTAGGATTGGACAAGAGGATGGATGGAAGACTGGAATATATGTGTTAGATAATAGAGGGATTGTGAGAAGAATTTATTTTGAGTGGATGGATATGTGGGAAAGAACAACATTGGCACACACCTTGAGGGGTGATAGAGTGATGGAGGAAAAAGAGATTTTGGATTTGATGGAAGAAAAGGAGATTTTGAATTTTGTGGAGGAATGGTTATGAATTTTGGGACATAAGGACATTTAAATGGATGGATAGAAATTTTGGATGCCAACTTGGATTTTTCATAGGGATACTGTGCTTCAAGAGGCTTCTTAGGAATCCACATTAATTTTGATTTTTCATTCTTTTGTGGGCCCTTAGCACGCATTGTTTATGCAAGATATTTAGGAACCCATATTGATTTTGAATTTTTGTTTTGCTCAAGGGGACTTTGTGGCCTTTTGGAAATTTATTTTTCCTTTTGGATCATATTTTTCTTTGTTTTTATATGTCGATTAGACTGGACATGGTGATCCTTGACTGCATGTGGATTTCTTGACTTATTGAACTTACATTTGGAATCCAAATTTCTTGAAAGGAGAATGTGATTCATGGATGGATAATAATGGTATGGAGACTTTTTGGATGGGTAGAAGGTTGTCCAAGATGTGTGCCTTTACTGACCTTGATTTAGGAAATTAGAAGTGGATTGTGAAATAGTGGATGGATGAATATATGGGCCTAAGATGGATGGAAGGGGTGAAGGGAAAAGGTGTACGTTTGGATCTGGATTTGGAAGGGGTGCCAACATCTTGAGAATGAGTATTGTTATGGAGGCCATGACCATCTTAATTTTCTTTGATTTTAAATCTTTTTAATGTACTTTGTTCATGGAGCTCTAACCCTTTGACTTGATAATGCTTTCTTTGATCAGTAGGATACTTTCTACAAGATGTGAGTCTATTTTGAGGTGGATATGATATGGAAGAAACAATAGGACCATGAAGTGGACTAGACTAGAAGGAGGTAGAGGAATCCAATTGAAATGCATGTGGTCATGAAAAACTTGCATAAATATGTTGAGATCATGATGGGGATCAGGAGGAATGATAGGATCTTGTGATGGAAGAGGAGTAGCGATAGAATCATTTGGTAGGATAGGATCTTGTGGAGAAGATGGAGGGTTAGGAAATGGAGACAAAGGAATTGTAGGATCATGAGGAGTATCTAGAGGGATGATAGAATCTAGTGGTGGAGATGAAGGTGAAGGGATACTTTGATCTTGACTAGGAAGAGGACCATCAGACTCCATTTTAGGGGTGATTTTCTATTGACTATGAATGAAATCCTTCGAAAGAAAGGGAAGGATGTCATGATATTTCTTAGGAATAGGAAGTGGAAGCTCCATAAGGTTTGGAAGGCAAACATTTGACTCAATTTTAAGGGTTATTTTCTCATGGAATTGGATAGAATCATTTGGGAGAATGGGTAGGATGTCATGATCTTGCTTAGGCATAGGAAGTGGAATGTCCATAAGACTTAGAGGGAAACTTTGTTCTTGGGATGGAAGGTGATTATCTTGGATAGGATGGATAAGGATGGTGGAATCTTCATGAGTTTCTATAAGTATAAGATCTTGGTCAAAAACTACACAGGTTTGGTCATTCTTTGGATCTTGATCTTGATTTTCTTTAGGACTTGTTTCTTCATGCTTTGCATCATCCTCTTGACATAGGGTATCAATTGGACTATGTATGGTGGATTCTTGGAAGGGTTCAATATTTTGACATGAGGGATACATATTTTGAATGGGACTCTTTGTAGTAGGTTTGTCTAGGAATGGAGCATATGGTGACATTGGATCTAGGATAGATGAGTCGTAAAAGGGGTTAATATTGAAATCTATTATGGATAGCCCTTGGTAGGTTTCATCACTAGATATATCATTCAATAGGAATGGAAAAGATTTCTCTTGTGATTCTTTAGGGGATGAAGGACTAGTGGGAAACATATAGGCTTCTTGTGGGACAACTTCTTCATAGGAGATAGATGTGTCAATAATGTTATTGTTTTGGAATGGACCCTTGCTAGACATGGGTAGATGATTTTGATCTTGCTTAACAATAGAATGATGTCTATGAACCATTTTTTGAATTAAACTCTTGAAATTTTCAGATTGGTATCCCAAGGATGACATATTTTTTATTGTGTTTATTTGGGAAATAATCAGTGGTGGATTTGAGGAAATTAGATTATGTTCATTGACTTCTGATGTGATCTGAGACATATAGTCAATAGGGTAGGGATATATGTCCTCTACAGTGTAAGACTTTGGTTAATTTTGACTTTGAAGATCATCTAGATGATATTGTAGGTCTTTCACTTGTTGCATGAGGATATTAGTTTGTCATTGTTCATGTTCCAACTCAAGGAAACTTTCTGAATAGACAAGAGTTTTTTTTTCATCATAGTGGTTGGGTTCTTGTTCTTCTTCATATGGGGGAAATGGGTTATCATATTTCTCTTTTACCCATGGGGGAAATTGTGTAACATAGGATTCATCAGGTTGATTTATAGCCTTTGACCTAGTATAAGGTCCTCCATAGGGTGTGAGAGACATGGTGTTATCTAGATTTTTTGACTAAAATAACTGATATAAAGAAAACAAAATAGGATAACCTTTCTAGGAGAGTCTGATTTATGTTTGGACAAATTCTAGGGAAAAATTTTGATTTCTCTTGATCTCAAAGACTTGGTGATGTAAGAATAGGACTCTTTGACTATTGCCTTGGACAAAGTCAGTTATAGAGATTGATGATTTTTTAGATAACGGGATCAAGATAATCTAGTCTGAACTTTTGAACTAACAATGTTTAGACAATAATCATGCTTTCAAAGAAGGATGATCTTTGATGTTTAGAGATTCACACAATATTCTTCACATTTTTTTTCGATGTAGATATTGATCTTTTCACACAAAATGGGGAATCTTTCAAAGCTTTTCAGGTAAAAAAAGTTGTTCAGAGTTCCTGCTAAAGTGTGGCAAACTTCCATCGATTACAACAAAGTGATTGGTCAACTGCGGTAAACAATCACCGATTGTGGTAATTAGAGGCTCAAGTGAAACAATAAACTAGTTGATTGCGGTACAATTTTGTTAATTGTGACAAAAATGAGACAGTCTAAAAAAGATCTCAAATTGGTGTATATGCTTGATAAAATTGATTTCTGGAATAAGGTTTCTGATTGTAGAAAGGTTTGATGTTGATAGCCTAGACTTGAACACGTTGGACTCATTTTTTATGTTGGTTTTGCATTTTTGGAAACTGGTCATACAACAATCACAATAGACCATGTGTAGCATGGGTCTTGAGACAAGGACAAACAGATTAATCTAGGTCAAATTTGGCTTCAAGATACAATACTATAGGCACAATTCTTGAATGTATGTTAGCTCACAATAAAATCATCACACTACTAGGACACGAAGGTCCATGATGTAGGTGCCCATGTTTTTTCCATTGCCAGATATTGTTGTCATGTTAGTGAAGATCTCTTTCACTACCACAATATCCTGGAACACATATGTTGGAAATCTTGGGGGAAAATTATGCAACCCCTTGCACTATAATAAGGTATTTGTTCAGAGGTGAATTGAGTAGGTCTCTATTTCACAAGGTTGTAGTAGGGTTTGTGCCTTCTATCTAATCAGTTTGTCCATGTGTGACTCACTTAAGAGCCTAGTTGAATATGATAGCTACTTAAGGATATTCACCCGATCCGGGATATCATCAACACACCTCGCCTGAGCTTGGCTAGATATAAAACAGAGCTTTGGCTCGTGTTTTGTTTATATACCGATTGAAAGGATTGTCAATTTAAGGTTGTTCTCTAAGAAAGAAGCACATTCCCCAAAAAGGCCTTTATAAAAAAGTATAAAGGTTTTTAATCTAACAGATTTGTGCAAGTGCACCAAAAACTCAAGACACAAGGTTAATCGATTAAACCCCAAAATTTCAAGTGTGAACTAAGCTAATCATCCATAGAAGCATGAATGTTCAATTTTAAGCCCAAAGTGGATGATGATTTTCTTGTTTGATTTTAAAAGCACCAAATTGAAAGATTTTTTGCCTTTGTTCAATTGTTAACCACCATGTCAATTTTAAGCACCAAATTGGAAAAGTGAGATTTGTGATGTTTGGCATATAATGTTCTTTTTTAAGCACTAAAAGGATAAATGAGTTAATTTTAGTTGCTTTTTTAAATCTATTTCCAACGCCACAAGCTAAAAAAACAAGGTTAGTAACACATGTTGAATCCTGAAATTTGACTAAGTCTAAATTTTTTTAAAATCCTCCAAAATCTAGATTTTGTATTCTAACTCCTAGAGATCTGAAACCACTCTCAAACATCTTGAAAGTATATATTTAAAATATAACTTAAATTATAAGTGACTTATACTTAAATTGTATATTTTAAATATTTCAAACAAAATTTCAAAAGTTGATAATTGCAAAACATAAATACCTTCCCTTAATTGCAGTAAAGTTTCAGTAATTGCGGCAACCTTTCAGCAATTGTGGCAAACTTTCAGTGATTGTGGCATCCTTTTAGCGATTGTGGAAAATGTTTGGCAATTGCGGTAGGATTTTGTTGATTGCAAAAAAAATTTCATGATTCTTGTCTTCTTCTAGAAATTGTGGTAAATGATTTCAATTGTGGTCTTTGTCTCGCACCGATTGCGGTACAGATCAGTCAATCGTGGTAAAAAAATTCACCAGAGATTACAAAAATAGCTAGAAATTGATTGTGAAATACAATATCGACTGTGAAATATCGTAGAAAAATTGTGGTAATAAATAAATTGATTGTGGAAACATTTTAGAAATTGCGGCAAACTTCCAGCAATCGCAAAATTACAAGATTTATCGTACAAAAAAAAAACTATGACCGTACGGCCGAGGCTGAGAGATTCTGGTTTTCGTCTGCAAGTGATATTTGGGTTATTTGATTCACGTCAGGTTCACCAAAATATGTAGGCCATGTTATGTACACTCAAATAATGAGGGTTAGTAGAACCAATTTGCAATGGAAAGAGATCCATCAAACTACTAAGAACGAACCTACAAACAATAAAATGACAAGCAATCAAGGAGGAACACAAATGAATGCAAACCAACAAAGCTTGAATCTTCTATTGTCTCTCTCTCTACTCCTTCTGAAATGTTTTGTGTGTGGTGCTCAGTATTGGTATCGGCAGTGTCTATGACTTGGGAGCATCAAGAATATGATATATATTTTGATCGCAAGAATGCTTTGAATGCCTTTAGCAAGAATCATGCAGTATAAGGGCGCACGAAAGCTTGAAATCCTGGACCCTTCAAATGGTTATGAAGGGTTGATTATATAGAATATAGAAAATGATTTGGATGGTTGAGATTGATCCCAGAGTTTGGAGAATCAATGTTTTAGATCAAAAGGAACTAGAGAAATAATCAGTAAACTCCACATCTTCAACTAGGAGAAAAGGGGTGATGTTTTAGTTAATTGGGGAGCAACCAATGAACTCCACCTCTTCAACTTGGAGAGAAGGGGTGATGTTTTAGTTTAACTGAGGAGCAACCAGTAAACTCCACCTTTTCAACTTGGAGATAAGAGATAAAGTTTGGTTAACTGAGAAGCAACTAGTAAACTTCACCTCTTCAACTTGGAGAGAAGAGGTAATGTTTAGTTAACTGAAAAGTTGATCATGAGTTACCTTTTTGAACTTGAGAAGGGATTTAATTGATTTTTGTAATTAAAGTATTCAACATGTGAGATAATTGAATTCTTTTTGGATTTAGAATTGAATTATTAAATTAAATTAATTTAATTAGAAGAATTAATTAATAATTTTAAATATTTAAATTTAAACTTTAGGAAATTCAATTTAATTAATTAATGAAGATTAATCAATTAAGCTTAATTAATTAAATAAAATTAATTATTCAATTAATTTTGGGGATTTAATTAGATGATTTGGGGAATGAATTTAGAATAAAATAGATGATTAATTAATGATTAAAAAACCATTAATTAATAGATAAAAATTAGTGTTTTAATGTAAGGTCACAAGTATGTCCATTTAGGGTGTCTACAATGAGTTATATGTGTGTGCATGATTTTGTATAATTAATATACACCACATATATAAATACTTATACATTTAATTATTTTCATATACTCATATATATGTGTCTACATGATTGTATATAAAATATATACTCACATATGTATTGTGTATATGTGTACACACTTATGTGTAATCAATAATCACATATATAAATACCTATACATTTATTAGTTAGCATGTACGTCTGAGTGTATACAAATATATATAGATACTCATGTATGTATGCATATCTACATGCTTTTGTATAATCAATATAGACCACATATATAAATACAGGTATGCTTACTTGTTTTCATACACACATATGCATGTTTGTGTGTGTGTGTGTGTGTGTGTGTAGAAATGTAATACCCCTCTAACCCTGATATAAGTTTTGATGTTTTTGAATGACGTAAGATCTTTAAATGTTTTATTTCAGCATAAGTTGTTGATGATACTTGTTGATCTAATCCCATTGTTTGTTTATAATGATTTCATAAGATTGTACCTAAGGATTCTAATATCAAACATATTGTCTAAAGGTATCCTTTTTGTATGTATTTCTCTTTGCGTATGTATTGAGGACCTTCAAGACCTTTAGGAATATAGTTAGGATGTTATATGACATGTACTTGATGGATATATATAAGTGATTATTTATACATTATTGTATTAAGGCTACTTTTGATGAATCGTGTATCTCACTTAATGATATGGGACACTTCTCATGATTATGTTGATTTATTATTAGTATTGATTATAGACTAACCTAATGCTCAAGATCCTAACCTTCACTAGGATGATGCTACATGCTTGGTGTGTGTGTGTATATATACATAATGTGTTTGCATGATTCAGGATGAAGTCATAGTTACTCACATAGCTGAGGTCCACACGATGTATCAATCCTAGTCATATGTCTACAATGTCTTCTTATATGTATATCTATGCACATGTATTTCTTCTTTGTGATGCAGGCTTGCAGGTACCAAGCATCGACTTCACCTGGATTCAGAGGTCTGAGTGTGCCCTCAAATCATTGATGGTTTTTGTTATGGAGATAGTACTAAGGCCCCTGCATGAGTCTTCCTTTTTCATTATTCTAATTTGGGAATATTAGGGTTCCTTTTTTTTCAGTCAACCTTTGGGTGAAAAACCCAGATCCAGCACACCCGGTTGGGCATTGTTGTAATTACTTCCTTGTGGTCACTTGCATTGATTTGGTTGTGTGATTTTTTTTACTCATTTTATTTATTTCTCCTTCTTCGTATGATTCTTAGTTAATCTTTCTATGTTGTGTTTCAGAGCTTCATGCTTGGTCAGGAGTTTGGCTTGACTTTCCTTGTTTCCTTTAGTTGACCTTGTTTGATCTTGTGGTTACCTTGATATGTTTCTTAGTTGATTTTTATAGCCTCTTTGGATGATTAGATTTATTTTGAGGCATGTGATTTTATTCTATGTCATTGTTATATCCTATAGTAATTATAAACAAGTAATAATGATTTTTTAATCTATTGCTTCATAATCATATAGATTATAGTGTTTGGTATTTGGAATGTATCAATATAAATATAAATATATATATATATGGGTTCACACACACACACACACACATGTGTGTGTGTGTGTGTGTGTGTGTGTGTGTGTGTGTGTGTGTGTGTGTGTGTGTGTGTGTGTGTGTGTGTGTGTGTGTGTGTGTGTGTGTG
>MU227885.1:480542-512476 GCA_018584345.1 Thuja plicata
TATTACAAAAGGGTCGGCTTTAAATATTTACAAAACATGAGATTAGGTAGCCCAACTTCCGGAAGCCATAACTTTTGAACCGTAGCTCCGATCGGCTATTATAACCACTTTTCAGAAAGGGGAGATCGCGATCTACAGTGCCTAGCTAGCGAAGCGCAGGTCAGCCAAGGGTTCGACCTCGATTCGAAGCCTCTAAGGTCCTAAAAATTGAGCTCAAAGGTTTTGCACCCTAAAATCTCAACAGTAACTCCTTAATAACTTTGCCAATACAGATGATCTGGCAATGAAATTCAACTGGTATTCTTATATGACTAAGATGAACCTTCACCTGGAAAATTAGAACATTCTGAGTTCAAATGACCAACTTACTAAAAATAGTAAGTTTCCAAAAATAGCAGCTTTGTACAAAATAGCCCTTATTGAATAGAAAAACACATATTTTTGGGTGATGCAAGATTGCCCTTACACCCAGGATGCTCCTGCATCAAGATTATATTTGCAAGAACCAATGACAACAACAATCTGTATTTGAAGACAGAGCAAAGCAAAGGTACTTTATTGGCTGAAATTTTTGTTGATGACATTATATTTAGTGGACAAGATACGTTATGCCAAGCCTTTGCAAAGGAGATGCAAACTGAATTTGAGATGTCTATGTTTGGTGAGATAAAAAAAAAATTGGCTTACAAATATATCAGATGAAGAATGGTATATATATATATTACTCAATCAAAATATGTCATGGAGATACTAAAAAATTTTGGAATGGAAGATTCAAAACCAGTGAGTACACCCATCGCTACTGGATAGAAGTTAACAAAAAATGATGATACAAAAGAAGTGAATCAAACCCTTTAAAGGTCAATGATTGGAAAGCTGCAATATGTTGTGCACAGCAGACCTGATATTGCACTAGTTGCTGGTATTTTTGAAAGATTTTCTGCCAATCCCAAGGAAACTCATATGATGGTAGTAAAAAGAATTCTGAGATATTTGAAAGGAACAGATGAATATGGTTTGTATTACAAAAAGAATGTCAAGTTTGAACTCAGAGTCTATACTGATTCTGATTGGACTAGAAATTTGGATGATATAAAAGTACCACAGGTGGAGCATTTATTTTAGGAAAAAGATTGGTTTCATGGACAAGCAAGAAATAGAATTGTACCTCACAATCTATAGCTGAAGCCGAGTATGTGACAGCAGCAGTTAATTGTTCTAATATTGTGTGGTTGAAGATACTACTGAAAGGTATGAAAAAGGAGATCACAGAACCAGTTGTCATATATTGTGATAACATGAGTGCCATTAATATTTCTAAGAACCCTGTGATGCACTCTAAGACAAAGCATATAGTTATCAAGTATCATTACTTGAGGGAGCTAGTTCAGAAGAAGGAAGTAAGACTGGAATATGTGAATACTAAGGAATAGTTAGCAGACATATTTACAAAGGCACTACCCAAGGATGCTCATGATTATCTATGAGGTAAATTAGGGGTGATTCCCCTAACTGAGGATAATTATTTTAGAATGATATTGTTGCATCAAATGTTATATTCAGAATATTTAACACATTGATGCATAGGCAGTCACACTTTAGGATGCAGCCTAAAGCTGTGAAAAATAGACAAGGATAGAAAAGAGGATTGGTCATAAGCAAGATGACAAGAATAGAATGATATAGAGTTTAGAATAGAATAATCTACATGACAAATATGTCAACGTCTTTGGCATTTTTGTCAAAGAGGGAGAAGTTTACTGAAAGAGGGAGAGTTTACTATACTTAGAGATAAAGGAAGAGTTTACTGAAAGAGGGAGTCTACAGATGAATAGAAACATAAATATTTCAATGTGATTACAGACACAGAGGGAGAAATGCTTTAAACATGAGAATCAAAATGAAGCTAAATACATTAATGAAGATTTGTGCATATCAAGGAACACAGGCAGACTTTTTGGATTGTATGGTAACTATGGTTGAAAAATTATTGTTTTAAAGTTTAATGTTGCCATCAATGCCAAAGAGGGAGATTGTTGGAAAGCTACAATGGAAACAATTGTTATTTTGTCATTGATGTCAAACCTTAACTAGTGAGACTATTGCTATCTGTTTGAGTACCATATCTATTGATTGATGTAGAAGAGGATAACAAGAAGACCAAGTGAAATGGTTGAGTTATGGTAAATCACAAGGGTACTTGATCAGTTGGCATATTGGCAAAGTAATGTGTTGTTTATCTTTTGATGACAGTTTACTAAGAACAGTTTATGCCAAGAAAATTTTGTGATGACCGAGCGCTAGTAAATTATCGAGGAAACCAGTGATGACCGAGTGGAAGAACACAGTGTTTTCCGGGCAACAGTATTTTGGTAATTGTTGAGATTTGAGATCTCTGGCCGACATAGTTAATTTTATTGGGATATGTAAAGTTAATTTAAGATAAGCACGATTGGTCCACACTATTTAAATGCATAGGTAACCATAATTAATGCATGGATCAAATATTTCATTAGTTATTTGTTTGGAGAAATAAATTAAATGTAAAGATGGAAAGATCTGTTGGATCTGACCTAACCTAAGATCTATGATCTTGATTAAGAAAAAAAGATTTATTTTACCTAGATGAAGAGGTATAAGATAACCTCAAGGTTTTATTCTGATGTGTGTGAGAAGAAGGGTGGATGATGTGTATGCAAGAGGATTGCATATTTAATTAACTAATTGGCATGATCTAGTAGAGAAGAAGAGAGTTGCGAGAGTGATTTCTTGACGGATTTCCAGGCAGATTTGAAGATTGAAAAGAGAATAGAGGCCACTCAGTGAATTAGCATTAGAGTTGAATTGGATCTGGATTTGCAAAGTTGTATGTATCAGATCACTCCTGCTGATTACTTTCTAACCATTGTATCATTCAAAATCCTTTAACCAGGTTGACCTAACATTCATTGTATAAATCCTTTGAGAAAGGTGACATTCAGGTGGAATGTTCTAAGTCCTCTAACAAGGCCACTCCTAATAGGGTGATTAAATCCTTTAACTAGGTCAAATTTAGCAATGTGTTTTGTAACCTTTAACAGGGTTGGCTCCTAACAGAGCTCACTTCAGAAGAGTGAAAACTTGATAGCATGTTATTGGTGGTTTTTCCCAAATTGGGTTTCCACGTTAAATACTGGTGTCAACTTGTGTAAATGTTTATGTTGTGTTTTACTGTTAAGTTTTTGCAAGTTGATTACATTTGAACAGTAAACTACATATTTATGTTGTTGACTTATGTTATTGCTACCGAGTAGATCTGAGTTGTTCAAAGTGGTATAAAGTTTAATTTGGTACATCTAGACCTAAGGATAATTGATTCACCCACCCCCCTCAGTAATTCTAAATTCATTCTAACAATTGGTTCAAAGAACCCAAGAAGAGGAAAAATAAATGAAAGAACACCCCCCGTAAAACCTCCTCAAAATTCTCCTCATCCACCACCATCGCCACCCGTAAACCCTCCTCAAAATTCTCCTTGTCCACAACCATCACCACCTGTAGACCCTCCACATGTTTCATTAGGTCATGTAAATGAAACACAAGAGCACCACGTGCAATGCCTTAACCAAAATAGTGCACAGATTAATATATTAGTCAATAGGGTGAAGGCTTCTGGTCTTTAGCATCACTCTACCCTCGCCACTACATTAGAAAAAATGTCCAATAGTGAAAATGAGGTGTCTCAAGAGGTGAGAAAATGGGGTTCATGGAGGGATAGATGTTGTACATATTATGCTAATGGTTTATCATATGAGGATATGAAAAGAAAATTCATACAAAAATGTGACATATGTGCCCTTTTTCCCGATCCTAATACTAGCAATTCCCTAGAAGATAATACAAAATGGTTTCCTATACATTGGTGTGCTAGTAGGGGGGTGAAATCAACTTTTTGGGATAGGTGGTACATGGTATTTGACCAACCACCTTGTAATAATAATGAGGTGCCTTTATATTTTTTGAGGAAGCTATATTGTGAGTTTATCCTCGGCGAGAAGCCAAATTACTTTGACTTTCATGAGTTCCAAGGTAGAGGGAGAGGCTCTGAACGGGATAGATCTAGGGAAAATAATATTACCTAACCACAAGAGAGGAGGTGTAGTGCGATAAAACCCCTCATTCATGTTGTGGTCTCATTAGTGGTGAAGGAGTCTATGGATATACAGACTCTTCATGCAGTTGCATCATTGACTAATGTCATTATCTAGCATGGCACTTAGTTAGTTGGAGGATAGGATGGTGTTGGAAAGTTGACACTCAGGGTGTATATGACTTATTTTTTGTTTTCATTATGGCAACAAAGTCATGAATTTTTTACAGTAAACTTTGAAGAGCAAAATTGGCTAAGTACAGAAAACAAAACAGTACAGAGTTATTCAGTTGATCAAAGTACGATCAAGTTAGACTATGCGCATTCATATCTAAGCTCTATGATATGTTGTTTTGTTTACCCTATACACACATGGTACCAAATGACAGTACGGAGAAGTTACAGGAAGATTAAGTGCCACTAACAGTTTAGAATACAGAGTATGGAGACAACCTTAGATTTTGGATTAGCGTATAATATTTTGTTTTGTAAAGGTTATGCGCCTATTGTAATAAGTTTGTAATTATGTCTTAAACACTCATGTAAACATGCTTAAGCTATTTTTTTGGAAGAGTTGTGTATATTTTTTTAGGCCGACTAAGGTCTTGTTTTTAGTCGCGTCTATTCAGGCATGTATATATACTAGACATGCACTTTTGTATTAGAAGAGTCGATGAAAAAGAAGTAGAGAAGATATTAAGAAGAACAATACAAGGAAATTAGTATGAAGTAGAATTCTTCAACAGATCAAAGAATCTATGCATAAATGGAACTGATCAGACAACAGTGTCATACAACAGTTCATCTTTTGATATAGTATATATCTAATACCTGAAGGTTGTAGCCTTCATCATATTGAGCAGTGAGCTCTGGCAGTGAGCCAACTACCTTTAACAGGGTTTTTGCAAAGACTCCTAACATGGTCATTGTACTTGCATTGTAAATACTGCTCCTAAAAGGGACAAGGAACTCTGACAGGTTCATTAGACTAGTACAATCATTTGTGGGTACTAATTCCCACCGGGGTTTTCCTCTGATCAAGGTTTCCCTGTAATAATATCCTGTGTTATGATTTATTGTGTTATGCTTCAATTGTTATTTATTTGAGTTATGTTTCAAATTGCTGAAATAAAGATAAAGTAACAAACACTGATTCACCCCCCCCCCCTCTCAATGTTTCTAACAGATGGATCAGTGGCTGCGCTACCTCCATTTTCATCAGATGTGCCATTAGGATCATCCTATCCTGTGCCATCTCCATCATCATCAGATGCACCATTAGGATCATCTCATCCTTTTCCAACTCCATTATCATCAGATACAATTATAGGGTCATCCCAACCCATTGAGCATATCTGCATCAGTTGTAATGGTATATGTGATGGGGTAGATAGTCAAGAGAGTACAGATGGTTGGACATCCCATTCATGTGTACATTGCGGGAGAAGATGTCAGGCATCCACTACTGAGGATATGGCCCTCATAGGTGATTTGATGACAATGGTGTTTGGTAGAGAGCCGACACAGGTTTGTTTAAATTTGTGTTTTGACATGTTATTTTAATTAATTACCTAAATCTGTTAAAAGTAAATAAATTTATATGTATAGAAGAATCTAAATTGATACATGAATAATATGTATTACAGGGTGCAATTGGTGGTACGAGCACACCAAGGAGTGCTTGTTCTAGTAGATGTGGATGGGTAGCTCAAACACCTAAGGTAATGTTTTATAAATATTCATAAAATAGAATAATACGTTGTTTTCAAAATATCATATCTTAATAATTTGTATGGTGGTAACTTAGTGTGGTCAAAGAATTAGTGTATGTTTGTTTTCTATTGATTTATGGTCAAAGAATTTATTCTAATATAATTCAACTCAAGGAATTCCTAGAAGGATGGTACTCCCTCAAGAAATTAGGTTGAACGCAAAGGCTTCAACAGAGATCCTTCACTTTTGGTAACCTAGAAATCATACTTTTGAACAAGTTCACTTCCTTATCCAACCATCATGACTCAAATTGATTTGAAATCCCGCCCTCCATCCTTGGACTCAATTCAAAAAATGTTGAACTCATACATATAGTAATACCCAAGCCAATCACTTATTTTCTTCTGAATCAACCTTGAACTCATCTAGAACATCCAACCATCATTTTTTTACTCTTATTTATTGTTCAAAATCATGAATCCAATCTCTGATTGTTCACTGATTGTGAATGTCCTCAATACTTCAATACACCTCCATGGCCATCTGAAGACTTCCAACACATAACTTCTAAGACACCCCAAGAATCCCTCAACTTATCACAAGGTCCTTATCCTATCGCTCAAAGCACATTCACTTGCTAGTTCAGTAAACTCTACTCTCTGGCATTTCACTGTCATACTAGGATAGTCCCCATATACTAGTCTATATATTCACCATAGAGAAGAACCCCTCTACACCCTAGGTTCATAAGCACCCCAAATATTTTCATCACTGCCCATACCACCTACTCTCAACCTAAAAAAACTCCAAATCCCCCCATTTTAAGGGTAAACACACTAAAACATACTCACTGCTAGGCTACAACAGTCCTATTATCTGCTGCAAAAGTGGTCCTAACCTTTGACCTCCACAAATACAATCTGGACCATCCTTCTCTAACTGTGACTACAATTTTTTTAAAGAATAGTCTTGTGTGTGAAAAAATAGAAAAAATTTATATTGTAATATAAGAGAAAAAAATTATATTGTAATAATGGTTTGTAAAATTTGTTTATAAACTTGTGATGATAGAGTTGTGGAGGATAAGCATTTGTGGAATTTGAGTGAGTCATAATATTGATTGTAAACTATTGCTTATATATTTATTTGGTGTTTTATAGGGCTTGTTAGGGGCTCAGATTTTTTATATTGATGATGTCACCCTTTCTGCCATTGACTTTGGCTTACAGGGCTATGTGGTATCATATTTTGTACACCTCTTGTTTATAGTTTTGATTGAACACATGCGGTATCATACTATTTCTCTTATGTTAATTTTTTTTTTGTTAGCCTACCCCACCAAGCTCGAGGTCATTAGAAAAGATAAAGAAATCATTGGGGACACTTAAACAAAAAAAGGTAATTAAGTCCAATTTAAGTATATTTGTTGAAATGTATTATAAACATTTCAATGTAGTCTATATTGATGAATGTACTTGACTTATTTATTGTATACATGTAGAATTAATTGGGTTTCACTGAACTAATGAATGCACCAGACATTGTTGATGTTCAAGAGAGGGAAGAGGTAACATGTTTTCATATTTACTTTCAATTGCATTCTTGTTTGTTCAAAATATTTTAGAAATCGTGTTCCTCTATTAGTATGTCATTTTCTATGACTTTCCATACAGGAATTGGTCATAGTTTCCTCAAATGAGGTGAATCCTCATATGATTATAGTAGAGCCATCTAAGATTATGGTTGCAGACACCCAAAAATGGACAGGCTTGGACTTTACATTAAAAACAATAATTTTCATCTATTAATTAATGGTTTTTAATCGTTAATTAATCATCTATATTCCTCTAAATTTATTCCCCAAATCATTTAATCAAAATCCAAAAATTAATTAACATTAATTGATTAATTACCATTAATTAATTAATTAAATTAAATTTCCTATAGTTTAAATTCAAATATTTAAACTTACGAATTAAATTCTTCCAATTAAATTAATTTAATTTCATCAAATAAAGCAATTCTAAATCAAAAAGAATTCAATTATCTCTCATGTTGAAAACTTTAATTAAATAAATGAATTAAATATTCATTTATCTTCAAAGAGATAACTCCAATCATATCATATGGGTTACTCCACCCACCTCTTCAGTTCACATGGGTAACTCCACCCACCTCTTCAGTTCTAAAAAGTAACTCATAATTAGCTCTGCAGTCAACCAAACTCTATCTTCTCTTTACCAATTGAAGAGGTGGAGTTTATTGATGGCTTCTCCAGTTCCTTTTAATCTCAACCATTCATCTCCCTATCTCTGGGATTGATCTCAACCATTCATTTCATCCCCAATTTCTATATAATAAACCCTTCATAACCATTTAAAGGATCTAGGATTTCAAGCTCTCATGCACCATTAATCCATTAGTTTGGTTCTAGCATTCAAGCCGTCTTGCGATCACATGCCCATTTCAAGTATCAAATTCTCGACGCTTCTCAAGTCATAGGCGCTGCCCACACCAATACTGAGCATCAAAAATAGCATTTCAGAAGGAGTAGAGAGAGACAATAGAAGCTTCAAGCACTTTGGGGTTACATTTATTTTTTTTCCTTTCATTGCTTGTACATTTTATTGGTTACATTTCAAGTTATTCATTTTAGTAGTTCTTGGGTACTGGATTTCGATCATTGTAAACCATTGCTACTAACCCCCGCCTTTGGAAAGCTTGGGAATCATGGATCATGAAGAAGAGAGGTGTACATTTTGGTGAACCCAACATGAAATAAATAGCACAAATACTTCTTGCAGGCAGTAGATAGAACTAATCAGCCATGGTCGTACGGTCACAGATCAAAAAATTCATCTTTTCCTCGATATCTGTGCTATTTCGTAACCACTGTTATTCTATTGCAATCAATAAATTTGTGTCATAATTGACTGGTTTAATACTACAATTGATTGTAGGCTTTCACATTGTTATTCTATCATCTTTTGTCTGTCTATCTTCTGGTAGTGTTGCCGCAAGTGATTATTGTTTGCCGCAATTGCATGTATTTTACCGCAATTGTCCAATCCATACCACAATCAAACGCACCATACCGCAATTGTCAACATTCTACCGCAATTGATCAGATGTTATCACAATTGAAGACACAATGCTGCAATCGACTCAAAAGCTACATTTTTGCCTATTTTTCTTGATTTTCATGTAGGGCTAACTAACAGTGAATGAAAAAGAAGGTGATCAGACGCATACCAGGTGCTAGAGCATTAAGAGGTACAAGAAGGAGAACTATCAATTATCGATCACAACAAAGGGCTATTCTCACAATCACAGCTGAGGATCAAAGTGAAGCATACACAAGGTACATTGATTCAATTAAGAGATTCATAGGTGAGTATAAAGTCACCATTAATTTCAGCAATCTCAATAATCCTGGAGTTTCCAGATATTCTGTTGTTTTGGATTGAAATCTTTCATTTCTGAAGATACTAAACACTTTCTTTGACATGTACAAATTGAGGATGCAAGATAACAATACAACTTAAAATTCATTCACTTGTCAATTTGGGCTTAAAAAAGAACAGTGTTTGTCACACATCTCACATTTCATATTTGGGCTTAAAATTGACGTGGGGATTAAAATTGAACAAGGCAAAGAATATCTCAATTTGGTGCATTAAAATTGAACAAGCAATCAACACCTACTTTTTGGGCTTAAAATTGAACACTTGTGCTTGTATGGTGGTGTAGCTTAGTTCACATTCAAACTTTCAGAGCTTAATCGATTTACCTTGTGTCTTTATTTTTGGGTGCACTTGCACAATCTGTTAGATTAGACACCTTTATACTTCTTAGAAAGGCTTGTTCGGGGAATGTGCTTCTTCCTTGGATAACAACCTTAAACCGGTAATCCTTCTAATCGGTATATAAACAAGGTAAGAACCAAAGTTCCATCTTATCTAGCCAAGCTCGGGCAAGGTGGGTTGATGATAGTCTGGATCGGATGAATATCCCTAAATCAAATCTTATCTTTTACAGCATCACCACTTTGAGATCAAGATATATCAACATTTGTCCCTAGAATTACCCTTGTCCAAAACATAACTCGGACTTCCTTAGAAAGTTTATCCTTTTTTGTTTTCTTTATATCATTTCTTTTAGTTACAAAATCTAGACCACACTATGTCTCAAACACCTCATGGAGGACCTTACACAAGGTCTAAGGCAAGAACACAACCTGATGATTCATATATCAATAGATTCCTTGCTTGGGAAATAGAGCAAGAGAACGATCCTTTCATAAATACCAGTTCTTCTATATTCATTGAACAACCCCGTGGGTCATTTTTTTCCAAAATATCACAGAAGAGGAGATTGAAGATGTTGAGAAAGATCCTTATTCCACACAAGTAGTTGACATTGTTGTAGAGAGGAATCCTGAATGTTACTTAGCCATGCTGATATAGAAGGGATTCAAACTCCCCACTGAATTCAGTGTATTGACCATATGGCTCAAAAACCCTCTCACAGGTCAAAACACCATTCAGTCCTCTTAGATACTACCTATTGTATCCCAAATCTTCCAACCACTGATAACACCCACATTGGCATAGACGATACCCAATCCAACCAATTTCACAAACCAAGAAAGCACATCTTCCACTCAAAGCATGACAGGCTCGCAACTAAGTGCACCCATGGTCACTAGTATGCCTCCACCTTTAGTCTCATGGCCTAGAAAATCAAGCTCTCATGATATGCCTTTCATCCCACAAAATACCAGTTGTTCTGAAAATATGTTGCTACTGTAGTTAATTCCTACTAGTCTTGGGATCAACAACTTATGCCCACAGGGATCCATCTTTGTCGGTATGACTTACAGTCAATGCCCACCCAAGGATACACCTTGTCCCATTCCAAAACAAATCCCACCTTAGCAACAACAACCCTAGCTTCAGTTGCCACCATTCCAACCCTGGTAACAGCAACCCTAGCTTCATTTGCCTCAAATCCCACCTCAGCAACAGCAACCCCAGCTTCAGTTGCCACAATTCCAACCTTAGCAACAGCAACCCCAGCTTCAGTTGCCTCAAAACCAACCCCAGCAACAGCAACCCCAGCTTCAACCCAAACCTTAGCAGCAGCAATATCAACCCCAGCAGTATCAACCATGGTTTCAACCACAACAGTATTCCCAATCCCAATAGCAAATGCATCAAAACCCACCATGGGCTACTCATGTGCCCTCATTTCAAAACCAAACAGTGGTAAATTAATATCAAGTCCCCAGGATGAAAACCTATGTTCCTACTCAGGGAACATAGAGGCATAGCCTCATACCCACTATAGCACAGAGGAACATCATCGCACATCAGCCTCAGTATCAAACAGACATGTTGATGCAACAAATGAAACCCTTCAAACCAAAATGATGGATATACAAAATTAGGGGCAAACCAAATCCTACACCGTAGAGGATTTATACCCATACCCCTTTGACCATTCTCTTCACATGTCTCCATTCCCAACTCACTTCTCAGTACCAACCCTATTGAACATATCCTAGAATTTTTTGCTAGTTGCGTTGAAGTCACCCATGATGAGACATATTTAATGCGACTGTTCCTACAAAGCTTGGATGGACCAACAATGGAATGGTTCTCGCATTTACCTCATGGCATTCAGTCTTGGGGTGAATTGGCTGAAAAGTTCATCGCTCACTTCCATCACAACATCGAGCACAAGGTCAGTATCAAGGACCTTTGTGATATCAAATAGAAAGATGAAGAGTCTTTTGTGAAATTTCTATAGAGACAGAGGAATACTACAAACCACATAACGTATGATGTGCCTAAACAAGACCTAATAGTCATGTTCATTGACAACCTGATCCCAGACATGTCATTCACAACAGAATTGCAGTTAGCTATGAACTTCACACAACTCATTGAATGAGGATTTTGTTATGAGAATAACTTAGTCAAATGAGGAATCCTTGCAGATCCAACACAAATGAATACAAAAAAAAATGCAATGGACAAAGCTAAGTGGTGGAACAAAAAAAAGAATGTCACCAACGATGGTGTCATTGATGTGAAGACAGTTAAATATGCACAACCCAAGTGTCACTCCAAGGTGCACCTGTGGCCAACCAACAACCCATAGGGCCCACTCATCAAGCATACAATCAAAACCAACCTCCCCCTGTCCAAGCGGCCTCTGTGTCAAACAATCAACAAGAGACTCAACGCAAACCATGATTTCAATTCCAGCAACAAGATTTCACACCATTAGGAGAGCTAATAGAATCATCTTTACACAATCTGATACAATCCAACACTATCACTCTCCCAGAAATTAGGGAATTTGAACAAGATGCCAACAAATCAAGGTGGTATAATGACAAAGACTTCTGCAAGTTTCATCGGGTGAAAGGGCATAAAATGTCTAATTGTTACCAATTGAAACACACTATCCAAGATCGAATTGACACAGGGGTCATTGATGTAACAAATACCCAAGCCAAAGGAACAACTGATCACACTATCTTCAATGATACATTTCATGATCACAACAAGGTAAAAGCCTCTGGGTCTAGTGGATCATCCAAACAGGCTAGCTATACATATGCCAATAGTGATAACATTATCAATTACCTCAATCCTTCAGATAGCCATGTGGCTATGATCACTATCAAAGACCAAGGTAACAACTGTGCTATAACCATGTGTCATACCAAAGTTGTCTTGCAGGGGGTACCATCCTCATCTACTATATCTGCCAATCCCAATGCAACCTCAGATCCACAGCCAAGCATAGTGGATCAACTAAAGCACACACCTACCCAGATCTCCATGTTTGACCTGTTGCACATATCTCTACAGCATAAACTAGCACTTGGCCAAGCCCTTCAAAATGCAGCTGTCCCAAGGGACATAACACCCGAGAGCTTCCAAACAATGGTCAACCATATAGATTCTAACAAACATGCCACATTCACAGACCATGATATGTCGCCGCATAAACCCCTTCATAATGATCCTTTACACTTGCTTGTCCAGGTCCACAAAAGCACTATTCATAGGGTACTTGTTGATGGTGGAGCTAGGTTAAACATCTGTACTCTAAAGTTAATCAAGCAACTAGGGTATTCTGAATCAAGCATTGATGTCACAAGGAGGATAAATATTAGAGATTACAATGAAGAGGAAAGATCCTCTAAAGGTATTATCATTCTACCTATTTGTATTGGTCCAGTGGTCATGAACACTCCCTTCTAGATCCTAGACCTTGAGTTGGGATACAACATGTTACTAGGGAGACCATGGATACATGAAATCCAAGCCGTACCCTCAACATACCATCAATGCATCAAGTTCCCACACTAAGGAGAATAAATCATCATAGAGGGAGATCCCAATCCTTTCCAATACTATAATGTGGTCCAAATCAGCACTGACAACCAGGTACCCTTAAACCAAGGCGCAAGCATCCCATCCTCTTCAGAAGAAACTCCTAAGGATTTCACATGTAAAGTGGGAAAAATATCCATTACCGACAAGGGTTGTGGTGAATACAAATATGAAGAGGCTTTCACTATCACGAATATGCCTCAGAGCCCAAGAACATATGGCATGTTGCAACTGGTTATAATAACAGAAGCTCCAGTGCCTATTCTATTCAGATGTCTGCCCACAACTTTTGTCAAATGGGGGGACATTGCAGAATAAAATCCATTTGAACAAGATATCAGTACATAGTTGTACCAAGATCCACAAGAGACATTTCGACAACCCCTACCCCTATCAAACTATGGAAATGGTTATACAATGTTACAAAGATTTGGGTATGATAGTACAACTGGTCTGGGGGAAAGACAACAAGGCTTAATGTAATTGTCTCTCCCACCAACCTAGAGAAACAAAAGAGGGTTAGGATATGGGAAACAAAGAACCAGCCCTATAATCCAAGACATCCCAGTTCATCAGGAAAAAATAGCAGAGATGCACTAGGGGCATAACTTCAAACATGTCTTAATAAGCAACATACTGGCACAATTGTTACCCGCCGAAGAGCGAACCTCTCAAACCTGAATGAACCTCAACATAGCAATCGAAGATAACAAAGGAAGTGATATATCTGATGAGCATTCTATTAAAACTGAATCCCATGAGTATGAGTGGAGATCCCTTCATGACTCTGAACCGTCAATCATAGATTATTCCCCTCGGTCAGACACTATCATAAACTTGGAAGACTTATTTGACCAACTATCCATTAATGACCAACCTTGCATAGATAAACATGTCATTCTCTAGTCTTCAAGTGATGCATCCACATCACAGTCTAGGTTTTTTGGAACCCTATCTAAAGTCCCTTTCAACCAAATAGAGTCAAACCAGCATGAGGGCCTATGTCTTGTACACCCAAAACTAATAGAGTGGGATCAACAAGGACCGCCTAATATAGATGTTTTCAAGAATGATGAGGCCATTGTAGAATTCATGGGACTTAGAGAGGGAATGCCATCAGGAGATCATAAATCAAGTTTCTCCATTGACCTCAACAGATCAGCATACTTTGGGGAGGAAGCCCCTCTTTCCAGTCATCAAAACAATTCAAAAAAGAAAAAAGAATCATTAGTAAGTGAAAACCAAAAGGCTCTTACTAACACAAAAATTGATAAAAAGCTAAAACAAGATGTATCTTCTAGTGAAAACCTCACTGAGGTGCTAGAAGATGGAAAGAAGGAACTCCTCCCCTTGATAGAGGAGAAATTAGCATTACTAGCAGAAGAAACAAAGGAAGTCAATTTGGGATATGAAAAGAACCCAAAGAACATCTACTTGGTGAAATCACTCACCCCAGAGAAGAGAGAATAGTTCATCAGCTTCTTTAAGGCAAGAATGATCAATTTTGAATGGTCCTACTCGGATATGCCAGGATTAGATCCATATCTTGTACTACACCATCTCTCGTTGCTACCCAACACCAAACCTGTCAAGCAGAAGCTAAGAAAGATGCATCCCCATGTTGCATTGCTAGTCATGGAAGAATTAAAAAATCTCCTGGATGCCAAGTTCATAAGACCAATACCATATGTAGACTGGATATCTAACTTGGTACCAGTTACAAAGCATAGTGGTCAAATACAGATTTGCATAGACTTCAGAGATCTCAACATACCATGCCCCAAGGATGACTTTCCTTTACCCAACATTGATATGATAGTAGATCTAACTGTTGGACATCAAATGTTATCACTCATGGATGGCTTCTCAGGGTATAATCAGGTAAGGATTGCGCTAGAGGACCAACACAAAATAGCTTTCACATGTCCTTGGGGCACATATTGTTGGAATGTCATGTCGTTTGGTCTTAAAAATGCTGGAGAAATGTATCAAAGGGACATGAAAACAATATTTCATGATCTCATCCATAAAACAATGGAAGACTATGTGGATGACATACTAGCCAAGTCAATGCTTCACAAGGATCATCTACAAGTATTGGGACCAATCTTTGACAGAATGCAGGAATACAAAGTCCATTTAAACCCAAAGAAATGTGCATTCAGTGTCATAGAAGGAAAGCTACTAGGGTTCATAGTGTCACATAGAGGCATTGAAGTAGGCCTAGATAAAGTTAAAGCAATATTGGACATGCCTCCACCATCGATCCTGAGGCAACTAAAAGGGTTACAAGGAAGGCTCCAATCAATCAGGCGCTTCATAGCTCAGCTAGCAGACAAGTGCCACCCATTCCAACATCTATTACACAAAGACATCAAATTCATATGGACAGAGCAATACAAACAAGCATTCCAAATATTCAAGGACTACCTCCTCAAGTCTACTATATTGGTGCCACCAGTCCAAGGTAGACCATTTCTTTTGTATATCTCAGCAACGGAATCAGCATTAGGCGTACTCTTGGTGCAACATGATGACACAAGTAAAGAAAGGGCCATCTACTATCTAAGCAGAACATTGGTAGGATATGAGCTCAACTACACTCAAATTAAAAATTCATGCCTTGCAGTTGTCTTCACTTCCCAGAAACTAAGACATTATATGTTGAGTCACCAAACAAAGTTGATCGCACATATTGATCCTTTAAAATACCTCCTAAGCAAAGCAGCGCTCACCGGATGACTTGCAAAGTGGGTAATGATCTTAAGTGAGTTTGACATTGAGTACATAGACAAAAATTCCATCAAAGGGAAAGTGATTGCGGATCAACTAGCAGAGGCACCTATTCAGGATCATCAGCCAATCATTTTTTACTTTTCTGACGAATCTATTATGACACTGCAACCAGCGATCAAGTTATGGCAACTATACTTTGATGGATCATGCACCAACCATGGTGCAGGGGTAGGAATAGTTCTCTTCACTCTAGATAATGATACAATTACAAAATCTTTCAAACTCAACTTCCCCTACACAAACAACATAGCAGAATATGAAGCACTGGTCATCGGTTTAAAGATAGCAATTCAATGGAGAATCAAGAACCTTAAGGTCTACGGAGATTCACACTTGGTCATTAGCCAAGTCAATAATGATTATATGACAAAAGATGAAAATATAATACCATATAGAGAACAAATGGGAAGATTGTGCACCAAGTTCCACTACATCTTCTTCAACCAAGTACCACGAGCTCAGAACAAAGCTGCAGATGCAATGGATACCATAGCATCACTGATCAATATGTTAGGCAATGAAACATGATTCTAGTTTCTAGTAGAATAACTCTTGGTGTCATCACATAAAGCATCCATCATAGAATCAGCAAGTGTCCTTGTTGGTCCTAAAACCCCATGGTACCAAGATGTATGCAACTACCTCCAAAATAGTGTCTTACCTCCCAATTTGTCTAGAAACTAGAGAAATTCCCTCATCTGCCAAGCCTCTAGGTATACCATCCTCTCAATTACTTTATATAGATGAAGTCTAGATGGAACGCTACTATGATGTCTCACTTCCACGGAATCCCAGAGAGCTCTGTATGAGGTACATGAAGGAATTTGTGGAACCCACAGAGGTGGCAACAGCTTAGCTAAGAAGATCATCCGCATGGGATACTATTGGCCCACAATAGAGACAGATGTACACAAACATGTATAGAGGTGTAGAAAATGTCAGATTCATGGAGACCTCATCCATGTACCAGCCCAAGAACTAAATCCTATCACATCACCATTGCCATTTTCTATGTGGGGATTTGACCTAGTGGGAAAAATTATACCTTCTTCAGAAAATGGACACAAATAAATCATAGAAACAACATAGTACTTCACTAAGTGGGTGGAAGAAATTCCCCTCACTTACATTATTAGAAAGTAGATATCAATGTTCATACTAAACCACATCATCTGTCGATACGGGATCCCTCAAACCATCTTGACAGATCATGGTACGCCTTTCCAAAACAAAGATTTCAAAGAGCTATGTGAACAGTTCCATATCAAACAAGGGTTCTCTTCCTTTTATTATCCTCAAGGGAATGGCCAAGCTGAAGCTACAAAAAAAAATTGAAAATCTTGAAGAAAACAATGAACAAATCAAGACAAGACTGGCATTTACAGCTTAGTCCCACATTATGGGCATATCGAACTAGTGTGAGAACACCTACAAGAGACACTCCTTTCTCCCTAGTAAATGGGTCAGAGGTGGTATTACCCCTCAAAGTGGAAATCCCATCCCTAAGGATATCATTGAAGAACATGATTACAGATGAAGACTACAAAGTAGCAAGGCTCAGTGAACTGGAGTTACTAGATGAAAGAAGACAGCATGCCTTCAACCACTTACAAGGCTATCAAAATCACCTTAGAAGGAACTATTATAAGAAGGTGAGGTCACAAACATTTGAGGTAGGAGACCTCATCCTCATGGAAAATCAAAAGAACCAAGCAAAGCGAGTCAAACCCAGAAAGTTTGAGCCTAACTGGCTAGGACCATTTGTCATTGCCAGCTCTACTCAGAGTGGGGCATTCATACTGGCGACACCAGAAGGAGATCAGCTCCCCAAATACATCAACAGCTTGCACCTCAAGAAGTTCTACCCTTGAGGTCTCTATGGTTAAGGCACCTATCTACATATCCAGAAAATACCAAAAAAATCAGAAAATACAAAATGTTACCTTGGTGAAAAAACCTGGCAAACAGGCACCTTGGTGACAACAAAAAAATTAAAAAAGAAAAAAAGTAAAGAGAAACAAAAATTACTCTCTCAATGAAAACCTGGCAAACAGACGCTATTGAGTAGGTACCTTGGTGAAAACCTGGCAAACAAGCGCCAAGTGTTCAAATCCAGCTTGACCATCAATGAACTCCAAGATCAAAAGCATGGGCACACTTCAAATCCAAGACTAAATACCCAAGCTATATCCAGAAGCACACTCCCCACTGAGCACCAAGCACTTACCCATGGTTAATACTGGTCCACCAGACTAGGGGTCGATTCTAAAATATCCTGAAAAAATCCCTAAAATTTGAAAAACACATCAAAATCCTAAAAAGATCAAAATGTTTTGAGTAAATCAATCTTCATGAAAAACAATCAAAAATTTAATAAATCCCAAGCAATAAAACAAACTCAGTTATCAAGAGAGAAAAGGGAGGTCATGCCCAGTAAATCAATGTCACAATAATGTGCTTTGCGAATCAGCACTGGGCTCATCTGACACAGCTATATCAATCGATCAAATTAATTAGTAAGTGACTAGCGACCAAGCCACTCTATCAATTGTCACAATCATGAGCTTTGCAAATCAGCAATGGGCCCATCTGACATAGCTTGATCATCTTCCAAAACAATCACAATCAATCAATAAATCCTATCAATCATCTTACACAGTGATGGATACGCTCAAACCAGATAGGTTGGTCTTATATGAGTCATATATTACTGAAACCAGACACACTCAAGAAATCAAGCCAATCAAGCCTATCAAAAGAGTTGAGCCAATCGAGAGAATCCAACTGCATCAAGGAAACATCCAAAAATGTTGACTAGGTCAATCAGTTGGTCAGATGTTAGTCTATATTTCTTCGTTATGTTCTTACGCTACTCGAGGATCCACCATGTGAGGAGAGTAGCTATGATAGATCATGACTTATTTTCTTTAATTATTGTTTGTTGAATGTTCACTTCAATTTTAGGGCCATGATGATTTAGGATAAATGTGGTAGGCATTGTCACTTATCTGCAGCCGCATAGTTCCATGATCTGAGCTTAACCCTAGGAAAGAATTGGACATTCCTTCTCTTCTATCTTGGTTTCTATGGTATTTTCTTTTATTTTGAAATCAAGAGCTCGTGATGCTATCCAGATGGACTCTAGGGGCGTAGGAGTTCTATCTTGTTTGCTTTGACTTTTCTTTATGGAATCAAGAGATTGTGGTGTTATCTAGATGGACTATGGGTGCATAGGAGTTCTATCTTGGTTTCCTTTTTTTAACTAATTTAGAGGACAAAGTGGTATCCAGATGGCCAATATCTGAATGCTTTTTTCTCTCTTTCTTTTCAAACAGGGAACATAGTTGAACCAAGATGGTCAATATTTGGGTGCACTAAGTTCTCTTTCTATTCAATCTCTCTACTCCTTCTGCTGATAAAGAGGTTGTGGTGGTATCTAGGTGGTATGTGATCTGGATGCATTGGACACTCTTCATAATTTCAAAAAATAAAAATAGATGCAATGATGACAAATATTGGAAATAGAGGCAGCGACTTGGGACACTCATCCTTCCTATCAATTCATATCTATCAAAAAAGAAAAAAACCTTTCTATCTTTCCATGTTTATTAGATCAATCCTAGAGAACATCTATCCATACTAACTTCTTTCTAATTAACACATGCATTACTTAGATATTTTTTACATAATAGATTGCATTCATTCCATTTAAGTGCATCAAAAAAATGAAAAAAACATAGTAGTTGCATACATGGTAAATCATAAATCACATGCATCCATAAATATGCATTTCATTTCCACCATCCTACATGAACATGTCAGTATCATAAGAAAAGTAAATCATCCATCTATGAGTCTGCATAATAGAATCATGTTGCATATACATTTTCATCACTTAAAACCAAATCATGTAGAATCATACATATAGCAAGTAAACCAATGCACATCATATCAAAAATACTAGTTGCATCTCATTTAAATCAAAATATCTAAGTACAATGAACGGTCGCAAGTCTAAACAAAGGAAGGTAATTAACATGTATATCAATAAATATCAGTGTGTCGGGATACAAAACTGATACTACTCAGAGTATATCACATGAACATCACTACAAAAATGGTACATGATACAAAGTTGAAAGGTACACAATCAGCAGGTGCTACCCCTACCCTTGTCACCAGGTGGACAAGGGGGTGGCATATTAGTAGCAGGTCTCTGTGATGAACCAGGACCTCCAACACCACTACTCAGTGATCTCTGATCCCTACTAGATCTTTGAGAGGTTGTGTAGCTGGGAACCCTCTGATCAGCAGAAACTGCACCCTCATAATAGCTCTGCCAGTAGTCAATCTCTCGTTGGGAATCCCACCCAGATCTATAGTATCTTTCCAAAACATCTTGGTGTGAATAATCATGTATACTATCAATAAATGAATGCACCTTAGCTCGATCATGTCACTCTCTAGCCTTGGTTGCAGTAACTCTAGCCTCCAGAGCCGTGGCACGGGCATTAGTGGAAGAAAGTCTGGCCTGTAAATCCTATACCTGTTGAGTAATCCCCTCCAAATTTGATAGATCCACCTCCATATCTCCTATGGCCACATCCATATCTCCCTCCTCGGCCCTATCCCCCAATCCCTCATCTCCCCTCTCCCTCACCACCCAAGAGTCATCCTCACTCTGTGAACTCTCCCCAGTACTATTGCCAGTACTGCCACTACCAGTCAATGAGCTAGTCCATGCACTCTGAGCATCCAAGGCCTCAATATCTATGTCCCCTATCTCAATATCCACATCCTCTACAACCACCCTATCATCCACCCTCGATGCCAAAATAGCACCAGTACGCTGACGTACTCTCCAAACTAACTGGGGTGCCTCCTCCTCCATCGCCTCCTCATCCTCCAAAATAGCACTCAAACCAACTCTCTGAGTACTAGTATGGCCACCAGTACATCCACCCCTCATTCGAACTCCACCACCCACACCCCCAGGACCAGGATCATCTCTCCCATCATCTCCCCTCCCCCGTCCTCCATATCTAGCTTCGTCGCATCCACCATCATGACCACCAACCCTACCACCATCTCGGCCTCCAACCCTCCCTCTTTCATGGCCACCATCCCTCCCTCCATCTCGACTACCCCTGCCTCATTGTACCTGACAGTGCCTCCTCATGAGAGTCCTAGCAACAGGACGAGAGACATCTATAAGTGCAACTGGCCGGGTTTGTGCCCAATGAGCATCATACTACGGAGTAGTGCCTGCAAAAGATCAAATTCCAATATCAGTACCACATCAGATGAAGGCAACGTATCATAGAGCAGATAGACTAAAGAGAAGTAAGGAAACTAAAAAAAAGGTGTGCAAAAAATAAAACAACCTGCATCTACAGTATCTGATCACCATGTCCACGCAACAGGAAGTAAACCTGCAAACTTAGTACGAGTAGTGTCAAGTGACACAACACCACCCTAGATGGTAGAGTCCCTCGACCTATGAGCAAAATATGCATACGAGTCAGACACATCCTGCTGCTCACCAAACTATCACAACACCTCGTTGGTGTTGTGAAAGTCAACCATATGTACATAGTCTGTCTCATGACCAATCAGGTATCTCCACTGACGGCAAAAAGGCAGATGGATTTCCTCTCCATCCCACACAGGGAAATCTCTATACGGCCTCCAAATGAAATAGGGCATCATGTCTAACTACTGACACCAATACAACAGATGACCCATGTGGGTCTGAACGATGGCTCCGTCATACATGAAAACATATAGCCTATCTGCAGGCAGAGCATGTGTACCAATAGGATGGAAAACAGCAATGTGCTACCATTCCCATATCTGTAGGAGAGTAGCGCCACAGACGAGTGACTTACCATTAAGGTAAGCCACGTAGAACATGTGAAAGTGCATATGAGCTAACATACATGGCCCCTATGCATAAACAGTACAATCCTAGACCATACTCTGCAACACAACCAAAGCTGACAGAAAATCCACACTGTCGACGATCGGGGCATAAGATGCCACAAATCAAACTACCTAGTAAAGTGGACAACCTATCAAGGCCCAAGCCAAATCAGGACCATGGAATATCATATGCACTAGATAAACCAAGCTAATCCTGGGGAAACCTAGAAAGCTCCGTCAAAGAAACAATACTAGGTCGGGTGGCATACTCCACAAGTGCACCCTGAATCAGAAGTTGAAGGATGCAGTACACATCCTCCAATGTAATAGTACACTCTACAATGGATAACCAGAAAGTTCATGTCTTTGAATGCCATTGCTCTACAAGAGTCAAGATCAGACCCTTGTTGGTCATGATCTCTAGCATGTAACAGATCCAATATAACCCTAAGACCCTAAGAACTGACCTCTCATCCTTAGAGAGCTGGAACCTGTAAACAAGACCCGCCGGTCTAGACTCTTGACAGCGCAGAATCCTCCCGGTGAACTACACACAGCAATAAAAAGAAATATATCAGTATCAGTCATACCTGGGAGTGTCAGAAACTAGCATATGCAGAAATGAGACAAAGAAATCAGGCACACAGTTACAAAAAAATGATTATGGTAATAAACCCTACATATGCGGTCTTGTTATGCGATTGTAAAACACAATAGTCAATTGTGGAAATTAAATCTCAATTGTGACATGCAAACAATGCCAGTGCAGCACTCTTATCAATTGTGGCAGTAGACCGGCAATTGTGGCATTCAAACCGCAATTGCGGCAAAACTGTAGACGATTGCGGCATCATATGCAGAAAATTAAAAAATAAAATTCTTACAAAGCAATAAATAAAGGCATTAATGAAATGAATATCAAGAAAACTCATCGGACATCCTACGCTAGCTGGTCTCTGATACATCCGGACCCGGTCGGATATGTGAGTAACTCCAGGTAGGCCTGCCATCGCACAAAAATAGGAGGAAAAGCATAGAAAACTAAAGAAACACTCACCAAGATTTCAAGAGCTCCAAGAAGGAAATGTGACAAATCAATGGCTCTCTTGGCTACTCATAGGGATTTCTAGAAACCCTAATTTCTCTAGGAGTTCTGATTTTTCTTCCCGGTCCCCAGAAACTTCGACAGTCAAAATCAGAGGCAATATTAAGCATTTTTCAAATCAGTCGGCTACCCAGATTCAGAAATTGCACTTTCAACAAATTAACGCTCATGTCGCGACTTGTCACTCAAATTTGTTGAGGGAGCATAAATACACCTACTATCATTGGGGCAAGATCAAAATCAAAGAATCTTTGACACATTGCGACAAGTCACATCATATCAAAGAGGGGCAAATGTAGACACCCGAAAATGGACACGCTTGCGACTTGACATTAAAAATATTAATTTTCATCTATTAATTAATAGTTTTTTAATCATTATTTAGTCGTCTATTTTCCTCTAAATTCATTCCCCAAATCATCGAATCTAATTCCCAAAATTAATTAAATAATTAATTTTATTTAATTAACTAACCTTAATTGATTAATTACCATTAATTAATTAATTAAATTCAATTTCCTATAGTTTAAATTCAAATATTTAAACTTACTAATTAAATTCTTCCAATTAAATTAATTTAATTTCATCAAATAAAGCAATTCTAAATAAAAAAGAATTCAATTATCTCACATGTTGAAAACTTTAATTAAATAAATGAATTAAATATTCATTTATCTTCAAAGAGATAACTCCAATCAGATCACATGGGTTACTCCACCCACCTCTTCAGGTCACATGGGTAACTCCACCCACCTCTTCAGTTCTAAAAGGTAACTCATAATTAGCTCTTCAGTCAACCAAACTCTATCTCCTCTTTACCAATTGAAGAGGTGGAGTTTACTGATGGCTTCTCCAATTCCTTTTAATCTCAACCGTTCATCTCCATATCTCTGGGATTGATCTCAAACGTTCATTTCATCCCCAATTCTAATATAATAAACCCTTCATAACCATTTGAAGGATCCAGGATTTCAAGCTCTCGTGTGCCATTACTATGTCAGTTTGGTTCTAGCATTCAAGTCATCTTGCGATCACACACACATTTCAAGTATCAAATTCTTGACACTTCTCAAGTCATAGACGCTGCCCACACCAATACTGAGCATCAAAAATAGTGTTTCGAAAGGAGTAGAGAGAGACAATATAAGCTTCAAGCACTTTGGAGTTTACATTCATTTGTTTTCCTTTCATTGCTTGTACATTTTACTAGTTACATTTCAAGTTATTTGTTTTAGTAGTTCTTGGGTATTAGATTTCTATCATTGTAAGACCATTGCTACTAACCCCCGCCTTTGGAAAGCTTGGGAATCACGGATCACAAAGAAGAGAGGCGTACATTTTTTGTCTCTCTACTCCTTTCAAAACATTGTTTTTGATGCTTAGTATTGGTGTGGGCAGCATCTATGACTTGAGAAGCATAAAAAATTTAATACTTGAAATGGGTGTGTGATCGCAAGATGGCTTGAATGCTAGAACCAAACTAACGGAGTAATGGCGCACGAGAGCTTGAAATCCTGGATCCTTCAAATGGTTATGAAGGGTTTATTATATAGGAATTGGGGATGAAATGAGTGGTTGAGATCAATCCCAAAGATAGGGAGATGAACGGTTGAGATTAAAAGGAACTGGAGAAGCCATCAGTAAACTCCACCTCTTTAATTGGTAAAGAGGAGATAGAATTTGGTTGACTGAAGAGCTAATTATGAGTTACTTTTTAGAACTAAAGAGGTGGGTGGAGTTACCCATGTGAACTCATTGGAGTTATCTCTTTGAAGATAAATGAATATTTAATTTATTTATTTAATTAAAGTTTTCAACATGTGAGATAATTGAAATCTTTTTTATTTAGAATTGCTTTATTTGATGAAATTAAATTAATTTAATTGGAAGAATTTAATTAGCAAGTTTAAATCAATTGCGGCAAGTAAATCTCAATTGTGACATGCAAACAACGCCAGTGTGGCACTCTTATCAATTGTGGCACTAGGACGGAAATTGCGGCATTCAAACTGCAATTGCGGCAAAACCACAAACGATTGCGGCATCATATGTAGAAAATGAAAAAACAAAATTCTTACAAAGAAATAAATAAAGGCATTAATGACAAAAATATCAAGAAAACTCACCGGACGTCCTACGTCAGTTGGTCTCTGATACATCCGGACCCGGTCGGATATGTGAGTAACTCCAGGTAGGCCCGCCATCGCACAAAAAAAGGAGGAAAAGTAGAGAAAACTAAAGAAACACTCACCAAGATTTCAAGAGCTCTAGAAACCCTAATTTCTCTAAGAGGTCTGATTTTTCTTCTCGATCCCTGGAAACTTTGACAGTCAATATCAGAGGCAATATTAAGCATTTTTCAAATCAGTTAGCTACCTAGATTTAAAAATTGTCGTTTCAACAAATTAAGGCTCATGTCGCGACTTTTCGCTCAAATTTGTTGAGGGGGCATAAATATACCTACTATCGCTGGGGCAAGCTAGGACAAGATCAAAGAATCTTTGACACACTGTGACAAGTTACATTACATCAAAGAGGGGCAAATGTAGACACCCAAAAATGGACAGGCTTGCGACTTTACATTAAAAACACTAATTTTCATCTATTAATTAATAGTTTTTAATCGTTATTTAATTATCTATTTTCCTCTAAATTCATTCCCCAAATCATCTAATCGAAATCCAAAAATTAATTAAATAAATAATTTTATTTAATTAATTAACCTTAATTGATTAATTACCATTAATTAATTAAATTCAATTTTCTATAGTTTAAATTTAAATATTTAAACTTGCTAATTAAATTCTTCCAATTAAATTAATTTAATTTCATCAAATAAAGCAATTCTAAATCAAAAAGAATTCAATTATCTCTCATGTTGAAAACTTTAATTAAATGAATGAATTAAATATTCATTTATCTTCAAAGAGATAACTCCAATCAGATCACATGGGTTACTCCACCCACCTCTTCAGTTCACATGGGTAACTCCACCCACCTCTTCAATTCTAAAAAGTAACTCATAGTTAGCTCTTCAATCAACCAAACTCTATCTCCTCTTTACCAATTGAAGAGATGGAGTTTACTAATGGCTTCTCTAGTTCCTTTTAATCTCAATCGTTCAACTCCCTATCTCTGGGATTGATCTCAACCATTCATTTCATCCTCAATTCCTATATAATAAACCCTTCATAACCATTTGAAGAATCTAGGATTTCAAACTCTCGTGCGCCATTACTCCGTCAATTTGGTTCTAGAATTCAAGCCATCTTGCGATCACACACCCATTTCAAGTATCAAATTCTTGATGCTTCTCAAGTCATAGACGCCTCCCACACCAATATTGAGCATCAAAAAAAGCATTTCAGAAGGAGTAGAGAGAGACAATAGAAGCTTTAAGAACTTTGGGGTTTGCATTCATTGCTTGTACATTTTATTGGTTACGTTTCAATTTATCATTTTAGTATTTCTTGAGTATTGGATTTCTATCATTTTTTAGTATTTCTTGTTTATAACATATATTTTGTATTATTTATTTTTCCTGCTATAGGACCCTTCACCACTGCCCGTCCTTCCTCTACCTCACCATTTTTTTAGGAGTCCCTCTCACCCATGACGGAGCCCATTTTGTTTATCATTCATCCCAAGTATGGGAGAATAAAATGAGGTAATCAATAATTCAACTTTCAACAAATTACAGCCCAATATTTATTTATTTTGAGATAATATATATGGCTTAGCATTTGAATTGTTCTTGTGCAGAGACTTAGTGACCCAAGTGATGTTGTGAAGAAGCTCAATTTTGATGATCCACTACAGTCATAGATATATCAATACATTGTATAGATCTAATTGTGGTCATTGAATGACCAAATTATATATATATATATATATATATATATATATATATATATATATGTATGTATGTATGTATGTATGTATGTATGTATGTATGTATGTATGTATGTATCAACCTGGACATAGTTGATGTCACTTTTTTGTAACTCTATTATGGATTTGGCATGTACGCCATGTATTGATATGTACGCTATTATTGTTAATATTGTTATATATGAAACTTCAAATTTGATCCTTGAATTTGTTGGTTGGATGTTTATGCCTTAAGTGTATTCTTGTTTCACATGACTTGCGTATATGCATGTGTGTTTCTATAAATTAATGTACTTGTGTGTGTACTTCATGTATATTAATGTATATGATTCATAACCTAAACTCATGTGTACAACCTACGTGAATGACTTAAGTGAATTCATGTCTATGCTTCATAATGTATGTACTACATGTTTGCTCCAGGAAATAAGCAATTTTATTATTTAAGTGAATTAAGGCTTGATGTACTACATTGTATTAGGTGTATCTTTCATGCTCTATTTGTATGCACTCCATGACTTAAGTGAATTTATGTTTGTTGTTGTAAGTTTTTTGTGACTGAAATACAGAGTATGAGAGTTTGGTTTTTGTTCTTGGACAGTGGATGTAGGGATGTTTTATCCAATTTTGAGCCCCTTGAGTAACTTCAAACATATAATGTTCCTTGGGTACACCTGGGAATTTATAGGGGTATTTGGTGTAGGGAACCCAAGCAATAGTAGACATGGATAGGAGTCTTCATGGGTTCATCTTCACATATTTTTAATCATGGTTAGATCCTAGAGATCAACCATTCATTTTGATTAGATTAGTCTCATTGTAAATTCAATCCATCAAAGGTGTCTTTATAAACCTAAGGTTGATTAGACTCATGACCTATGATAGGATAAGTAGGCTTGATGTTTTTGGTCTAATAAAAGTCCTACTATAGCATCGTAGGGTTTTCTAAGTCCTTTCAATAGGTATAGAGGTCCTAATAGCAACATTTTGCAGCATTGTCAAAAGTTGCGCAAATATTGTCGAGCAACTTTTAAAAATTGCTATGCAACTTTTTCATTATTGTTGTTTCAAACCATTCATCGTGGGATCAAACTGTCAGCTCCATCATCTCTAGTTGGCTGGGTAAACGCTAGGGGAGACCTTTTTTTGCTTGCAAAGCATCAAGAACATTCTGGCACAAGTCAGACCCAAGTGTTCCGAAGGTGCACTAAGCCAAATTGGGCAGTTATTTTTGGAGAGCCATACCTCGAACCTTGTGAGAGATATCAAAGATCCATAAAGTGCACAAGGACCGTCTTGGAAAGGCCTACAAGCACGTAGTTTAGTTCTGGGAGATTCCACTCAGATTACATTTGGCGACCTAATCTCCATTGGTGCAAAAAGTTACATTGTTGCTTAGTTGAAATTTTCTCAATGATGCATCTTTCAAACCGTTCATCATGGGACCAAACCGTCAGCTCCATCAGCTCTAGTGTTCCCAAGGTGCACTAAGCCAAATTGGGCAGGAATTTTTGGAGAGCCATATCTTAGACCTCGTGAGAGATATTAGAGATCTTTGAAGTGCACAAGGACCGTCTTGGGAAGGCCTACAAGCATGTAGCTCAATTCTGGGAGATTCCACTCGAACTCCATTTGGTGACCCGATCTTGGCTGGTGCAAAAAGTTGCAATGTTGCTCAGTTGAAAGTTGCTCAATGGTGCATCTTTCAAACCATTTTATATGGGACCAAACTGTCAGCTCCATCAGCTCCAGTTGGCCAGGTAAATGCTAGGGGAGACCTTTTTTCACTTGCGAAGCATCAAGAACATTCTAGCGCAAGTCAGACCGAAGTGTTCCCAAGGTGCACTAACCCAAATTGGGCAGCGATTTTTGGAGAGCCATATCTCGGACCTCATGAGAGATATCAGAGATCTGTGAAGTGCACAAGGACTACCTTGGGAAGGCCTACAATAAAGTAGATCAATTTTGGGAGATTCCACTCGGATTCTATTTGGCGACCCAATCTTGGTTGGTGCAAAAATTTGCACTGTTGCTCAGTTGAAAGTTGCTCAATGGTGCATCTTTCAAACTGTTTGTCGTGGGACCAAACTATCAGCTCCATCATCTCTATTTGGCTTGGTAAACGCTAAGGGAGACCTTTTTTTTCTTGTGAAGCATCAAGAACTTTCTAGTACAAGTTGGACCAAAGTGTACCCAAGGTGCACTAAGCCAAATTGGGTAGCAATTTTTGGAGAGTCATATCTCGGACCTCGTGAGAGATATTAGAGATCTATGAAGTGCACAAGGACCGTCTTGGGAAGGTCCACAAGCACGTATCTTAGTTATGGGATATTCCACTCGAATTCCATTTCGTGACCCGATCTCGGTTGGTGCAAAAAGTTGCATTGTTGCCTAGTTGAAAGTTTCTCAATGGTGCATCTTTCAAACTGTTCATCATGGGACCAAACTGTCAGCTCCATCAACTCCAGTTGGTCGTGTAAACGTTAGGGGAGACCTTTTTTCACTTGTGAAGCATCAAAAATATTTTGGCGCAAGTCAGACCAAAGTGTTCCCAAGGTGCACTAAGCCAAATTGGGCAGCAATAGAAGTAAAACAATTCAAACATCCACAAAGCATAATATATAACATCATAATTTTAATTGTAGATTATGCCTATTACTTTAGTTCAACAAAATATTTTCAAGGTCGTTGCTTTGGAAAAGATTAGGTCTATTACACATGACAAAGATATAAGATAGAAAAGAACATACATACAACGCATGAAAAAGATGTAGTATGAAAATAATACATACATACAACACATGGAAAAGATATAATATGAAAATGAACATACATACATAAATACAATGCATGACAAAGATACATACATAAATACATAATATGAAGATGAACATACATACATAAATACTACACATTAACCATTATTATAATTTAGAGAAACATGAGATATCTATTGCATGAGTCATTGTTATAATTGTAATGAATCGTAATTCACTCATATCCTCTTAGTTAAATGGTACACAGTAAGCTATACAAAATGTGGCCCCTCTATATATACAAATAAACCCATGGCCACTTTTTATATACAATTGTATCTTCTTTCAATATACAAAATGTGGTCTCCAAATATGCATTTAAACCACTTCATAGTCATTTATATTTACAAAAAAGTGAAGTTAGATTGTTTCGCAAAATTTATATACAAAATTGTCAAAATAATTCTACCATTTTGTAGATGATTCTTCATGATGGCCCAAAAATAATTGACCAAACCTTATGGATCATCTCTAACCCTTATTGTGTCATGTATTGCCTCGTGTTCAGATTCACAAAGTTTCCATAAATTCTTCTTACGAGGTCTACCAGTATACCTTATCAATTCAATATTTGTTGCAACAAGAAGGTTTGAGTAATGCAAAATATGTCTATGTGTCTCATAGTCCTCAAACAACCACTTCTTAGATTTTTGGATAGGGTACCTGCATTTCATAGAAGCATAAATTAATACAAAATTCAACATATAAAGTGTCATAGAATGATGGTAAGAGGTCTCAAAGTCATCAAACAAGAACACATTATATTTTGCTACCGTACCTTCTAAGCCATGCCCCTGTCACAACAACGGATCCTATTGGGTACTCAATACCCTCTCCATCAATGACTGTAGTTGTCAATTTCTTTTTGCCCTCAATAAAACAACACAAAAAGTAATCAATCCCTTCCTCATTGTTCTCATCTGCAACAATTGTATATACATGACTTGCAATTTATAGAGGGATAAGTTAACACCCTAAACACTTAACCACCTAATAAAATGAGTTCAAGTAGGTTCAATAGATTTCATCTCAAAATGAAGAATAAATTGAGAAATTACCCGGTTCAACTAGGTCAGATATGTGATCAAAATCTATTGATGCTTCAAACTGGCTCAATTTTAGTGCTCTGGGAAGTTGAAATGTATTAGGTGGTTGAAAAGGTGTATAAGACCATTCGTCAACCCACTCTTTTGATTCGCATTCCTCCCATGCAAAATTCATACAAGTCAAGCAAAAACATGGCATTAATCTAGTATAAATACCCAATGATGTTGCATTTGAACTTCTAAATGAGTGCATGTCACTTGATCCTCTAAGTGTACAACAATCTAGATAGTTTTCAATGTTAGACTCTCCTATGAACCAAAAAATATATTAACCATAGACTTACCTTCATTACCTGTTCTCATCGTAGAGCTGCACCATCGCACAATTGCTGCATTTATTAAATTTGCACCACCTTTGTACTTTAATTCCTCTATGGCAAGAGCTCTTTTTATACATGCACCTGCACCATCATGCTCACATTTTCCATGCCATGCCTCGGTGAAATTCCAAAATGTTGAACGCCACTTGTCACATGCATCCTACTCAACCAATAGAATATCCTTGCATTCTTGAATTGTGAGGTGCAATTGTCTGACCATATTATGTGTTGGTTGTACTCAATACCTCTTTCCCTTAAATTTTTATAGAAAACTTTGAAGCAACCTTGCACAATCTCTGATGAATGTGTGTGATCTTCACTAATGTAGAAGTGATACTCTCTTAAAACCTTTCTATCTGCGTCTGTGCTATCATGTGCATACAAGATATATGTACAAAGATCATCATTTGTATAAAATGGTAATACAATGCTTGTACTTCATTTTGAGGTTTAAGTGTATAATTATCAGCAAAATCAACAATGGAGACAATAGTACCAAGGGGAAAAGTGTCCTTACATATCTTGAATTGCTCATCCAACCACCTAGCTCTATTTGAATGACGTATGTACTCATAAACTAGTTTCTCTTGTAAAATCTTCATAAAATCAGCTACACATATATCATTTTTCACTAACTCACACCTCTTAAGTTCTTTTCCATCTTTTAGACCATAAGTTATTGTCTTGTATTTTCCAAAAGAAACTAGTGTATTTCCAATCTCAT
>MU227885.1:529826-546256 GCA_018584345.1 Thuja plicata
TTTTTGTTGAAGGGGCCCTTTGCATGTTTGCTCATAATTGTTGAAGGGCATTTAAATTTGTCACTTTGTTGTTCACTACTAGCTTCAACACTAAAAGTATCACCCCCCAAATGCTCTTCATCACTACCACTATCCCCACTGCTATTCATTGTGCTTAGTTTTGAGATTTAAGAATGCAATGAACTGAAACAATGTAAAAAATAAAAAAAATCAGACTTTCAAGCTTTCATATTTGTAAAAAAAATGAAAAATAGAAGCATAAACTCACACTTACTTGTTGCACAATGTAGATAGTTGAAACCCTTGCACAATCAATGAAGAAAACCTCCTTTGTTGTTATAAAACCAAAAAATCAGACTGCTGCCAAAACACAATGAAAACAAAAAAATGCTTATAAGCCCGTATAGAGCCACGATTTTGGCATTTTAGGGCAAGTATGGTGGTGGGGCCCACAAAACGACCCCACCTAAGGAAGCCATTTGGGCTTTTTTTTATTTTTTATTTTTTTTAAGTGTCTTTTTGGGTGGGGACGGACCGCCGTCCCTGGGACTTTTTCTGGGTTGCCGTCCCCAAGTCCCGGGGACGTTCCCCACAAAATCTTGAAAATTGGGGACGGCGTGGAGACATCCCCAAGCCGTCCCCAAGTCCCCAGGACGTCCCCGTTTCGGAAACCTGGGGATTTAGACCGGGGACGCATCCCCGGGTAACCCTGATAATTCCTAATAAATTTAACAGTTAACATATTTAAGCCCAATTCCTTCTCTCTTAAACATGCCAACCTTAAGGAGGATGGGAATTTCCATGTCGCAGGGCGCTTGACACCAATCTACAAGTAGGCTTCCTCAAGGCATTGGGACTGCATGTTCGTACTCATCTTGGGATTTTCCCTCAAGGCATTGGAAATACATATCCTTACCCATCTTGGAATCCACCTCTCTTGTTCGTACTCATCTCGGGATTTTCCCTCAAGGCATTGGAAATACATATCCTTACCCATCTTGGAATCCACCTCTCTTGTGAGGATTTACTATGCCTCTCCTGGATTGACAGAAACCTATCCTCCTAAGGGACTATAGCAAGAGACTAAGAAATAGACTATTAATAAACTGCATCAAATGAATTATGAACAATTAAAATTATATATCTGTATGTATATATATTTAATTAATTGTTATTAATAAATATAAATATATATGTATATATTACCATATATACTTTATTTTCATTATTATACAAATATATATATATATATATATGAGAATCTATTGTTAAATAATTTCATATTTATGATCGTGGAATTCCCTAATTCTATCTATAAAAATGTGTAAAGTACTCATCATATATTTATTCAACATATATATGTATCGTCTGCAAACCATACCTTGCTCGGATGCTGTTTACGGTGATCAGTACCCAGCGCTGACTGTAACCTTTTTACTTCCTCCACTGACTTATGACAGTGTGTATTTACTGTCTCCCTTCTTCAATGATCATCCCTTATTATTCGTAAACTATCAAATACCAAATACATATGCATATGGTCTTTGCAGTCTTTTGTAATGGTTCTCATCACCCCACCATATAATTTTCTCTTCTATTATATATTATCCTTACTTGTTGTCTTAGATTCTTCCTTGCTGACTTGGAGACTCTTACTACGCTGACTGTATATTTTTATATCCTCCCCCTGAACACAATTCATACTCCATCTATAAATCCCCGAAGAGGTATGAGTTCAGCAAGCGTGACCATTTGCTAGTCGCTAATGAAAGGGGTGCCGACTATGTTTTGGACGTCGACACATAACTATTTGCTAATGTATATATTAATAAAATCGATGAATATATATACTATCTGTTCCATTTATATATCTGTTTCTGTCAGTAATATATTTATTATATCATAATCAGTATTTTCTTTATTAACATTAATAATATATATATTCAGTATTAACTTAATAATAATATTATTAATAATATACATAATTAATAACATTATTATTTCATAACATTTGAGTGTTATTTATTATTTATTATTTAAATAATTTGTTTACTATATATGATTATAATCAACATATATTTGTACATTATTTTATATTGAGAATTTAACTATATATAGAAGGCAATGTATATTTTGCCACAAATACATCATCCATTAAAAATTGTATTTTTGCACTATATATGTCAATTCATGGCTCATGACAAAGAGACAAGGCTGATGGAATGCCAGAGTTTTACATTATTTTATATTGAGAATTTAACTATATATAGAAGGCAATGTATATTTCGCCACAAATACATCATCCATTAAAAATTGTATTTTTGCACTATATATGTCAATTCATGGCTCATGACAAAGAGACAAAGCTGATGGAATGCCAGAGTTTTCTGTAGAATGTTATGAAAGTACAAGGAGAGGATTATTCAGAAGATGTTCAGACATTAATGAATCTAATAAATTTGTCTGGTGCATTTGCATTAGCTGGATTTCTGGAGACAAAAACCTTCAGGAGTTGATCGAAGAGCTGGACGAAAATCTGGTTCTTCTTGGGAGTGGATTCGCGTCGGAGTTCACGCTTGTGCCTAATTTGTAAGTCTTCAATGGAGATGAATTTGTAAGGATTGCTTCAGGCTCTAATATTTACCAGTCAATAACATCCTGAAAATAAAGATTTTCTATAACGGCCTTGTGAGAATATGCAATGTTTGCCGTGAATTTTAGCACTGCAAAGGAGAAGAGTCCCGAATATTAAAATATTAAATTGAAGGTTCTGGTTTCATTGTTGACGGGTACGGAAAGTCATTGGGAGCATTTTAATAATTGATGTGATCCTATGATGTTGGAAAATTATTTTAAATGGGTCTCGTTCAATGTATGTATGCATTTTCTCTAGTCTAGTGATGGACATATTGTAATAATCAGAGAATTATTAAAAGGGACTGATTAAACCACAGGGGTCAATACATTCTAGTGATTAATATTATAAAGATTTTGGTTTGATATTTATCGAGTGAATATTTTGGACTAGATATGAAGAGAGTGGCGGATGTCATATAAGCACTAAACAGTAGTGGCAGGAAGAAATATTGAGGCAGAACTTTGGAAAACATAGCACTAATATCTTGGGAGGAGGGGGTTCGATATTACCTAAGATACTGATGCTTGTCAGTTTGCCCCGGACGCTGATTTGGATGCCTACGGATGCGGATCCAAAGGCAGGTGCCCTGTGGGTGCCTGTCGGAAGCCATCCCAGGCATCCCGATGCGCGAGCGCATCCAGGTGCCTGGGATGGCTTCCAGCAGGCACCCGGGCACATCCGAAAGCCTCCCCACGCATCAGGGTGCCTGTTATAGGCTTCTGGCAGGCACCCACAGGGCACCCGAGCGCATACGGAAGCCTCCTTGGGCCCAGGCCCAGAAAACTCTATTTTAAATCATTTTTTGCCACTTAAGTTTTCTTTTAACATGTGCAAATAAGATCTTTTTATTCTATTGTTTGCTCCTAAACCCTAAAACGGCCCTAAAAGAGGCCATTCATGTTAGTATTTTCCAGATCTTCATAGGAATATGATCAATCTATAGAGATCTAACAAAACTAAGCACAGGATATAAAAGTAAACTTCAATTAAGGATAGATCATACCCGGTTATGAAGTTCAGATCTGCTCTTGATGTTGTCTTTTAAACCCTTCTAGATGCAATCTGATTTAGCCCACCTAGGGCTTGACTTCAATTTGTCTTTAGATTGCTCTCCTAGGGCTGGATCTGATCGATAATCTTCTTTCATATCAGATCTACAAATTTCGCCAAGTCTGCCCTAGAAAAATTGCTGCTATGATACATCAGATCACACTCTAAATCTGATGTATATTGCACTGTAAATTGCACAAGTGAATGATGAGATTGCCGCCCTCATTCCCAGCACTAGTCGCTACAAAATTCACTTCTCAAGGAATTTGCTGCAGTACCAAAGAATTCGCTCCAGCACTGATGAATTCGCTCCAGCACTGATGAATTCGCTGTGAATGAATTACATACTAATTCACACACCAAGGTTGAAACAACTTGCTCATCCATGCGACTTGCTGAAAGTAGAAAGGCAAGAAGGTTGACTTGAAGTCTACATAAGGATCTATCCTTATGAAAACTGCCTACGTTGTTGCATCCAATGCAACTCAAAGTCAGACGTAGTTCTGATTAAAAGACTTGCTTCATACCTTCTCCAAGTCGCTCTTATACATGAGCTACTTAAGATAAACTCTTGGCTTCTAGGTAGGCCGACTTGGGTCCATAATAAATAATAACCTTATTATTTTTTATTATTATCTTAATGACAACTTGGGCCCTCCCTTATTTATTATCATTATTTAATTCGATAAACAATAGATAATAAATATCCCTTATTTATTATCATTATTTAAATCGATTATAATAAATATATCTCCATATATTTATTATTTATTATTTAATTATTATTTCCAAATTATCCAAGTGGTTGATCTTTACCGTAAAGACCAAAATACCAAAAATTCAACCATTCTTCATCTCATTTTATTTGCAGCTAGACTCTCTTCTCATTTGGTCTCCATTTTGGCATTTTGAAGGCAAAGTGATTATTTTCGAAGAGGATCGTTCGTAAGGCAAGAGATAGCTGCCACAAAGGAGTTTTGAGCATCTAAGGTAAGCATTAGATCCCATTCTTGAGTCCTTTAATGGATTTTTTTGAGATTTTGATGAATATTTTCAAATTTGGGAAGAAATTTTTCAAGTTTTTTTAAAAGAAGTAAAGAAACAAGTTTAGCTATCTATTTTAGTAATTTTGTAACATTTTTTTGCACTTGTATGCTTGATGTTCAAAGTTTTTTTCTAATTTAAATTTATTTAATTTCTTAATATCTTATTATAGCAAAGCAAGAAATTACATTGTATTGTGCAAGAATGGCCACCACTGGTAGTCAAAGTTTAGTGGGAGGGCAAAGAGCCAATACTTTCAAAATTGACATAGGATCTCCTTTATGGAGACATACCACAAGAATACAATAGGTTTCAGGAGATGGCTCGTATCTTTGGAAGTGTAAATGTGTGTCAAAATAACAAAGGCAAACCATTCAATAGCTCATATTTCCAGGTCAAACTTCATTTTATGGGCCTTGCTGGTAAAGGAATGGCTATGTGCAAAGGCATAGATGGGAATGGAATGTTTAATGCACAAATAGCATCCTATGTAAAAAAAACAAGAGGTTGCTGATAAATTGGTTAGAAGATCAAAACAAAGTTTTTATCAACCTTCATCCAAAATTGGAAAGAAAAAAGTGCAATTACCCACTGAACCAATTCAATCCTCCAAACATCCATTCTTGCAAGTACCTATACCGGAAGAGGAAGAGGAAGAAGTAGAAATTAGCGGGCACAAAAGAGGTCCATTGGACACCCCATTTAAAATAGAGGCAAGAGAGCTTGTTGATGAAGTCATTGCACGTTGCCTCTATGCCAATGGTCTTCCTTTCAACTTAGTAAGATCGCCATATTGGAAGGAAATGGTGGCAGCCATCAATAAAGCACCAACTGTGATTACACAAGTCCCGGGTATGAAAAGGTGTGTATTGCGTACCACTCTATTGCAAAAAGAGAAGACTTCTATAGAGAGAGCTCTTCAACCAATTAGAACTTCTTAGAAAACTTCAGTATATCTATTGTGTCTGATGGATGGAAAGATAAAAGAAACCGACCATTGATTAATGTGATTGCAATGTCCCCAAAAGGGCAATGTTTTTTAGAGCAGTTGATTGTGAAGGGTAGGTAAAGGATTCACAGGCCATTTCTAGAATTCTCATTGAGGCCATAGAGATGGTGGGTAGTGAGAATGTGGTCCAGGTGGTTACAGACAATGCCAAAAAATGTAGGGGTGCAGGTGCTTTGGTTGAGGGTCGGTATGACCATATTTTTTGGACACCATGCACCGTACACTCCCTCAACTTGGTCATGCAACAAATTGGCACTCAAACAGATTGGGTGAAGCAAATATACCAAGAGAGGGAGGAGATACAAATGTTTGTGACGAACCACCACATGTCACAATCCATATTTAGATCATTCTCCAAATTGGAGTTGCTGAAGGTAAATTGTAATTACTAAATTTCATTTATTTATTTAATTTGAATAAATTTCATGTTCATGTTCAATTATCAAATTGTACATAACTTTGTCTTTGCTTAATATTTATTGACATATTGTTAACTTGCTTAGGTTGCTGAGACCCAATTTGCATCTCATACTATTGTTATGAGACGATTTGTCAAAGTGCAAGAGGCATTGAGCCAAATGGTTATTTCTAACCAATGGAGTATATGGAAGGCTTTGAATTCAAAGAGAGCCCAAAAGGTCAAGGCTTTGGTCTTGGATGACAATTGGTGGGCTCGTGTGCAATTTGCATTGGATTTCACCGAGCCTATCATGACTATGCTCCGCTTTGCTGATACAAATTCATCTTGCTTGGAGGATGTGTATGATGGCATGGACACCATGGTTGAGAAGGTAAAATTTTCCATACAAACACATGAGAATGACCCCACAGAATGTGAAGTTTTATGCAATAAGGTGGAAGCAATCATTCATCATCGTCGGGAGAAAATGAATACCCCATTGCACCTCCATGCATATGCCTTATCTCCAAGGTACTATAGTGAGGAAGTACTTTCTATGCCAGATAAAGTTACATCATATGCGGATGAAGAAGTTGCTAATGGGTGCTAAAAATCTTTTGCAAGACTCTTCCAAGATGATGAAATGCACAAAAAAGTGAGGCTAGAATTTGGCTTATTTGCTTCAGGATCAAAACTTACTTCATATGCAATAAAGGACCAAAATAACATGGTGAAGGGAGCTATTACATGGTGGTACATTTATGGTCAACCATACAAGTATCTACAACCTCTTGCTATCAAGATCCTCTCACAAGTAAGTTTTTTTTTTGTTTTTTGTTTACCACTTGTATTCTACAATTTAGTGTTTAACATTCTTTAATTTCCTTTTCATTTGTATGTTTAATTTTGTGAACACTATCAGGTTGCAAGTGCTTCTGCTGCTGAACAGAATTGGAGTACATACTCCTATATTCATTCAGTGAAGCGCAACCGGTTGGGTTCAAAGAAAGTTGAGGACTTGGTTTACATTCATACCAACTTGCGTCTTTTGTCACATAAGGAGGAACAATACAAGGAGGGGTCAGCCAAGCTTTGGGATGTAGCCCCTGAGTGTGCAAACTTGGATGCAACGTTTTAGGATCTTACTACAATCACAGATGATGGTGATGATACCAACATGGCACATCGTGCATCTAGCACAAGTGGAACCGCTTTTGGTTCAAATGATCTTGAACTTGCAGCAGACGGAGATGATGAGAATGTGGATTTTCTTGAGAATCCTTATGATTCTGAATCTGATTAGTGAACCTTGAGTCTTGACTCTTGATTAATGAAAATTGAATGATGAACTAAGTTTACATTTTGTAGTTCAAATTGCATTGAAATCTTGAACATGAGTAATTAGTTATTGAACTTATTTCAATTTGAATATGTGTTTGTGAAGTTTGAAGTTGAACTATCAAATATGAAATATCTTGAATCTTGATCAATGGTGAAGTATCATACTATCAAATGATTTATTTTTGTATATTTCTTTCATTTCTTTGCATATTATATATATATATATATATATATATATATATATATATATACGCATCCAAAACCCCTAAAAAAAAAATTCACGCATCCGCGCACCCGAATCGGCAACTTAGGATATTACTATCAGCACTAGCAAAGTTTTGCATAAATATTCATATTTATATTAGAAATCGTTGTCAGAGTTTATTACGGCATAGGAGTTTCCAGTAGTGCACATATTCCATTATCGGGCATGTTCTGAAGTTGAGCGTATGCCTTGGGAGTTTCAGCGTTCACCATCACTCTTGAGGATTGTAACTATTGCAGGGAATATTGTCGTGTACAGTAAATTGGAAGGGGCTCCTATATAATCATAGTCCCCATGTATGGTGAAAGTTTCTTATTCATTGTGTGATCCTGTACATTATTGGGTTGCAGATCCTTATTTACTGCAACATCTCAGCAGGTCATATCTGGCAGCCTTCACAGAGTCGGGCTCTTTTGGTCTGCACATGTATTAGTTCCTGAGGAGTTTGATAGTTATCAGACGCAATTTTGAAGAAGGAGATTGTTTAGTGGAAGGCTCATATTTGTGGAGACCCATTTAGCTGCTGCAGAGGTTTACGAGTGATGCTGGTTTGGTATTTCACTTCTAGCTGCCTGAACTGAAAGGTCAGAGGTCAGCTTCACATCTCATACTTCTATATTCTGTCCAAGGAATTTTTAGTTATATATACAAATAATTGTTATTTCTATTGAGCAACCTGAGTGTGTTAATATTATAACTGCGTGCTTATTTCTGTCATTGCCCTGGATTTCATTATTATAAACAAGCAACATCAGCATGAAATTGTAGTTCAGTCACAGGGTCTGATATAGGCAGCTTGTAAGCTAAGTGTTTGATAAAATGCCAATGCACAAAAAAATCAGAAAACTTAGAAATTTCAAAGCTATATAAGACAGGATCTTACAGCGATCTAAAAAAGAATAGATGTGACTGATCATGATGTACTCATGAAACACAAATAAATGCTGCATAGTCCAATTTTGATAACTACATCTAAGGACTTTGTTGAGACTTGTTTTCAAGCCCATTCCATGGGGATAGTCAAGAAAAAGAGTTTATCATTCTCTCCAAAGTAGCAAAAACAACAAAGACCTCAATGTGCTTCCAACTCTGTATGAAGGATAGCGTAAATAAAAAGGCAAGCATAATGCTACAGAAAACGATATTATAAAAAACATTGTAGCAATTATGATGTCAGTGGCCATGCACATGAAGTATGCTGCAATGGTGTCTGAAATTACATTCTTGGAAAAGAGAGAAAAGGGAGAAAAAACTGACTCCTTTAAAAAGTAAAGAAATTGAATGTGATTCCAATATGGATGAGAGGTTCATTTATACCTCTATTTATAAATAGATTTGTTTTAACAGCAATGAGGCTCAATGAATACATCAACAAATGTATAATGCTTGATATGGAGGGTAGACTAAAGAAAAATATGGTGCCATTGATTAAGGCTATACCAGGAGATCAGTGCAACATTGCTGACAAGAACATTTAACTTTGCTATGACTTGCTTTCATATTATGTTTTTATTAATAAAATGTCATTCCAAAGACAGACTTGAATGATTGATTAGTTAACAGCCAATTCTGATTAATTTTCATAATCAAGAGTAGTGATTATGTGTCTAAACCAATGTCCTTGTGCGAAAGCATTCCCATTTCTTGATGAATGTTTGCCCCATTTAATTAAAAAACAGAAAACGTAATAGCATGACGTTTCAAAAGGACATGAATAAAGGACAAATGTAATAATGAACACCTAGCACAAAGCATATAAAAATGATTGAAAACTTAGTTTTACTTGAATGCATTCTTTTGTGGGAGCAATTGGAGCATGCACCCAGAGGCCTCCAGACTTGAGCCTGATGACTGTCATACGAATATTAGTTATAACATTGCCAAAGCCAAGAGCCTGCTCCTGTTCAAATGTCCATATCACTCCTCTTACCACCTGTTGGAAATGACAAAAATTATAAGACGAGCTTCAACTAATAGCAAATAACGATCTGGAATGGCAACATAGATTGATGCATTAAATCGTCCAAAATCTTTGTACAAATACACATAAAAAAATGTACAAGCTTATGATATTGGAAAATATATATCGTAAAAGACACAATGCCATAGGACACACCCATTCAAAATTAGGTGATAACAGCTAATGGTACTTATAAAAGTTAAAAACACATATAACAGTACATACATAGGGCCCAGATAAGATCATTCATGGAAATGCCCCAAAATTTACAATGAGGAAACCAAGTAAAGAACAAAAAAGTGGTATGATGCCAATGGTTTGGTGTGAAAAGATATTTTGAAATTAATATTTAAGCTAATGAAGTTACAAATACATAGGTAGTCTAAAGAAACCATGGCTACATAATTGTGTCAAGCATGCACGGACATGATTTATAAAAAGATGTCAAAAGACTGAGTCTAACTATTGTCATTTAATTTAACCTTCAACAGAATAAAAAGGTATTCATCATAATACTTCATGAACCCCAACAAGCCAGGGTGAATGTGGAAGCAAAAGAATAAGTCAACAAGGTATTTTGGCATCCTTACCATAGTGATCCTTGTATAAAAAATTAAAATTTTAGATAAAAAATTTAGCATGATGAGATTCTCTTTTTTGAGATGTGTTAAAGAATAAGCATTGCAACAGAGAATTTTCTGTCATTTTAAAATCTCTAGAAGCATGATATGTTTTGCATTATGGCATCCAAGTCTGACTTCAGGCTTGAGCTCTACAATGACATAGATAGATATCAAATAGAATACAATTCAACTGATCAAACAATATGATAAGTATATGTCGAACAAATGCATACTTAAGCATTATTCTTATTGCCACACACATTGCACATAAAAATGTTACCTTGTACTAATAGAGGCAGGATGATGTCTTGTTTGTTTTGAGTTGTGATGTAGAGAATAACATTATTCTTATAGATGTAGGATTTTCTATGACTTCTTGGGGATACTCCTAGAACAAGTGAATGCTCAGGCCAGATTACAGCTCCTACAAATGGTTACACTCATAGTATAGAAAATAGATAGGATGGGATTCCAAAATACTTCTTAGTGTTTTCATAGCTTGCGCACCAAACAATCATATTTTGCTTCACTTTATATCATTAGCTTTCCAAAAACTGTTAGCTCCATCTTTTTACTTTTTCACTGCTCATTTGTGATGAACCCGATTTAAAAGGAGGTGGTCGGCCAGCCAGGCGGTGCTCATTAGTACCTTTTTGTTTGTTTTATAAATGATTTTTAAATAAATAAAATAATAATAAATAGAGTCGGCCTTGGCCGACCTAGGAGTTGTTAATAATAATTTTAAGTAAAATGTCTTTCTTATTTAGGGCTGACTTGGGCAACCTAAGTTGGATCGCCTATTTAAAGAGAGGCTCTTAATTGATACGGCATGCTTGTCTGATCTAACACAGCCTGAGCATGTTTATGCCTTGGAATGAAAACTCCAGGTCTGCACTAGGTAGGATGCAAACCCTAACCTTGAGTTTGGATCAGTTACGGCAATCATCTTGCAAATTTATTAATTAAACATCTTTATCCAATTACAGTAAATCACTAGAAGAGAAGTAGTGAGTTTTTTAAGAGCTTGAAGCGATAATACTGCAGAGACAGCAGTGGGATAGAGGTCATTGTTTGGCAGCGAATGTCATCCGAAGATCTACAACGCTTGAGGAAGTTCTTGACTTTGCAATGTGTCTTTGACACCTGCAAAACCAAAATAGGCATTGAAGTGGGAGACTCATAACTACTGCAGAATACAGATAAAGACTGGACCTGCAAGCCAGAGATAGCAGATTGACACAGCTTACAGATATATATCCTCTCTAGATGGATCTGTAAAACACCCTGAAGGTAATCGCATAATTATGGGCAGACATCAAGGAGATTGCTCAAATTCCTCAACTGCTGTAGTGTGTGCCCAGCCCAACAACACAAATTCCTAAGGACGCCTGGAGAATTCGCTCTCTGAAAATCAGTATGATGTTTCATATTTGACTTGATAAGAAGTTGGATTTATGCTGTATTCTAAAGATTATAATCTCTGCAAAGTATTTACAAGCTTCCTTCATGAATTGAATCCGAATATTCTGATTGAGTCTAAGCTATCTGATTCCTGTTTAAGATAAGTTATTTGCAGCTTTCTATTTGACATTCATAAAGACGGTTGTGTTTAAAAGAATTGCTTAGCATCTTTCAGTGGTATCAGAACTTACAAGCCTGCCAGCCTGTGGTGTCAATTGATGAGCGAAAGAACTCAGAGGTATCTACAGTGAGAAAAACAGAAAAGCAGCAGTACGGAGGATGGAGATGAGGATGCTGCTAGGGCATTCTTCAAGAGATCTGAAGAGATACATGCTAACATGTCTGAAACAATAAGAGAAATGACTCAGTTGCTGAGAGGGCTCACACAGAAACAAAATGGTGAAAAGCCCATTAATGAGAGGAGTGAAGGCAGCAATTCCTGACTCAGTTGCTGAGAGGGCTCACACAGAAACAAAATGGTGAAAAGCCCACGAATGAGAGGAGTGAAGGCAGCAATTCCAATGGAGGGAAATCGGTTGCAGAAGGAGAAAGGTTTTCAGTCAAATCATTCAAGGCCAAATTTCTGACAAATGAAGATGTTGGCAAAAAGCCAACCTGATCAAACTAGATGGATCGCCTCCAAGCTAAATACAACGCTTTGAGTGAAGCAATTCACCAAATATTGTGGACTAAAAGCTAAAGGAGGACATAGGAGGAAAGGGTATGATGGAAGGAAGGATATTCAGCATCGTTTGGGAAAAACCAGAATGCCCAATTTTAATGGAACAAGTAGTACTACAGCTAGATCATGGTTACAAAAACTTCTAGTTACCGATGCGGGCTCCTGGAGGCTCGATGCGGGCTCCTGGAGGCAGGCGGATGCCGAAGCGGGAGCGGATGCGGGATGGATGCCCTGCGGATGCGCGGTAACTCATAAAAAATTAAAATATGCTACCAACGTGTCGATAGGTAATGGTTTGCCGTCAATATCCTTCCATCCATTATTTGTTAAGTGGGTATCGCTGATGATTAATATTATTGTGTCCACATAATATTATATTTAATTATTACATTCATTTATTAATATTATTTCACTCAATGAATAATAATAATCGATATGGAATAAGGTAATAATTGATATTCCTCGCTGCTCATATATATTATTATTTAATTATTTATATTTAATTATTTGATATATATTATTATTTAATTATTTGATATATATTATTATTTAATTATTTTATGTAATAATAATATATTATATATTTATATTTAATTATTTTATTTAGTATGTTGTTATTTATATTTATATTTAATTATTTTATATATATTATAATATACATTTTACTAATGTTACAATATATTTCAAATGTATGAGAATTCATTATATATATATATAATATATATATATATATACACGCATCCAAACGCATCCGCATCCCCCCAAAAAGAAATTTCACGCATCCGCGCACCCGCATCTCGCATCCGCATCAACATCCACACCCGAATCGGTAACTAAGCAAAAACTTGATACTCACTACTCATTGAACCCCATGACAGAGAGAGAGGCCAAGTTTGCAACCTTACATTTCGAAGAAGTAGCTCATGGGTGGTGATACCATGGGCTAGTGACTCAAGGGCATCACTCAATTTCCACCATAGAAGAATTCAATCAAAGGTTGATTGAGCAGTTTGATAGGAAAAACTCAGAAGTACATTTCATGAATCTAGCCCAATTGAAGCAAGGCACAGTGGAAGATTAGGTAGCTGAGTTTCAAAAACTTGATGCAATATTGTCTAATGTGACAGATAGGAGGATGTTAGTACTCTTTGTCAAAGGTTTAGTTGAGCCCCTCAAAGGGTTACTAAAAGTGTTAAACCCTACAACATTCAAAAAAGCCATCACATCAGCTCTCAACTTGGAAGACTCAATGGCAAGGGACAGCTTCAGCAGTATATAAAATCCTCCTAGGCTATTATTTCCAGATTTAACCACAGAGATTTAAACAAAAACTTTGCATGCAATTGATTTCAATATATCCAGCACATTATACTGAAAATTATAAAATATCCAGCTGAAATAGAGATTCTAAAATGAGATATGAATATTGTCTTTAAATCTTCAGTAGAGCAACAACAAAATATCCAATCATAGCCACAGAACTTCAGTCAGATTGGATAACCAGAAATATGAATTTGAAGCACATAGTGGGATACCTAAGTGATATCTCCAACAAACAATGGGTTTCTTGAAGCACAAAGTGGGATACCTAAGTGATATCTCCAACAAACAATGGGTTTCCATCCACTACCTCCAAGCTCAAGGGTTTCCATCCTCAAACCTGCTGAAAGCCAAAGCTTCTCAGAATTCTCCCAGAGAAACATATCCAAACATATACCAAGCATGCTTGAACAAATCTATCATTCATCTTTTAAAGCCCAATGTAGAGACCCTTCATTTTCCCTCTGCCTGTCTCTTCATTTCTTTTCTTTTTGTCCCTTTTTAAAACACCTTTTTAAAATTAAAATGGCTTTATTAATTTTCATTAAGCTCCAATAAAGTCATTTTAATACTTTATTAAATTGTCATTTAATTTCCAATGTCCCAAAAAAGGGACATTATAGTCCTCCCTCCTTAGAGATTGCTTGTCCTCAAGCAATCATGAATCTGTATACCAATACCAGGATCCCATATAAATCCTCAAGCAGCTCTATGGCACATTCTGGAACAACTGAAATTAAAACTTGCCGCAATATTAAGCAAAATGTTCAAATGCAACCCATTCATCAATAAGATCCCTGGATCCCAAGGCAAACTCAAAACATTGCTTCACCAATCCACTGCGCCACTCTGAAAAATAACAGCACTATCCCTCAAGCTGTGAAGCAACTCATCATGATCCATAAGAAACAGAGCACCCATCCTGTCAACAACCGGATCCCAAACCAATCTGTCCATCCGACCATGGGAGTAGAAATAGATGTCTATCATTATACCATCTTCCTGTAACATCCATCTAAATAAGTAGTCCATCCAAAAGATGTCAAAAGCAACTCCAATATGCACATAGATTGACTCATTAGGCCACCAAATGCTTCTGCTATAACTTAGGCTAGCCAACAAATGCTCCATCCTCTAACTCAAACATGTCTAAAAACCCCTATCCAATGGCAATCTTAGAGGAATATCACTAAACAACTAGCTACACTTATTCAAGATGGATTGGAAGTCAACATGATAGGATCTCTCATCCTTGGATGGACTTGTATCTATAATTAAACATTTCAGTGCCAAAACTAATTAGTCTCAATGAAAACCCACTCCATACTCTTTGCTGAAACGATTTTGGGACCCCCATTGGCTGGGCCTCGAAGAACCACCTCCTTCCCATTAAATTTGAATCTCAACTCTAAAGTCTGATAAATTTTGTGTGGCCTCGAAGAACCACCTCCTTCCCATTAAATTTGAATCTCAACTCTGAAGTCTGATAAATTGTGTTAACTCACCAAGTAAGTGCAACCATTGCACACCCAAAACCATATTTGTCTCACAAATACCAACCACATTAAAATCATCTCGCATCTTATCCATTCCTAGGGTCAACTCAAGTTGTTAAAGCATTTTGTTGCCTGGAAAAGTAAACTCGTCAAACACTGTAACATTAAATCCCTCAATAATCATCAATCCTTAATCCCATCTTAGTCACCGATCCCTTGTCAATCAAATGGCAGGTGGTCGCACTCTCAATCAAGACTATAAACCTATGTCCCTATAAGATTCCTCTAAATGGATGATACCTAGCTGCACTTGAAAGTGCAGCATTTGTACCTCTGGGATGTTCTCCCTAATCCTCATGCTCAACCTCCTCCACAACAGCCTCAAGTTCAACAACCTCAAGTTCAAAGTCTTCTACCTCATAATCCTAATCGAAAACTACCACTATGTAGTGTACCTATCCCTTTCCCAAGCATCTGTGACCTGGTTCCCATGGCTCTCTACAAGCAGTGTTACCCCGAGACGGGGAGACTCTGAGGTCTCCGGTACCGGTACGCCTTTTTCAAAAACAGGAGACGGGGGTACTTGGAGACGGCAAATTTTTTTTTTTAATATAATTTAATAATTATTAAGAAATATCATAGATTCATAACATAGTGCTTTGAAAACAAGAACAATGGAAAGTTATAAGTATGAAGTTATGAACATTGAACATTAAAAGTTTAAAGAGTCAAAGACTAAAGTCTAATACTAAAAGTAAATAGCAGTGTCATATTCATATAGAGTCAAATAGTTCAAAAGTTCAAAACTCTTATTGCATATCTCATAGTCATATCTGATTTCCGAATATGCATATGATCATCATCATATCAATAATCGGCATCGCTGAGATTATCATTACATATTGAAATTTGAAATTCAAAAATATATAGTTTGATGCTAAATCACTGATATGCAAAACAAAAAACTCAAAACTGTAAACAAAAATCAGATATCTATCTCATCTATTACACAACGCTGTGATCATCCATCTCAAGGTCTTCAGCTATGATGCTGTCCAGAAACTCATCACTCTCCAACTCAGGTTCCTCTATGATATTTGGACTATGAGATATATAGTATTACTTATTATTATATTAATAA
>MU227885.1:546922-559035 GCA_018584345.1 Thuja plicata
TATATATATATATATATATATATATATATATATATATATATATATAGTATATTCATCGATTCCATACATGTAACATGTCAATGCTCATTCATCATCAGTTCAAAACTTCAAAGTTCAAACATGTAATGATAATAATAAGAAGTTAGAAGCGTGATTCTCATAAAATGATAAATCCAATGATTCCTAAGTCTCTGATGCGGGTGTTAGTCCTCCAAAGCGTTCACGTTCGAAGAGAAATGCTACAGCTGTAGAACAAAACCAAAATGGTGAAAAATGCTTGAGAGATGTATGAATGACCATCAAATGACTTTAGGCAACCATAATGGGTCGAATTAGGGTTTTGAAAGGTCATATTAGGGTTTAGTTTGACTTCATTTTTTTTTTTAAATCAAAATGGGCCCAATTTTTAGACACCCAGAATCACGGATTCCCGCGGATCCTCTTGGATTCCATTCCGGAAACCCGATCCGGATCGCACCGGAATCAGGATCCAGGGCTTTCCAGAGGGATCCAGTATCTTTGTATATATATATATGGATGACTTTGGTTGCGTGTGATGGGTATTTTGTCTGGCCAACCAATATATATACATATATATATATATATATATATATATATATATGGTTGTGTGATGGGTATTTTCAGTCTGGGCCAGCCTATATCTATATATATATATATATATATATATATGGTTGTGTGATGAGTATTTTAAGTCTGGGCCAACCTATATATATATAAATACGAACTATTTGGTCAGGGAGAATCATCACAAATTTGGAAACAAATTGCTCTGAGCAGCACGAGTGTCTGATGGGATGAAACCCCCAAAAGGCAAAAAGCAGGTAGGACAAAACCCCTATCCAGATTAGCCTGGTTCATCATTTGCAGGTCTTAAGAGGGAAAAGAATAAGGATCAGACTCATGCACCTGCAGTAGATCTAGGGTGAATTACAAGCCCTGCAGGGAATTGTGATTGAGCAGCAGGGGGAGACATTCAGGCACCACTGTGCGGCGTGCCACTTCCAAAGCGCCTATTGCACATATTCTTCAGCCATCAAACTGAACTGAGGAGCCATATCTGCTAGCAGTGATCTTTGAGTGGACTTTTGGTCAATATATTGTAAGAGTTCTATGTGTCAGACCTCTGTGATGATCAGCTTAAAGGCTTAATGTAGTGAGACTATGTTCTCATTGATTTTCCTTTCTGTGAAAGCAAATATTTTATCTGCATTATGTTAACCTACTTTCTTGCAAATAACTCGGTGGCAGTTGGGTCAAGTATTTATTTTAGGCTCAAATCTGCAAATCATTTTATTTCTGAGTTTCAGGTTTCCCGATCTCTGAAGCGTTCTTTCTTTTTCTTTTTGATTTATTGGTGATAAGGCTTGCATAAAATTAATGGAACATTTCAGACTGAAATGAGCCTAGGCTTTTTTCTTTAGTCTGGTTAACAATTTCAAGCCAACACATGCATGTAATACTTGATAGCAGCATTAAAACCATGACATATGCATTCCAAACCACTCAGATCAGAGAATGTACTCAACTTTGAATGTAAATCTTAGTCAATTAACCACTGGAATGGATCAAAAACTGATAACTGAAATGGATTAATCAAAAAACAATTTCCTATACCACTGATTTCTGCAATGTAAACTGATGTGCCAAAGAAATTCACAAATGATACTGTCCACACTACTATTTACTTGCAAAATAAGTCTAATATGTCTTGTGGAAGCAGATTACAATCTAGATAATATCAACTAAAGATCACAAAAACTTCAAGAAGAATTCAATTGCTGGATTTGTACTCTCAGGAGAGCAGTTACATTACTTTGCTGGCAGATTCTATGTACCAGGTTAGTCGCCTGCATAATCTAGCCAAATCTGCTTCAGTAGTCGAGTGAAACCTTTTATCTGGAAGGGCAAGTTGGTAAAGTCAGGTCACTGTAGGATGGATACGTGGCTGTTCAGGATAGTCTTCTTCAATGTACCTTAGGGTTGGCGCAGCAAACTCCTAAATTAACCACGATCTGTTCTAAAGAAATGTGCTTGGGCAGGGTTTGCATCCTACCTGATGCCTTCTCTGATTGAGGTTTTTGTTCCAATTTGAGAGATGAATCTGCACTTTGCAAACACCAAATTGTATGAACTGATCAAGGTGGTTCCCATTTAAAACCTTAGCCATATATAGGCAATAGCCCAAACATAACAACGGGTCGGTATGGAAATAAGAAAATATAATTCTGGAAGTGGTCGGCCTCAAAGAGACAAAATATTTATTCCAAATAAGTCAGCCCAGAAGAACAAGATAATTTAATATTATAAATTTAAAAGATAAAAATGTTTAATATTATTATTATTTTTAAATTATTACTATTATAATTAATTAGAGTTTAAGAACACTTTATTACTGGCTGCAAGACAAACAAAACACCTGCACTCACTTGGGGACAATAATCATAATATTAAATATTTGTATCAAATAAAATAATAATATTAAATAATCTTGTTCTTCTGGGCTGACTATAAATTAATAATATTAGTGTTTAAGAACACTTTATTACTGGCTTCAAGGCAAACAAAACACCTGCGCTCACTTGGGGACGTGACAGTGAAGCATAGTCTTTTCCTTCAAAGCTCATTTTTAGACTCTTTCACCTTGCCAGGATTTGGAGGCAAAGCATTGGGTTGCAGAAAGCTCTTATGGAATGGTCTTCTTTACTGTCCTGGTGGTGCACTCTTGGGGTGGAAATTGTTCTTGATCATGAAATCCTCCAAATTCAATGCCCTTCAAATAGCATCCTCCAAAGATATTGGCTCATAAGCTCTCACTAATCCTCAAAATGATTCTAATAATCCCTTAATAAACAAAAACATGAGTCTCCTCTTTGTAGCATATGGTACTATGGCTAAAAGCCGCTGAAATTTCTATACATAATCTTCTACTAAATCATGCTGCCTCAAACGTGTAAACTCTCTGAAATACATCTTCAGATCTATTCTATCAAACCTCTCTATGAGCTTATATGTAAAATCAACATGTCACAATATGATGATGCCTGTGTACAATCAATCCATGATACCACCACTCATGAGCTATACCCTCCAAATGAAGAATGGGTTGAGTGAGAGATATTTATCCAATTTTTGACCATGCAATGACCTTTCCAAAACCATGAAAAGCTAGGAGTCAACATACTCGCCCTTTGTTGTAGATTTCTATTGGACTCCTTTGTATGTTGTCTTCTTTCTCCCCTTGGCCCATTCCTTGACCTGGCATTAACATATTGTGCAATACCCAGATCAAGTCTCATGTACTCACATCTATATAGGTGTTAAAATCATTTGCTGATTGGTTTGGTCCCTCCTCTTCCTGTGATGACTCCACACTAGGAAAAAATGTACGTTGGAAGGATCTGATGCTGATGCAATTGGAGTTTGTTGTTATTTGTGTGATTTTCAGCCCCATTCTAATTTGAATTACTCCCTTCTCCTGCATTGTTTTGTGCAAACAGGTGCAGTTATTAGTGTTAATCGTGTTTTGCATCATTTGGATGAGCATTTGTCTCATTTGCTCTTATCATTATAACATTTGTTCCCATCTATGCATGAAAGCTTTCCATTCATCCTCTTAATCTGCCATCTTCTTCTCACCTCTGCCTCCAATTCCACTGCTATCCTCTTATGTGGCTGCCTCTAATTGTCCCTTTCTAAGGCCCTCTGATCTCTTGGACTCAACTGCATAAAATAGATTAACCCTATAGGCTGGCAGGACTGCTTGCTCTGATACCACTGTGATGATCCTAGGGTTTTCCTTCCAGTTCCACTCAGTCACAAATGAATGTTTAAAAAATTAATATTTTCAAACTACAATTCACAACGAGTTAACAAAATATTTTTTGTTTGGTTCCCTTCTAACAAGTAACATAGTTTGAGATGCCAAACTCAAAAAAAAACAGCAAATTCATTAGATAATTGATTCAAGAAATATAACAAAGAATTAGTACCTGGCAAGAGTTCCACAAAGTTTACTACCAAAAAGGGAATTACAAGTGTTGATCTTGTTCGGTCTAATCTCATCTAATAAATCTTTGGATCTAATCTGCAACTCAAATTATGATTGGCAACAGGATATCCAAACGTGCTATCACCTTCAAGGGGCCTAAAATTTCCTCCACAGTAGCATCTGCCTGGGGTTTGAGGTGTCAAACCCTCAAAGTTTGAAACAGGCGAGGACTATTCTCCTATCCACAGGCCAATGATGGTGCTATGTGATCAGCTGATTAGCCCTAAACCTTCTAATGCCAACTTGGTCATTGGATACCCTGCTGGAGCAATGTGCACTGATCTAGCAAGCGATCTGAGGTTTGGACGAGAGTTGATGACTCTTAGATCTAGAGACATATGGTGTGAATGCTGTGCTAGGACTCCCGAGTCTCTTATTTGCTTCCTTTGATCGTTGTTCAACAAATATTCTTGTATCTGCGCTGACAATTCAAACCTTTCCTACAAATGTATCTGGGATCTTAAATCATGTGTTTTGGGCTGTGCTTGCTTGTGTTAGCAATATGCTATGTCTTGGGACTAATATAGGTAACCATTCTCCATAGCGGTGCTCCTAGGACTGTATTTAGAATTGGACTATGATGCTCTTTCAATATATCAGAGATCAACTCATGGATTAATTGCAAATTTAATTCAATGCAAAAGCACTCAGCTAGAGAAGAAGGGAAACTCATGGATTAATGGCAAATTTAATTCAATGCAAAAGCACTCAGCTAGAGAAGAAGGGATTCGTCCTCAACTTGCAGTCTTGCAGTGCTCTGCCACAAAAGTTTTTCATCTCTTCTACCTTAGACGAACCCTAAGGTAAGATTGGTTTTGGTGGTGAATGATTCCTCCCTCCCTAACCAATACTGTGTGATCCATTCAAGGTTACAATGTGTGAAGAAAGGGTTCAGAGATGAATTTACACAAGATTCATGAATGTGCTGAATGTTCAAGATTGAGTTGGAGCGATATATATCTTTCCAGGGTTTGTGAGATGTACAAATGATAAATTTATATAAGTTTTTCAGACAATTATAAATTTAAAAAGTTCTGTCTGTGCAAACAAATAAATTTACCAGGAATTGTAGTGGTGTGTGCAAATGGTGCAAAAGAGCAGAAACTCTTAAGTGTTGTGTGCATATTGAAGATATGAATTAAATTCATATATTTTATTTATGCTAGGTTTTCCCCAGCCAAACCAATTTGAGAGCCAAAGAGGGGCCATAAACATTCAAAAGGGCCTACACAAAGGAATCGATGCAAGTCTTAAGACATTTAAGCGTCCCCAACTTCTAGCACAGCCATAAAGAGTGCTTAAAGGCAGCTGCAGCATTCACTACAGGAGGCGCAGCAAATAAACAAGGAATCGCAGCACCTTTGTAAGTGCCATTCCATCTTCCTAGCTACCATACCATGCTCGGGGTCTGTCATATCATTTTATCTAGTTGTCGTACGGCCTTGTGAGAGTGTAAGAAATGTTAGAGAAAAGCTGATTGGTCTGCATACTTCACCAATAAATGTCAGCACTGAAATTAATAAATATTTATCTTTTGTTTGAAAATTTTCAATGCTCCCGTTTGCTACAACAAAATGCACGCCCCCATAGACACATAATTTGTCCATAATTAACACAAGAAATTTGTAAAAGCGTCTAGAATTGAGAACATTAATTGTGTATCCATTTCTGATGTAATACAAACTATTTGACAAAATGACCATGTCAAATATCTGAACAATGCTACAATTTGTGATGAATTTAGGATTTCAAATTCTAGTAGCAGCAACTCTCGTTGTTTGCACTTGAGAATACCTCAAAGTTCATTACATGCGAAGTGTTTGACGAAGTGTTACTAGTTAAAACTCAGATAATTTGCAAGTGTGAAAAAAATATTGGGTAGGGTTATAGCATTTAGATACATAAAGCATATCCAACTTCTAATGTCTTGCTTTTTTTAATATTTTTCTGCATAGTTAATGCCCATTCATTTTTTTGGAATCGAGAAGAAGCAAAGTTTAGGTACTAACTAATTAAAATTACAAAGTTATGAGAGAGATATAAACTTCATCCAAGACTAACCCTTAATTAATAGATGTGCTTTCAAATCTGTCTTCATCAACAAAAAATAAATGCTTTGTTTAAAAGAATAAACATGTCATAATGTAGAAGTAAAGGTGTGTGGAAAGGAATCTACAATGTCCACCTTCAGATGAATTGGAGAGAACATTATTGAATTGCCTATTATATCATGCCACACACTAACACAGCACACAAAGAAAGCATCTATGAAACTCATGGTCTAATATAGCTAATACAAAGCTCCTCAAACTTCCTTATGCCACTCTCTTCACATTGATTTCAAGAATTATTCAAATTTCCTCAACTTAAAAATGCAGGTGTTTAATTAGAAAGTGGAACACACCTCACAAGCCTACTAATCTCGCTTTGACTCACACCACCCAATATTGTTCATAGACATTCCTACACCTCTCACAAATTTGCACCTTCCTCATTCTTCACACGCCGTGCTTCTCTCCTCCTCACCGCATGCTTTCTCAACTATTGCCTACAACAATTTCTATTTGAAACACTACTTGTCACAAGATCTTTTTGTTATGAATATAGAATGAAACCTAATCACTTGCCTCTATAGTTTGCTACATATGTATATAATCGAATAGACATTGCTCATTACAAAATTTCAACACAATATTGTATCACTATCCTCGCCAAGTAGTATTCAACACTCTCATGTGTTCCAATTAAGTGCAAATAATTCCTAAAAAGAGTGTTTCATACCTAAAGATTTTGCAAATGGGACAGCAAGCTATTTGGGGAAACCCTATGGTTAAGTGCACTTGAGTCAAATTAGAACTAGGATGGATGAACTCCTATGAAACCTTGATGCTTCTCTCCTCCTCACGCATGCATTCTCAACTATTGCCTACAACAATCTCTATTTGAAACACTACTTATAACAAGATCTTTTTGCTATGAATATAGAACGGCACTAAACCACTTGTTGTTGATGTTATATAGCATCGGGAGTTATCTTTCTCCTGAAGGCGAATCACTTGTCCAAGAAATGCGAAGGGTCTTGCATTTGGAAATTGAAAAGACTTGCATGGAGATGTGAAGAGACATTCATTTGAAATGAAGAGACTTGTGCTTGGAATGTAAAGAGTCTTCAGTTTCGAAGATGAAGAGTCAAGTCTTCTATATATTTCTTTGTCTTGTGCATTGGTTAGGCGTTAGTCACGCATTATATTGCTGGTTCTGTGTGTAGTAGATGTATTGCTGGTTCAGTTTGAAGCATTGTATACACAGATCTCTATTATTTTATCAATAAAGCATCATTTCTTGTGTGGCTGGATTTTTCCCCTCCAGTTGGAGGGTTTTCCCAGGATAAATATTAGTGTCTTATTGTTCTTTATTCTGTCATGTTTTGCTACTTATTTCGATTCCTAGTAAAACATTAACATGGTATCAGAGCGGGTTCAAGCTAGCATTTCATGGCATCCGAAAGAGAAGAAGAAGAGAAATGTAAGTCGGAGAGAATACTTAATAGCGCATTTGGAAGATAAGTATAGGAATTCTAAAAGAATATAGATTTGTTCTTGATTTAGTTTCATCTTCTAAACTAAGTATTACCTGTTTAAAATCATAACTATTAGAACGTGTATGATCTGTGAATGGTTTAAATCAGTTGCTTATAGCAAATGTTTCCTTTCCATGATTATAGGTTTAAGATGACGATGTTTTCCTTGGTGTGTCTTCTTGTTTGTGGTTGAGGATATTGAGGCATTTTTTTGAGATTTAGGAGAGAGCTGGTTACAGAGCTTTTCTGAACAGATCCATTCTATTTGGGAACGGAAACAGTTATATGCTTGCAGACGTGAGACCATCGTTCAAGGGCAAATTGCAAGGAGGTGTACAAGCAGAACGATTGAGGCAGAAAGAAGACTGGAATTAGTTAATTACATTGATAGGAATCATTCACAATTCACAATTTCAGCATTCAAGATACAAATCAACCATTCATCTGATTGCTGAAGCCGTCCCAAACACTCAGAAGCCCCGAACAGAGATTTTGGAGGAAAGAAAGCCAAAGTTACCCAGTCACAGTGAGGGCGATAAGTTGCATATTACAAACTTCAGCTCTAGTTTACAGATCGAACCAACAGCAGAGTTGTGGAACATTCTTTTCAACTACAGAAACAGAAAAAAAAAATAGTGAAAAACGTGAATAGGATCTGCATTCCTAGGCAAGTTGCAGGGAAGGAATTACTAGTTACAACAGATCGGTGTATTCTGGAAACTGAATGGGGTCTGAATTGATTAGCTGAGGGAATAACAATACAAATCACAAGCCACCAATCATATTTACTGCAGCCGTTTCAAAAGAAAGATGGAATTGTTCTTGAGTAGCTCCATAGCTTGGGTCGCAACAATTAAATTGTTCTCACCATATATGGGTCAAGGAAATGTGGTGGTTTTGATCCAATATCCAACCGTGCTGAAGAAAGGAGCTGCGTATAGCGTTTGGCGTAGCTTTTGGCATTGTTTCGTAGAGATGCGTATAGGTTTTGGGTTGTTGGAGGAAGTAACCGAATTGATCAATCTTGTACAAGAATTGGAGAAATCGGCATGCATGAATCCTTCTTGTGGTTCGGGCATTGAAACTGAGGAATGGCATCCGTTTGTAATGCTGTGGATGTTCATTCAGTATAGGGATCAAGGTCTGATCTGTTCTTGAGTACTGATTTGCGTATAGTTTCGGGTGATAAACAAATTGATCAATCTTTCTATGGAAGTTGGAGAGCCAAACAGATTATTAGTATTGAGGGAGATATATTGTTACATGAGGAGGAAGCTTGCTATTTTGATTATGCAGAACAAGGAATTGTTGTCAGCATTAGAAGTAAATCCGGTACTCTTTCGTGTTTGAGAACTAAGCTGTGTGTAGCATTTGGGTTGATTCAGACAGATTTGCGTATTGGAGGCAGTATTCGCTTTTATCCGTTATAACCAGCTAGCAAGAGAGGTGTTTGAAGTGTCTAGTCCAGAGGGTATTCTTCTCTGCGGTATGAGGTTCGGTGATTTGTGATCAATTTCTTCTAAGAGGAGGAAATAAGATTCAGAGGGAGCTTGAGTGGCAGAGGGAGAATGCAAAGTCCTTTGCAGAGGATCAGTAAGCTTGTGTAGCAGTATGACTGCAAAAGCTCATTGTTGGACAAACAGTGGAGCCAATTTCCTGGTATTGTGATAATCAAAGCCATGAGAATGCTACCCTTGTTGAGAGGGAGTCTCAGCATTCAGATGATATTTTATGTGTTTTAATGAGTTCTTCTCTGAGAGGGAGAAGTTCGAGGTGCAATCCCTTGTTAATGAGTTCTTCTCTGAGAGGGAGAAGTTCGAGGTGCAATCCCTTGTTAATGAGTTCTTCTTCGTGAGGGAGAAGTTCGAGGTGCAATCCCTTGTTAATGCATTCTTCTTTGTGAAAGAAGTTTGAGATGAAAGCCTATGTTCCACCCTCTAGGAGTAGCTATGGTGGATCCACCCTCTAGGAGTAGCTATGGTGGATGTCATGTGAGAGACTCCATGACTTAGCTCTTGTGTTATTCACCCTCCTGGGAGTGGCCATGGTGAACATCATGTTGAGATGATGATATCACATTGAGAGAATCCATGACAAATTTTTTGGTTTTCTCACAATGGGTGTAGCCATTGTGAGGGTCATGTTGAGAAAATCCATGACATGAGAATCTGGAAAGATACCTCCCTAGCTAAGAGGGAGTGTTGATATTATATAGCGTCGGGAGTTATCTTTCTTCTGAAGGCGAATCACTTGTCCAAGAAATGAAAAGGGTCTTGCAGTTGGAAATTGAAAAGACTTGCATGGAGATGTGAAGAGACATTCATTTGAAATGAAGAGACTTGTGCTTGGAATGTAAAGAGTCTTCAGTTTCGAAGATGAAGAGTCAAGTCTTCTATATATTTCTTTGTCTTGTGCATTGGTTAGGCGTTAGTCACGCATAATATTGCTAGTTTAGTGTGTAGTAGATGAATTGTTGGTTCAATTTGAAGCATTGTACACAGATCTCTATTATTTATCAATAAAGCATCATTTCTTGTGTGGCTAGAATTTTCCCCTCAAGTTGGAGGGTTTTCCTAGGATAAATATTAGTGTCTTATTGTTCTTTATTCTGTCATGTCTTGCTACTTATTTCGATTCCTAGTAAAACATTAACACTTGCCACTATAGTTTGCTACACATGCTTATAATTAAATAGACCTTGTTGATAACAAATTTCCAACACAATATTGTATCATTATCCTTACCTAGTTGCATGAAACACTCTTGTTTGTTCCAATCAGCGTTACAGGACTCTGCAAGTCCGGTTAGGACTCTGCGAGTCCCGAGCTGAGTCCGGGCTCCAGAGTTTTTCTGGTTTTTTGGGTTTATATTAGTGGAAAAGAACACATTGTAGACATGGGTGTATTTCAATTCCATGCCTTGATTTCAGAGGACTTCGAAGCTAAATTGCGGGTGGCAATCATCAATGAGGTGAAACCGTGAAACGATGTATGGTTGAGCTGTCAGTTCACAATGAGGATGAAGTAATAGAGAATGTCGATGGTGAGATGCAGGGATTGTTGTATGGGTGAGAATCAGGAGATGACATGGAGGATGTTGTTGTTAAAGCTCTATGAAAATAAGCTTAGGTTCTCAATTACTGTGTATTTGATGTTAATTGACTAAATGATGCATGAAAAAATCTTTAAATCCTTAAAAATCTTTGAATTTATTGGGTTTTTTGAATGTTGAGTCCGGACGTCGAATCCGAGTCCAAGCCTGAAACCAGCTTTCCGAGTCCGAGGCGAGTCCGAGTCTTGTAACTACAGTTCCAATTAAATGCAAAGAATTCCTCAAGAGAATGTTTCATACCTAAAGCTTTTGCAAATGGGGCAGCAAGCTGTTGGGGAAACCTAAGTTGTTGATTCTGGTTCTGATATAGGTTCGGCTACACGGGCTTGGCAAAAAAAAATTCCTTGGGTCTAGGTTCAGGATCTTCCGTATAATATATATATATATATATACATCATAATGTTCAAACATATAATAATGTTCAAACATATATATAGGTGTGTTTCAATCTTCTCAAACTCGCAAGAGGCAAGAACTTCGATTACCTTGGAATCTCAGCATCAGTATTGAATCCTGATCAAAACAAAGGACATCCAGACATAAAATTTTAAGCTTGGGAGTGGAATAAATATGACCATGGGAAAGGGAAGGAAAGCATTGGGCAGTAACAAGCAGAGGCAGGACACCCAAGTTTTTTTTCTTGGTTGAAGATGTGCCAAAGTTATTTTTCAGGATGAAGCTTATGGTGGAGTCCTTCGTAGTGTTTTTCAAGTTTGGTATTGACAAGATGTTGTCTAATGTAAGTATACTTTAGTTATAGGTTGTATGGGCTATGACCGGAGGTTTCCTTGCTGGTTCTTTCCTTCCGGTATGCTCTTGAACCAGGATTGATGTACTTTTATTATAATTAATAAATATCATCTCGACTTCGGCCCCTTATCCATCAAAAAAAAAAAAAGTTTGAAGTGTAGTACTCATAAATCCATGTGTGCCAATAAAACTATATATAAAATACCTCATATATCATATTCATAACTTGCATAAGTCTCAATATGTATTTGCAAAAGGATTGTTAATGTTTGTAGCTTCAGTCGTGTGATCATTTAGAGTACATATAATAATAAGATCTTGATTAATACTAATATATTATATTTGTATATATCAGTGTTACCCGGAGACCCGTCTCTCCCCCTCCAGACGCGTCTCAGAGACTTTTCGCGTCTCCGGAGACTTCAAAAATGGCCGAAGACTTCATGACGAAGTCTCCTGAAGAATCGAAGTCTCCTATTCCAAAAAAATGAAGTCTCCCCCACGTCTCCTAATTAAAAAACAAATTTAAAATACAACATTAAGTCATTTTATGATTTTGACTTATTTGAATGTTTTTTTAGCAAGGTCATTTATGATTTAACA
>MU227885.1:559847-574628 GCA_018584345.1 Thuja plicata
TTCTAATATATGATTGATTAATGAAACATTATAAAATTATAATGAATAGACATGTCCCATGAAGGGACATGTCTCTCCTAGCCTCATTCTCAATATAAATGAAAGAGAGATTGCTGCATTTGTAAAACACATACAACATAGAGTGTTATTACATTTGCAGCTATCCTAAAACTTAACATGGTATCAGAGCAGAAACGAATGTCTTTGGGATCGATGAGCTATGCTGGAAAAACAATGTTTGATTTCGGAGTAGCAGCGAGTTGATAATGTCTTCCCAACAAGGAGGTTGGATTGGCAATGCGTTGGACACTTGAATATAGATCATGACAAAATACCAGTCGAAGTGGATAAAAAATGGTAGATGAGCCGATCAAATGGACTATGAACGGGCTCACATAGTAATCATTCTAGGCGAATACTTATCTATGTACTTTGCAAATTTGCATTCAATACATTCATATTTGGGAAATCAAATGGTCGATACATGAGTAGCTTGCAAAGGATCCAAATCGCAACGCCTCAGTGATTGTCAGAGATTAATTTTGGATTTTTATTTTTTTTTGCATGATAACATCTAGCACCTATTGCAGCAATCACAAGAGTGTGAACTATATAATGCATTGATCACGATTTGTGTCTAAATTACAGAGGTGATCATCAATTGTGAGTGGCCTCACAATATCTCTAACTTCCAATAGTTATCCATGTCGGAAAGCTTCCAGTGAACTATTGTGAATTCATTTGGGGAGAAGCAAACGCGTTTTAGCATCGGGTGCACCTTTGAAACTACGTTGCATCCTAAGTGCACATTGCACCAAACAAACGATCATTAGAGGAGACAATCTAAACTAGTATCACAGCACTCAATTTATCTATACTTGAAATTTCAAGAGGAACAAGTTGCAAACGATTAAAAATAATTGTCCAATATGTTGTATCTATCGATGGCACATTGACTCCATCTGGTGGGCATAGGAGTTGCAAATACTAGTGTTCGGAAATCAACACATTGAGCAACTGACATATTTGAGTATGCTAATATCAGCAATCAGAGGCCATATTAGCACAATCCACTCATATTCGATATTGATATAGGGTTATACGCAAGCTACAGATATATCAGCAGAGATACCACTCTAAACACGGAGGTCTAGCCAACAAATATAATCCCAAATTAGCGCATCAACTATTATGATCATCTGTAAATTCATATTAGCGGCAGAAATACTAATAGGAAACGAACATGGTATTGATCCAACTCGAAGGCCCAAGCTATGGATGACTTTTATCAGATTGAAAAAGAGCATCGTGACCCCCTTCTACAATGGACGATCGAGCTCTATTCTGATATACGCGGGATGCCGGTCATTCACCATTCAGTTATTAGAAGGAAAATCTGAAGGTGATTGGCCGTCAGTTACAATACAAGGGATTGAAACTACAGATCAAGTGGCCCTCCAACAATACACGTATTGGAGACATTAACAGTTGTAGCCTCATGGATGTCTAACCCAAAATTGTAGTGGTTATTTCTTTCCTTTGTCATTGCAATTGTGAGGAAGCTAGTTAACAGAATATTTGTTATTAGATGATTGTCGTGTTCAAGCAAGTTGAAGATAATTCCTCAAATAGACGAAATATAGATTCGAGGGAATACATATGTGCAATATAAACCATCCCAATCACATACTGCCAAAGGAAGTTTATATGCTTATCAAAAATTATTCACTCAGGGATTTAGTACATTGCCATCGTTTGTATAATGAGAGAAGAGCTTGTATGTAAATTCCTTGAGATTATGTTTGAACTTCGTAGGCGATGAATATCAAGATGGACATATCGATGTTGTCATGGATGTGTAAGTCAATTCTTTGATCCGAAGAAGTCCCTAGATCTACTCTGTGAATTATACTCAGTCGCTGCGATAAATATGCTCTATTATGGTCTCCTATATGGGACGACAATATGTGTGATCGGTGGGTGTAATGTCGAAGTGTGTATATGAATAGAATGGAGATGTCGTTGTGTAAGGACGACAATCTGGAGTGCGTGGTCGATTGGATGCGTTCTTGGCGAAGTTGTGGCTGCCAGAGATGAAGCTCAATTATGCATAGTACGCATATCGCAGTGATTGATATTGATATGCCTTCCCTTAATTTATGTTCGCCACTCGTTCCCAGTTTGCTTTTCGGAATTGCAAAATCGTATAGAAAATTTTCCGATGTTGTCAAGAATTGGATGTAATGATATTGTTGTGTGAATGTGCCAAGATATGTATTGCAATGCTCCCGAGATCAACTTGTTGTTGCCTTCTCCGAATTGCAGAGTATGATGGAGCTGGTAGTATATGCGATCGACTGTAGAAGACAAAGATATATGTCATCGAGCTTGTATGTTGCAAAGGCCTTGGTGCAAATTGGGTGGTGATTTACATCGACTGGTTAGTGCTTTGATGTTTTTGGTTTGAGCCCATATACATATCACTCTCAGTGCTGAGAAGCGGCTTGAAAGAGTTCTCAGGTGTGTGGCATTTGGGCATGCTTGTAAAGAAATCTTGTAGATTCGCATTGCATTGGCTTATAGACTATGGAAGTGGGCCCATTTTGTATTGTTGTGATACATCCATTGTTGGGTGTGTAAGATTATAGACGTATCATTGAAGCTAGCACTATGCAGAGAGATAAGTACTTTATACCCTTGAATAATGTTCATGAATTTTGGAGTCATTAATTCATACTATAACATTGAAATAATAAATCTTATATGCTTATATCATTGGCATTTCCCTTCGGGATAGTTTAGTTTTATGAACTATTTGTAATCTCTATCTGAAATTCTTTCAGGACAGGATGAAGAAGCATAAGAGATTGCATTCAAAGGAGAAAAAATTAATGCTTGCAGTTATGGAACTGAGTTGAAGGTTGATATCAGATTCAAAGGGAGTCTGAAAATCCATTAGAGACAACCTTGAAAGAAGAGGTCAGGAGGTTGATGCACGAAATTAAGCTTCAGAGAGAGCAACTAGAGGATCTGCATCAGCTGACATCTGAGGAACTTGATTTAAAGGGAGTAGACCATGGAGAGATGGTTTCCCTAGTATTCAGACGAGGTACATTATCACTGAAGATTGGACGACCGATATTCTCACCAAGCCCCCTGCCAAAGTAAAGTTTGTGCATTTTGGGACAAGCTTGAAGTTGTGGAGAACAAAGCCCTTATTGAGAGGGAATATCAGCATCAGTGATTTCTTGATATGTACTTCATTGCAGTCTTCTCTTTGAGAGAGAAGTCTAAGGTGAAAACCCTTTTTCCCACCCTCTAGGATGAGCCATGGTGGATCCACCCTCTAAGATGAGTTAAGGTGGATGTCATGTGTGTGACTCCATGACTTATGGGCCTCCTGTGAATATTGGAGAAAGGTGACGAATTTTCGACAATGAACACTTGTATTTGATTGATGTTGTGAGGTGACGACTTTGCAAACATCTTCATCATGATTTAAGTCATGATAGTTTATATCTTGTAAATCCATATGGACTAGAAGGTATAGTTTAAATTACTTACAAGTTCTATTGTATGGATAGATCATGTCTATATGGTAAGTATCACATATGTGATACTAGTGCACATATCATACAAGACATCTTGAGTACTTGGTGAATATCATGGACTTGATATTTGGAGACCATTACTCTGAGTACTTGGTGAGGTATCATGGATTTGATACTTGGAGACCATTACTCATGATAATCTTCTTCTTTTTTAGCACTTGGTGAATATCTTGTGAGTTGATATTTGGAGACCATTGCTCTGAGTACTTGGTGAGTATCATGGATTTGATACTTGGAGACCATTACTTATGATAATCATTTTTGAGCACTTGGTGAATATCTTGTGAGTTGATATTTGGAGACCATTGCTCTAAGTACTTGGTGAGTATCATGGACTTGATACTTGAGGACCATTGCTCGTGATATCAGTAAAATGATATAAATTTTAAATGATTATCTATACTTACATATTACATTGAGATAATATATTTATCCTCGCTAGCTAAGAGGGAGTGTTAATGTTATAGCTTCGGTCAGATCGATTTATCTCAATAATGAACATACTAAGTTGATATAAAAAAATATTATATTATAGTGTTGATTTGATTAAGTTCATTTTATATATATATATATTATTGGCAATATTAACAAATCGACCGAGACATAGCATTGGGTATTTGACCGTTTTGTGTTATTATCATGCGGATCTTTGTAATCACTACGAAGCCAAGTAAGAGTAACATATAATAATATGTGTTACGAAACTTGATAAGTTTCGTAACACATATTATTATGTGTTACATACAGTAAACTACAATATATAGGCCATGATAATTATTGCATGAAACGGTTCGAGTGGAGCATGTCTCATGTAGAGACATGTCTCTACTACGTAGAGGCCTATCTCTACATGAGCTATGATCTCTTATTTATATGAATTTTATATCTGCACTTGAAGACATATCACGAGTTATGTGATATGTGATTTCTTAGTATCCATATGGATCTTATTAGGATGCTTCTGAACTTAGTATTACATATTGATTGGACCGTATGAGACATGTCACGTAGTGACATGTCTCTACGTAAACTTAGTATCCATATGGCAAATATCACGAGGCGTAATGTCATTGCACATACCATGGATATTTATGAGCTATGGTGAATATCACGTGACTTGATATTCCTGCATATACCATATCTCCTGATATCACAATGAGGTGATATCTCCTCTCTTTTAAAATTAATGGATTTATTACCTTGATGGATTTTATCTTCTATAGCTAAGAGGGAGTGTTGATGCTTTGTGTAGGTATGGTGAGGGTAATAAGTATTGACAAGGGAGATCACTACACATTCTGTTTGATCATCCTCCCTAGCTAAGAGGGAGTGTTAATGTTTGTAGCTTCAGTCGTATGATCATTTAGAATACATATAATACTTAGATATTGATTAATAATAATATATTGTATTTGTATATATATATGTTATATTATATATATATATATTATTATTAAAAATATATTATGCAAACTTATATTATTCTAATATATGATTGATTAATGAAACATTATAAAATTATAATGAATAGACATGTCTCATGAAGGGACATGTCTCTCCTAGCCTCATTCTCAATATAAATGAAAGAGAGATTGTTGCATTTGTAAAACACATACAACATAGAGTGCTATTACAATTGCAGCTATCCTAAAACTTTACAAGGATTTTTTAGGGTATAAAAAAGTTTGTTAAGGCATGTGGGGCCCTTTTTTTGCACCCACAGCAATGGGTGCGCTCGGGTTCGGCCAGGTGCGGGCCAGGCACCCGAGTACCTACCACAAGAACCCGGGTCAAACCCAGAGGAGAACCGTACCTGAACTAGAACCCATCTAGAACAAGAATCAGAACCCGGCCTCAAACAAGGTTACCCATCAACTTTGGGGAAAACCAAGTGGTTAATTGCACTTGAGTCAAATTAGAACTAGGAAGGATGACCTCCTGTGAAGTCTTGATGCTTCGTCCTTGTAAGCATCACCTAGATGCAAAAAGTGCTAAGTAGACCATTTATGCTCACGAGAGTGGTTCATGTGAACCACTACTCATGAAATAAGGGTCAATGAGTCTCACAAAACAATTAAGCAATTGAATTTGGATAAAACATCATAATTTGGTATGCTACCAAAAATACTTCCTACTTGTTTTATATCTCTATTGTGTCACTTTTAGACTAAGGTTATCATACAAAATCTTAACCAAGTTAGGATGAAAGGTCATCCTTGTAGGTTATGAACAATGTCCTAGCTATGGGGTGGTTGTGATAGATCACAAAATATTAAGAAAAAATTAAAAAATGAAAGTTATTTTATTACTATCCACGAGTGATCAAGATTAGGTTGTTAGAAATATTCCATCCTATTGTTATTATTATGTTAGTTTTTACTTGTTAGTAAATTACATCACGTTGTTCGAATAGTAAGTGACGTTAGAATAGTGAGCAGGTTAGTGTAAGTGTGTGCGGGCGCAAAGTGGGTTTCTTTGGGTAGTTGTAGGAGAAGTAGTAATTTTGTTTACGAGGTTAAGATTAACGCATTTTAAGAGACCTTTGTGAACAATGAAATGTGTATCACATAATCCCGAATAATACAATCTTACATGTTATCCTGAGGCATTATGCAAATTTACTACAGGTCAAAAATAATAGAACAGACAAATGGCCAAGTACTAAGACAAAAAGGATGGCAGCATACTTCTGTTATTGCCAATAGTACATTATCGAATGCTTATTAGTTGTCGTGCTGATTTTTGCTGAAAATATTATCTACCCCTCCTCTTCCTAGTAGATACCCTTGTTAAAACTAAAGCTTGTGATCCTCAATAGCTCCAGGGATGTCTTTCCAAGTACCAATTATCCTATAAAGAAGAGACTATGGTGATCACAACACAAGATAATTAGGTATGCGGTTTACTTGCACAACACTCTATCTGAACCCTAGCTCTTAGTCACATATTTGCAAGGTACAGAGATGTTCCTCGTTCTTTCATTTTAGAGTGCCCATGCTTGTAGATACGCTTCTACAGCATCCAATCGCAGATGTGAATTTTAAATGCAGTCATTAGCCCTCCGGTTATTTGCGAGGCTAGAGATTTGGTGTTCAACTTTAGAATCTGTCGATGGGTAATGGCTCTATTTCATCTTGACGGTTAGGTCTGAAAAGTTCCTCGATTGTTTTGTTTCAAAATGGCAATATCTGCTTCAACCCAAGGGAAAGCATTGAGAGGAATATACTAGGAGATGCCGGTCCATCTTAATGCTCCGCGGGGAGGCAAAAGAAAGTAATTTTGGAGACAGAGTGAGGGGAGCCAATGAGAGCGCTTATAAAACAGAGAGAACATGAAATTATAGAGAAACAAGAAAAGAAAAAACCCATAAAGAGTGAAAGATGTCATACCTCAGTCCTGAAAGTAGGACGACTCAGAAATGGACCGAGAGGAAACGGAAAGCCCGTCACATTGAAATAAAGGCTGTCTCCGCCTCTACTTGTATTAGTGACTATATTCTTATTATTCGTAGTCTTATTGCTGCCGGTGGCATTACTCCTGATTTGCACCCTCACGTGAAGACGATTATACGAGAACGCCTGCGTGCGAAAGGAGCGCCCCGGCCCCTGCCAATGCCCCTGCCCCTTAAGGGTATACGCCAGAGATGCACTTGCCATGCCATTACACTTCCCTCTATTTCCTTCTTATTTAAATATCCTCCTCGCTCTCAGAACACGCGGACAATTTTCCTCCTCTTATTCCAGTCCACCGCACATCCATATGACACTCTGAATTTTCTTGTGGGCGAAAACTTTCGAGTCGTTTTCAAATTATCCGCTGACGCCATGTTTCCTTACACCAAAAAATTACGTTGTTAGTATAAATGAATGAAAGGTTTTAACAAGTGCCACGTAATAGTTAGTACTTGTAGTAATTATTTACTAAATAATTATAATATAAGTATTATCTAATTTTATTTTAGTTTAATCCAAATCATAATAATAATTAATTATTATATAAATTAAGATATAATTAAATATTTTTAATTATAAAAATCTTCAATAATAATTTATTAGTTAAAAAAATATACTTTGAAAAATAGTTAATTAAAACTATGATCATAATGTAATTAATAATAATATTTTAATTGCCTATCAAAAAATAATAATAATATTTTAATAATTTTAGATTAGAAAGTTAGAATTATATCTTATATAAAATTGTTTATATCTGAAATACATGTTAATTTGTTAATTATTATTTTAAAATTTAAAATTATTATAATATAATTTTAAATATTTATAACAGATAATATAACATAACATTCTGATGAAGTACATTACTCTGGTAGGTCGTTTTGGCACTTGCTATAACTACCACTTCCCTCTGCTCAACCACTTCCGTTATAATGATACTATTTCCTTCCCTTTCTACATGTTGCACTCTCGAGAGACTTCGGTGATGGATGTTAGGGAAAAGAAAAAGGCTAGGCAGAATTACTGTATTCTCCATCAGGGATTGATTTTATGCCTTTTTAATTTTCACCTTGCTTTATGCCCTCCTAGAATTGTCACTTTGCAGGATATTAACTCTCCCTCTGATAATGCTCCCAAAGAGTTAATGGTTTATCACTCTAACTCTAACCCCACCTGATCCTCCAAAACGCAAACCCCTGTGCGTAATAAGCCCAAGAAAGATAAAGTGGGTCCGACGGGAGGAACCCAAATCAATATTGATTCGAAGGAGGAAGAAGATGAAAACGAAAGTAGGAGGAGGTCCCACGGAATTGCCTCTAACACTCAGTATAAGAAGAAAGCTGGCAGGAAAAGGTATCTGGAAGAAGATGAGGAAGAAGGAAACTCGGAGGAGGAGGAAGAAAAGAAGGGAAGTAGCGGAGATAATAAGAAAGGGAAGAAAATTAAGAAGGATGAGGGCAGCCATGACAAAGATAACAAAGTCTCCCAGTCTATGGATGGTGCCGAGAAGAGCCATGAATCGTCCCAGATCTTAGCAAGTTTCAAATTACCCACAATTGATTTATCTAAAAGAAGTTGTTTGATGGAAAGCATTCGGAGTCGTCGCTTACGACTACCTCGCTGCCTAGTCCCTAGGTGATGTCGGATACTAAGAAGGATACTGGAGGTAACAAGGAAGAGGCCCTGGAGGAAAGCAAGGTGGAGGCTGAGAGTAAGATTGAAGCTGAGGGTGACCTTATTCAATTGCCGAAGGATGTTAAGCAGATGCACACCTCCTTTCAGGATTCTGTCTCCAAGAAGGACCTTCGGGAGGTTAAGGAGGAAATCAAAGAGTTAGGGGAAAGTTTCAACAGGATTACTGGGTTTGCGATCAAAGTCATGCATTCGGCGGCAACGACTCTCCAGCTGTTGTACATGGAAAAAGCAGTTACCCCAGGGGAGGTTCAGAATGATGGGAATCCAATTCCTTGCGGGAGATTGGCTCAAGTTGTTGCTTAGTGGAGTGGGTAAAAACCCCAAGTAGTTTTATGTTCCTTTTTTATGCTTGGTTTTTTTGGCAGGCTTTTTTGGTTGGTCGTTCTGGGCCTGTTGGTTACTTTGTTTAACTCTTGTGACCGTCTTACTGTTGCTTGCTACTTTGCTTCTGGTTTTTTAAACTTTGTTGTTACTAAGTTGCACAGATTGGTTACCAACTTCGTGGTGAAGTTGGGGTATGTTGGTGTTAACTGATGACATTAATTTGTCATTAGTATGCAAATAACACTTTCGGTAAGCATACATCGAAAGACAAAACAAAGAGAAAACCGAAAATCAGATGTAAAAGCGATCACCGAAATGACTAAGTACAAAGAGAATCGACGACACAACTTTGTATGTACACCAAAATTGCAAAGCAGAAAGATAAAGAGGAACCCAACATGCAGCATAAAGTGCAAACCAAAGAGTCGATTAAAGAGCAACCGAGAGAACAAAATCGAAAGGCAATCAACTGGTTACAGAAGCATAACCGACCGTTATGAACTGAGAATCAGTTGCAACCCGCAATAAGTGGATTTGACTTCCACGTCAGATAAAGAAGTCTTATTCTATTTATAGGATCTTGATTTGTTTTAAATCAATTTCTTTAGGGACAAGAAACATAAATGCGAGTGCTTTAATCAGTCTAACTGATTTAAAACGCATAGACTAGGAGATATAGGTACAAGTTGTAAACCTGATCTTAGAGTTAACATTATTTTTCGTGAAACTTGATGATGTCAATCCATCTTATAAATAGATGATACAATCATTCATTAAAGAGGATGTGAATATGAAAGAGAGGATGAATGAAGCCTATGAGCATATCTATGGATCAGATTGAAAGTTTCAAGAACCAGAACAACAAAGGGTGAATTTGGTTAGCAAGAACCAAGAACAGAGGCTACCGAGAATCAGAGATATTACTCAATCACATTAGGTGATAATCTTATTCATGTAAACTTGAATGGATCTGTATCAGCAATAGGAGATTGCATTTACCAGTTCAATTTGTAATTTGTTATCATTCTAACAAGTGGAGCAAAGTGTAAAAATCCTTTCAAGGAAGGTGGATTTAACAGTCCAACTACAAATCTCTTAACCGGGTGCACACTTAACAGTGTTGTTAAAGCTCTTAATCGAGTAGACTTTATCAGGTCTCCACAGATACTCTTAACTGGGTAGATCATTAGAAGCGATCAAATTGTAAGTCTTAACCAGCCCCTTCCAATCTGCAGATAGTGAAGATTTTGTGGGTGCCATCCCCACCGCAGTTTTTACTTCCTAACAGGCGTTTTCTACGATATCATATCTTGTGTTTTGTGTCAATTACTTTCATGAATATTTCTATGAATTTTCACATGTATGTTAATGTTATGAATTGATATAACTCACATCAAGATAGTATAGATCATATTGAATGGATATACAATTGATTACACAAAGGTTAATTGATTAAAGGATACAAAAGTTTTAGAGGTATTGATTCACCCCTCCCCTCTCAGTACACACTTCCCATTAATTTCAACAATTGGTATTAGAGCTAAGTCTCTTCTTTGGAAAAGCTTAAAGGCTTAAGAGAAAAGATCATATAATGGAGAAATACATACTTGATAAGAATATTGAAAATAAAAAGCTAGAAATTTAGATGTTCTATGAACAGTATAAAGAAGCTAGAATCAACATTAGACAGATGTTGGATGAAAGAAAGATTATGGCATCTTAGTGTAATGAGACATATTATCATGAGGAATAGATACCAAATTTCTTTGAGTCTTCAGAATCAACTACAAGCAAAGCATCAGATACATCAGAAGAAAGCATCACAAGCCTAACTGAAATCAATCAACATCTAGTTGGACAAGTTAAATCTCTAAAAATTAGTCAAGAGACACAAATGGTAAGGATGATTGATGTCATGAACAATGCTAGACAAGCTGAGCAAGAAAGAACACTAGCTATTGATGATAGAAGAAAGATTACAGAAAAGCTACAAGAAAAAGAGTCTAAAATACAAAGACTTACAGAGCATCACCATGAGATAACAAATTAGATTTCTTATGGTTCAAGAGGCAAACATAATAAATGTTGAACTCGTTGAAAGAATAGAAGCTATCGGTGAGCTAAGAGATGAGAATGAAAAGTTGAAACATGAAATAAGAATTCAGCAGTGGCATAATGAAATTATCAAGAAAGATGAAGAAAGCAATAAAAGAATGGATGATTTTCTTGAAGGACAACGAAGAGTCAACAACAATATTAGTCTAGGTTTTACCGAGAATGGAGAATCATCAAATCAAACTGATCCAAAGAATGTCTATACAAATTCAAGACCAAGAAAGCTTACATGTAATCACTGTGGAAAGCAAGGCCATACATCAAATGTATGTAGAGGCAAAATGAAAGGTATTCCTAAATCTACATCTTCATTCATAGGATTTTGGTTTAAATGTAACTAGAAAGGACATAAAGCATATGAATGTAAATCTGGGATGAAACAACCAAAGAAGGAAACCTACATGGACAAATACTGTCCTACTTGCAAAATTAATGGGCACACAACTCTTGAATGCTAGAAAAAGAAAAGGCAAGCATGGAAGCCTAAAGGTCAAGAAACTCCCTATCAACTGAAGAGAGCCGGTAACCAGTAAGTATGGGATTACAACACTTGGACAAATTGTATAGCATGTGGAAGATATGGTCACATTGCTGCAAACTGTATGAGACAACTTGGACTAGAAAGTTTAGAGGCTGGACTAACCTCGAAATGGCATGCTTACATTGTCATAAGGTTGGTCATCTCAAGAAATACTGCAGAGACCGAATGACAGAGACCAGCACATATCCCAATGGAAACACCATTGAAGACATTCGGAGGGCAAGAGACAAAATGTGGAGAAAATCTTCACACAATGATGAAGTTGGACCGAGCAATGCAAATGGTGACACCCCATCCAATGGATCTGGTGACATCACCACCCCCACCTAAGCAAAACAAGTAAGTATGGAACTGCATTACCCAATTTATTTTACATCAGTTCCATAATATGTTGATAATATACCAAATTAGCATAAGAAAGATGCATCATGGTATTACTTGTTAAAATCTGTGATAAAAATGCTATCGGGCATATATATCAAAATTCGTCAGTACACACTCAAAGCTGAGACTACCAACACTTACCGAGAAGCGTCGGTTAAAAGCAAAGGTGATAATATAAACTGAGCCTCATCGATAACCGAGCAAAGTGAACAAGTGGTTTGCAATACCGAAACCCATCGGTAAATGCAATAGGTATAAATGACCGCACTGAAATGACATGTTGTCACCAAAGGAAAGTTTGAAGTCTTAACCGATGAACTCTGTCTTCACACACTGAGGAGTTGGTAAGCATTAATGACACACATTTAGGTCAAATGGCTATAAAAAGGTGACTGGTCAATCTCATTGTTCACCAAGACTAGAGCAGAGCGATGAAGAGCGATTTTTGAGCAGAAAGCAACAAGATCACAGAGCGATCACAACTCGACACAGAGCACTCCACGCATATCAGAAATCATTACAAGTATAAACAGTAAGTTCTATAGAACCAACAACTCTATTTCACGCATTTCACAAAAAGTCCTAAAATCTAAAAATGGCCTCGACATCAAGAACTGTGAAATCAAAGAATGCAAAGAAGGATGAGTTCAAGCTTATCAAGAATTTGGCATGTGAGGAACCAAACTATAAGATTCACCCTAAGGTTTCCTCACAACCCAACAATGCTAGAGCATTCTCATGAATACCAGCTAGGGTTTTGCTTGTGGAAGATGTACGACCATTTATACACTACAAGATTGCAGAGATAGGAGATTCAGAGGTTGAAGAATCTTATAAGAAGCTATGCAACAAAGATGAAATACTGAAAGATGAACATAAGCATATAGAAGTAAAAGGGCTCACCAATGCCCTAATGTTCCCGAAGGTCTTCAAAATTGATTGGATTCGGTTAGTACTAAGTCGAATGCACAATCATAAACTTTGGTTGGATGAACTGAAGATGATAACCCGAGATGTTATCCATGCGGTCACCGGTTACCCTATGAATGAGAAGGTAAAAGCACTGAAGCATCCACCCAAGGCCGAGACTGAAAAGATGACAGGAGCCAAATGGGATGGCAGAGGATTGAAATTTTTCACCATAATAGATGATGAGATGAAATTTGGTGCATGCATTCTAGGCTACAAATTCTTCCAAGCCAACAGATTGAACAACATTGCATCTAGTGCAGTAGACACAGCATATAATATTGTGAAGAAAGGAACACAATCAGACTTATCCGAACTACTACTAAATCAATTAAAAGATAATTTAAAGACTACCAGGAATGCAAAGTCAAACACATGTAAGTTTGGCTCACTTATAATGTGTATTTTCTTCTACTTTCAAGAAACATTCCCATCGGTAGGAGATGTGAAATGGGATAGCACAAAACCGGCCACAATGCAAATCAGTGAATATATAGCCTCACTAGGAGAAAATTTTGAAATAGTCATAGATGAATACTTTAATGTATTCAAAGACCGAATGCAAAAGAGGGTAAGGATCCCAAAACAACTTATTGAGAAGTATAAAGATGAAATATGTTTTATGTTTGATACAGATCATACTTATATCAAGCTTGTTGTACCGAGGACAACATGGCTTCAACCATTAGAATATGAGATAAACATTGATCTTGCATCTAAATAAATTGATGCCTTATTAAATGAACCACTAGATAAGAACCAACCCAAGTTTGGAACATACGAGGAGGCTAAGACAAGAATAAAATCTGGCCTGGTTGTTAAGAAAATTGTTAGGAAAAAGGACAATATGGTAAAGAACCTCAAGAAAATAATGTCGGCAATAGAGGAAGAAACCGAGCAGGAAGAGGAAATTGAAAAGGAGGAAGAAATCGAAGGACAACTACCTATCAGTGAAGCTGAAGAAAAGGATGACTCTGAGGCTACAAAGTCAGATTCACCACCTCCTCCAACTAAGAAGCCAAGGACCACAGCTGCTTCTAGAACAAGAAGCCAAACATCTAAGGATTCAAATCCTTCACCTTTGAAGAAAGAAAAGGTCAGAACATACAAGAGGAAAGTTACCACACCGAAGAGAGGACAAAACAAAAGAGGAAGGTGTATGCACCCTAAAATGGTCGCCTAGACTTTGGGTCCCATTTATCATTTTATCAAATTTCTGAATCAATGCTTTGAAACATTTTCAATTCAAATCAATTTCCTTGATCAAATTGTAATTAATTCAATTATTTCAATATTTCCTAAGGTTTGATCATTTTTATCTAATTAAAAGATTTAATCTCTCTTTTAATTAAATAAAATTCCTCTTATTTAATTAAAAGATTTAATCTCCCTTTTAATTAAATAAAATTCCTCTTATTTAATTAAATTCAATTTCCCCCATTTAATTAAATAAAATTCTTCTAACTTATTTAGTTGAAAGAAAACCCCTCTTTTAATTAAATAAATAAAAATCCCCACTTAAAGCACTTTATTTGTTGAAAAAGGAAATGAATTAAATTATAAATTAAATAAAAATCCTTTTTTCTTCACATCTTTCTAAGTGGTGGGTTTTTGCCTCTTAATCGTAGCCTTTGATTTTTGCCTCTTAATCTCAATCGTTCACTTTCCTTTAAAAGGAGACCTCTCC
>MU227885.1:587381-603260 GCA_018584345.1 Thuja plicata
CTTTTTCTTCACATCTTTCTAAGTGGTGGGTTTTTGCCTCTTAATCGTAGCCTTTGATTTTTGCCTCTTAATCTCAATCATTCACTTTCCTTTAAAAGGAGACCTCTCCTTCTCACTTTCATATTAGATTTTCATAATATTGTTATGCTGCAGGTTTGGAGAGCAATTTTGGAGGAGAATTTGAGCACTCAAGCGCTCTTCTTGTTTTCTTTATTCTTGCATTCATGGCTCTTCATATAGATTAGAATCATGTTTATTTCCATAGATTAGATTTGCATTCATATTTTTTTTCATAGACTAATATGCATTGTTATCATTTAGATTAGATTTCATTTTCATGCATTCGAATCTCTCATTTCATGGTGTATTTACAATAGACACAACTAGGTCAATCTGAGGGCCTTCATTTTACATTTTTACACATCCATGACTAGAGAGCTATGGATCGATATTTGAGGCCTCATTCTTGAGCAGCCTTGAATGGAATGATTCATAGAAGTGTGACAACATTTATGCACACAGAAGGAAGCTTATAAGAACCCGAGAAGATATTGAAGACACTGAGCAAGATGAAGCTATAGAGGCAAAAAATGTCAAAGTAAAAGCTCCAGAATCTATTGATGAATTTGTAAATCTACTGCAAATCCAGGATCTATTATAGATTCTAAAATTAGAAGATGTCTGAAAATAGATCCAAAAGATCAAAACAAAGTTGAAGATGTCATCATAGAAAAACTGTACAAGTTTAAATATGTACCAATTCAGTTTGAAAACAATAATGTACCGAGGGAACTCTTAGACAGACTATACTCTAGATGTACATTTTCTTTGAAGAATGAAAAGGAAATAAGAGAAAGAGTGTTTGTTACTCTCATGCCTCCTGAATCCAAGAAGGTAGAAATATATGAGATGATGGAGAAACACAAAAAGGAGTTCTCACCGAAGTTGATAGCCTATAAATTTCTTGAAGGAAAGCTTAGAGCTTGAACAAGATAGCCATAAGAAATGGTGTAAGATTATAAACAAACCTACTAAGGAAGAAAGCCCTGACAAAGACCTACACCAGAAAGATGTTGATAAGGCAACTCAAGAACATGTCTTAATAAAAGACACAGAAGATGACACATCTGTTGAGTTAGACAAGGAAGAAGATGACACAATCGGCAACAGAAATATAGATGTTGCAGATGAATCATGGCCAGACACCACAAATGACAACATTATGGATAATAATATCATTGACATTACCGATGACCTAGCAGAGGAAGTTAATAAAGATGAAGATGTCAATATTGCAAAGGACACAACCGATGAGTAGGACACAACAGTTGATACTGCACAGGTGAACATACTAGGCAACATGCCAATATTGATACAAGCTATCAATATTCTGCAAGAATCAGACAAGTCACCTGAAAAGGATACTCCCAAGGATACAGGGGAAGAGGAAAAGAAAGATAACACTGATGATTAAAAAGACATCAGAGACACTCAAACAGTAACCAATACTGATAAGATTACAGAAAGAAATTCAAAACAAGAAGATGCAGACACAATAGAGAAGAATGTAGAAACAAAGAATGATGAAGCTAATGACACCGATGAAGGAGATAAACCTAACTATGACACTCCTAAGGAAACTGACAAAGGTGCTACCAACAATGTGAAGGTGAATGTGGAGACATCTACAGACACCCGACAAGCTGAAACTGACACACAACGACAAAAAGAAGCACAACAAGTAACTTCATCAGGCACAACTGAGAAAGCTGAGAAATTGGCAATAGTTCTACATTCAAGTGATACACAAAAGAAGAAGAAGAAATTAAAGAAGAATAAGTTGGAAGTCACCTTGGATGAACTTATTGAAATACCAAAATGTGACCCAACTACACTTGATTTTGAAGCATTACAAGAATACGGTGAAATATGCCAAAGGAAGGAATTACATGAGAAGCTGAATAAACAACACCGGGACTCCATGGTACTGGAAACAACTAGGGACATCTTGCACTAGATTATACCTGATGTTGATATTGATCAGAACAAGCCAATTCTTGATCAATTAGCCACTCTCACCAAAGCAATAACAACTCAAAATATTGATGCATAGAAGGTGTAGACACCCGAAAATATACAGGCTTGCGACCTTACATTAAATACACTAATTTTCATCTATTAATTAATAGTCTTTAATCATTAATTAATCATCTATTTTCCTCTAAATTCATTCCCCAAATCATCTAATCAAATTCTCAAAATTAATTAAATAATTAATTTTATTTAATTAATTAACCTTAATTGATTAATTGCCATTAATCAATTAATTAAACTCAATTTCCTATAGTTTATATTCAAATATTTAAACTTACTAATTAAATTCTTCTAATTAAATTAATTTAATTTCATCAAATAAAGCAATTTTAAACCAAAAAGAATTCAATTATCTCACATGTTGAAAACTTTAATTAAATAAATGAATTAAATATTCATTTATCTTCAAAGAGCTAACTCCAATCAGATCACATGGGTTACTCCACCCATCTCTCCAGTCCACATGGGTAACTTCACCCACCTCTTCAATCCACATGGGTAACTTCACCCACTTCTTCAGTTCAAAAAGGTAACTCACAATTAGCTCTTCAGTCAACCAAACTCTGTCTCCTCTTTACAAATTGAAGAGATGGAGTTTACTGATGGCTTCTCCAGTTCCCTTTGATCTCAACCGTTCATCTCCCTATTTCTGGGATTGATCTCAACCGTTCATTTCATCCCTAATTCCTATATAATAAACCCCTCATAACCATTTGAAGGATCTAGGATTTCAAGCTCTCGTGCGCCATTACTATGTCAATTTGGTTCTAGCATTCAAGCCATCTTGTGATTACACACTCGTTTCAATTAGCAAATTATCGACACTTCTCAAGTCATAGACGCTGCCCCGTCAATACTGAGCATCAAGAACAACGTTTTGGAAGGAGTAGAGAGAAACAATAGAAGCTTCAAGCATCGTGGGGTTTGCATTTATTTGTTTTCCTTTCTCTTGCTTGTACATTTTATTGATTACATTTCATTGTTATTCATTTTAGTAGTTATTGTGTACTTGATTTATATCATTGGTGAAATCTTTGCTACTAACCCTTGCCTTTGGAAAGCTTGGGAACCACGGATCACGAAGAAGAGGTGTACGTTTTGGTGAACCTAACATGAAACAAATAGCCCAAATATCTCGTGTAGATGACAAACAGGATTGATCAACCACGACTGTACGGTCGCAAATCTAAAAATCTATCTTTTTTTTATATTTGTGTTATTTCACAGTTGTTGGTATTGTACCGCAATCGACGAAACTATGCCGCAATCGACTGGTTTAATACCACAATTGATTGCAGGCTTTCACAGTATTATTCTATCATTTTCTATCTTCTTTCTTCTGGTACTTTGCTGCAATTGCCTGATTCGTGCCACAATCATCATTATTTTGCTACAAATGACAGTACTTCTCCGCAGTTGCCAGTGCTTTGCCGCAATAGCCAGATATTTGCCGCACTTGCCAGTACTTTGCCGCAATCACAAGAAATATTGCATATTAGATCCAAATCTTCTGTCCATTTGTTTCTAAATTGACATTTTTTGGTTTTCTGTGCAGGGCCAGGAGAATCACCGAGAACAGAGAAGGGTAAGTTATTGTGAGTATCAATCATTCATTATTTCAAAGTTACATATACTCTCATTTTGCAAGAATCCTTTTTGATACAAACCTGTCTAAACAAAGCAAACTAAAAGGAATTCATTTGTCGATTTGGGTTTAAAAAGAACAGTGCTTGCCAAACATATCACATCTCACATTTTGGATTTGGGCTTAAAATTGACGTAGGGACTAAAACTGAACAAAGGCAAAAAATCTCTCAAATTGGTGCATTAAAATTGAACAAGCAATCAACACCTACTTTTTGGGCTTAAAATTGAACATTGGTGCTTATATGGTGGTGTAGCTTAGTTCACATTTCAAACTTTGGAGCTTAATCAATTTACCTTATGTCTTGAGTTTTGGGTGTGCTTGCACAAATTGTTAGATTACAAACCTTTACACTTTTTTAGAAAGGCCTATCCAGGGAATGCGCTTCTTCCTCAGAGAATGACCTTAAATCGGTAATCCTTCCGATCGATATATAAACAAGGCATGAACCAAAGTTCTGTCTTATCTAGCCAAGCTTGGGCGAGGCGTGTTGGTAATAGTCTGGATAAGGTGAATATCCCTAAGGAGCCAGCATGATCAACTAGGCTCTTAAGTGAGTCACGCACGTACAAACCGATTGGAGAGACACCACGAACCCTTACTACAATCTTGATTAATTAGAGGCCAACCTATTTTGCCTTCGAATAGGTACCTTATTATAGTGTAAGGGGTTGCAAAATTTCCCCCCAAGATTCCCAATATATGTGTCTCATGGTATTTGTGTAGTGAAAGATATCTTCACTTCACGGCAACAATACCTAGAAATGGCAAAAACACAGGCACCTACATCGTGGACCTTTGTGTCCTAGTAGTGTGGCAATTGTTGTGTGAGCTAACATACATTCAAGCATTGGACCTATAACATTGTATTATGAAGCCATCATCCTAGATTAATCTGACTGTTCATTGTTGAGACCTCGTGATAACCTTGCAACTTGAAAAAGTTGTAGAACATACACATTTTCAGTCTTCATTCTTCAAAACACAATGTCTATTGTGCTTGTTTCTTTGATCAGTTTCTAAAAATGCAAAATAAAATATCCAAACTATTAAAAATGAGTCAAACGTGTTAAAGTCTAGGGTTGTCAACATCAACTATCTTACGAATCAGAAGCATTGTTCTAAAAAATTCCAAAATTGTCAAGCAGTGATACTTATCCTCTAGTCTTTTTTAGACTGTTCCTCTTTTACCGCAATTGCCTGCATTGTGCCGCAATTGAAGGAAGTCTGCCGCAATTAACTTATTTATTGCCGCAATCATAGTATTTATTACTACAATCGGTGATAAACTACCGCAATTGACCATTTACTTTATCGCAATTGGTGAAGTTGTACCGCAATTGACTAGAGATACATTATTCCTATTTTGATCTAAAAACCTTGAAAGATCTCTTCATTTGGTGTCCAAAACTAGTGTCTATCCCAGGAAAACGCAAAGAAAATTGTGTGAATCTCAAAACATTAAAGATTATCCCTTCTTTGTAAAGCACGATTATTGTCAAAAATACTATTAGTTCAAAAGCTCAGACTCAAAATACCTTGATCTCATCATATCAAACATCATCATCTTTATCAAAGTGACTTTGTCCAAGGCAAAGGTCGAAAAATCTTATCTTTTTATCATCACCACTTTGAGATCAAGTTATATCAAAATCTATCCTTAGAATTACCTTTGTCCAAAACATAACTCAGACTTCCTCAGAAATGACCTTCTTCCTTGTTTGCTTTATATCACTTATTTTAGTTACAAAACCTAGACTGTACTATGTCTCAATCACCTCATGGAGGCCACACAAGGTCTAATGCTAGAACTCAACCTGATGAGTCATATATCAACCAAATCCCCACTTGGGAAACAAAGCAAGAGAACAATCCTTTCATGAATACCAGTTCTACTCTATTTATTGAACAACCATGTGGGGCAGCTTTTTTCCAAGATATCACAGAAGCAGAACTTGAAGATGTGGAGCAAGATGCTTACTCCACAAAAGTAGTTGATGTTGTTGTAGAGAGGAACCTTGAACGTTACTTAGACATGCTAATAAAGAAGGGAGTCAAACTCCCTGATGAATTCAGTGTATCAACTATATGGCTCGAAAACCCTCTCGCAGGTCAAAACACTACTCCGCCTCCTCAGATACTACCTGTTGTGTCTCAAATATTTCCACCATTGGTATTACCCACATTGACATAGACTATATCTAGTCAAACCAATGACCCGACCCAGGCCAACACATCTTCCACTCAAGGCATGACAGGCTCACAATTAAGTGCACCCATGGTCACTAGTATGCCTCCACCTTTGGTCTCATGGCCAGGACAATCAAGCTCTCATGCTATGCCTTCCATCCAACCAAACACCAACTGTTTTGAAACAATGTCATTACTGTAGTCAATTCACACTAGTCTTGGGATCAACACCTCATGCCCACAGGGATCCATCTCTCCAGGAACGACTTACAGTCAAGGCCCACCCAAGGCTACATCTTTGCCCATTCTGACATCAATCCAACCCCCGCAACAACAACCCTAGCTTCAGTTACCTCAAACCCAACCCCCGCAACAACAACCCCAGCTTCAGTTGCCTCAATTCCAACCCCTATAACAGCAACCCCAGCTTCAGTTGCCTCAGTTCCAAAAACCGCAACAACAACCCCAGCTTCAGTTTCCTCAATTCCAACCCCCACAACAGCAACCCCAGTTTCAAGCCCAACCTTAGCAACAACAATATCTACCCTAGTAGTATCAAACCCAGTTTCAATCACAATAGAAAACACATCAAAACCCACCATGGGCTACCCATGTGCCCCCATTTACAAATCACTTGGTGGGAAATCAATATCAAGCCCCTAGAATGAAATCCTATGTTCCTACTCAAGGGACACAGAGATGCAGCCTCATACCCACTATAGCACAGAGGAACATCGTTACACATCAGCCTCAAAACCAAACGGACATGTTGATGCAACAAATGCAAACCCTTCAAACCCAAATAATGGATATGCAGAATCAGGGGCAAACAAAATCCTACATCGTTGAGGATTTATACCCATACCCCTTCGATCATTCTCTACAAATGTCTCTATTCCCAACTCACTTCTCGGTACCGAAATTCAACAAATATAGGGGCAATACCAACCTTATTAAACATATCCGAGAGTTTTTGCTAGTTGCGTTGAAGTCACACATGATGAGACATATTTAATGCGACTGTTCCCACAAATCTTGGCCAGACTAGCAATGGAATGGTTCTCGCATCTACCTCATGGCATTTAGTCTTGGGGTGAACCTGCTGAAAAGTTCATAGCTCACTTCCATCATAACATCAAGTGCAAGGTCAACATTAAGGACCTTTGCGATATCAAACAGAAGGATGGAGAGTCTTTTGTGAAGTTCCTATAGAGATGGAGGAACACGACAAACCACATAACATATGATGTGCCCGAACAAGACTTAATAGTCATGTTTGTTGACTATCTAATTCCAGACATGTCATTCACAACAGAGTTACAGTTAGCTCCGAACTTCACACAACTCATCGAAAGAGGAGTTCATTGTGAGTAGAACTTAGTCAAATGAGGAATCCTTGCAGATCCAACACAAATGAATACAAACAAAAATGCAACAGACAAAGCTAAGTGGTGGAACAAAAACAAAAATGTCACTAGCGATGGTGTCATTGATGTGAAGATAGTCAATTATGCACAACCCAAGGTGTCACTGCAAGGTGCACCTGTGGCCAACCAAAAACCCACTGGACCCACTCAACAAGCATACACCCAAAATCAACCTCCTCCTGTACAAGCGGCCGCTGTGTCAAACAGTCAACAACAGAGTCAATGCAGACCATGGTTTCAATTCTAGCAACGAGATTTCACACCACTGGGAGAGCCGATAGAATCAGCTTTAAGCAAGTTGATACAATCAAACACTATCACTCTCCCAGAAATCAGGGACTTTGAACAAGATGAAAACAAACTGAGGTGGTATAATGACAAAGATTTATGCGAGTTTCATCGGGTGAAAGGGCACAAAATGGCTAACTATTACTGATTGAAACACGCTATCCAATATCTAATTGACACAGGGGTCATCAATGTGACGAATACCCAAACCAAAGGCACAAATGATCAAACTATTTTCAATGATACCTTTCATGATCACAACAAGGGAAAGGCCTCCAGGTCTGGTGGACAAGCAAAACAAGTTAACTATACGTATGCCAACAGTGATAATATTATCAATTGCCTCAATCCTTCAGATAGCCATGTGGCTACAATCACTATCAAAGACCAAGGTAACAATTGTGCTATAACAACACGTCGCACCAGAGTTGTCTTGCAAGGATTACCATCCTCACCTACTATATCTACCAATCCTAAAGCAAACTCAGATCCACAGACAAGCATAGTGGACCAACTAAAGCACACACCTGCCTAGATCTCCATGTTTCACCTACTGCACATATCTCTGCAGCATAAATTGGCACTTGACCAAGCCCTTCAGAATACAGTTGTCCCAAGGGACATAACACCCGAGAGCTTCCAAACGATGGTCAACCATATAGCTACTAACAAACATGCCACATTCACAGACCGTGATGTGCCACTGCATAAACCCCTGCATAATGATCCTTTGCACTTACTTGTCCAGGTCCACAAAAGCGCTATACGTAGGGTCCTTGTTGATGGTGGAGCTGGGTTAAACATCTATACTCTAAAGTTAATCAAGCAACTAAGCTATTCAGAATCAAGCATTGATGTCACAAGGAGGATAAATATTAGAGCTTATGATGAAGAGGAAAGGTCCTCTAAAGGTATTATCATTCTACCTGTTTGTATTGGTCCTGTGGTTAAAAACACTCCCTTCCAAATCTTAGACCTTGAGTTGGGATACAACATGCTAGTAGGGAGACCTTGGATACATGAAATGCAAGCTGTACCTTTGACATACCATCAATGCATCAAGTTCCCACACCAGGGAGAGGAGATCATCATAGAGGGAGATCCCAATCCTTTCCAATATTGTAATGCAGTTCAAATAAGCACTGATAACCAGGTACCATCAAACCAAGATGCAAGCATCCCATCCTCTTTAGATTCAAATCCCAAGGATGTCACACAAATAGCAGGAAAGATAGTCATTAACCAGGACGCAAGTATTCCCTCCTCTTCAGATTCAAACCTTAAAGATATCACACAGAAAGTGGGCAAGATATCCATTACTGACAAGGGCTATGGTGAATACAGATATGAACAGGCTTTCGCCATCATGCACATGCCTCAGAGCTTGAGAACTTATGGCATGCCACGACCTGTCATTACAATAGAAACACTGCAGCCTGGTCTATTCAGATGTCCACCCACAACCTTTGTCCGATGGGGAGACATAGCAGAAGAAAAGCCATTTGAACAAGACATCAATACCTGGTTATACCAAGATCCACCAGAGACAATCTGACCGCCACTACCCCTGTCAAACTATGGTAATGGTTACATAATGATACAAAGATTTGGGTACGATGGTACAATCGGGCTGGGGGCAAGACAACAAGGCATAAAGGAATTGTCTCTCCCACCAACCCAGAGAAACACGAGAGGGTTGGGCTATGGACAACAAAGTACTAGTCCTGTGATCCAAGACATTCAAGTCAATCAAGAACAAATAGCAGAGATGCACCGGGGGCACAACACATAACATGTCTTGATAGGAAACATATTAGCACAATTGTTTCCCGCCGAAGAGGGAACTACACAAACCTGAATAGACCTCCACATCGTAATCGATGATAACCAAGGAAGTGAGACATCTGACGAGCATTCTATTAAGACTGACTCCCACGAGTATGAGTGGAGATCCCTTTACGACTCTGAACCATTGATCCCAAATTTTCCCCCTCGGTTAGACACTATCATAAATCTAGCAAACTTATTTGACCAACTGACCATTACTGAACAACCCTGCATAGACAAGCATGTCATTTATCAAACCTCAAGTGGTGCATCCACATCACAGTCCAATTTTGTAGGAACCATATCTGTAGTCCCTTTTAGTCAACCAGAGCTAAACAACCATGAAAGTATCTGTGTTGTACACCCAGAGCTCATAGAGTGGGATCAACAAGGATCGCCTGATTTAGATGTCTTCGAGAATGATGAGGCTATAGCTCATTTCATGGGACTTAGGGAAGGAATTCTATCAGGAGACCACAAGGCAGGCTTCTCCTTTGACCTCGACAAAGCGACATATTTTTGGGAGGAAGCTCCTCTTTCCAGTCCACAAAATAAAAAAGAACAAAATAATGATAAAAAGTTAAAAGAAGACGTATCTTCTAGTGAAAACCTCACTGAGGTGCTAGAAGATGGAAAGAAGGAACTCCTCCCCTTGACAGAGGAGAAATTAGCATTACTAGAAGAAGAAACAGAAGAAGTCAATTTGGGATATGACAAGAACCCAAAGAACATATACTTGGAAAAATCACTCACCCCCAAGGAGAGAGAATAGTTTATCAGCTTCTTTAAGGAAAGGATGATCAATTTCACATGGTCCTACTCGGATATTCCAGGGTTGGATCCAGAGATAGTACTACACCATCACCCGTTGCTACCCAATGCCAAACCTATCAAGCAAAAGTTGAGAAAGATGCATCCCCATGTTGCATTGCTAGTCAAGGCAGAGTTGAGAAAGCTCCTGGATGATAAGTTCATAATACCTATAGCATATGCGGACTAGATATCTAACTTGGTACCAATTACAAAGCATAGTGGTCAGATACAGATTTGCACAAACTTCAGGGATCTCAACATAGCTTGTCCCAAAGATGACTTTCCTTTACCAAACATTGATATCATAGTATATCTAACTGCTGGACATCAAATTCTATCACTCATGGATGGATTTTTAGGATATAATCAAATAAGGAACGCACCAGAGGACCAACACAAAACAACTTTCACATGTCCTTGGGGAACATATTGTTGGAATGTCATGCCGTTTGGTCTAAAGAATGCCAGAGCGACATATCAAAGGGCTATGACAACTATATTTCATGATCTCATCCACAAAACAATGGAAGACTATGTGGATGACATACTAGCCAAGTCAATACTTTGAAAGGATCATCTACAAGTTTTGGGACCAATCTTTGACAGAATGCAGGAATTCAAGGTCCGTCTAAACCCAAAGAAGTGTGCATTCGGTGTCACAACATGAAAATTACTGGGGTTCATAGTGTCACATAGAGGAATTGAAGTGGACCTAGAAAAATTCAAAGTAATATTGGATATGCCTCCACCATCGAACCTGAGACAACTAAGAGGGTTACAAGGAAGGCTCCAATCAATCAGGCGATTCATATCTCAGCTAGCAGACAAGTGCCACCCATTCCAACATCTATTGCACAAAGACATCAAATTAATATAGACAGAGCAATGTGAACATGCATTTCAAATATTCAAAGACTACCTTCTCAAGTCTCCTATATCGGTACCACCAGTCCAAAGTAGACCATTGCTTCTATATATCTCAGTGATGGAGTCAGCGTTAGGTGTACTCTTGGCACAACATGATGATGCAAGTAAAGAGAGGGCCATCTACTATCTAAGCAAAACATTGGTGGGATATGAGCTAAACTATATGCCAATTGAGAAGTCATGCCTTGTAGTTGTTTTCACTTCCCAGAAGCTAAGACATTATATGTTGAGTCACCAAACAAAGTTGATCGCACATATTGATCCTTTAAAGTACCTCCTAAGCAAAGCAGCGCTCACTGGACGACTAGCGAAGTGGGTAATGATCTTGAGTGAGTTCGACATTGAGTATGTAGACAAAAAGGATATCAAAGGACAAGTAATCACGGATCAGATAGCAAAGGCACCCATTCAGGACCACCAACCTATTATTTCTGACTTTCCTGACAAATCTATTATGATACTACAACCGACGATCGAGGTATGACAACTTTATTTTGATGGGTCGTGCACAAACCATGGTGCGGGGGTAGGGATAGTACTTATCACCCCAGATCATGATACAATTCCCAAGTCTTTCCGACTTAACTTACCATGCACCAACAACATAGCTGAATATGAAGCACTGGTCATCGGTCTAAAGATAGCAATTCAATGGAGAGTCAAGAACCTTAAAGTCTTTGGCGATTCACAATTGGTTATCAGTCAAGTCAACAATGATTATACGACCAAAGATGAGAAGCTCATATCATAAAGAGCATAGATGGAAAGGCTACGCACCAAGTTCCATTACATCTTCTTTGAGCAAGTACCACGAGCACAGAACAAAGCTACAGATGTGATGGCTACCATAGCATCATTGATTGATATGCCCAGTAATGAAACAAAATTCCAGTTTCTAGTGGAGAAACTCTTGGTGCCATCACATCAGGCATCCATCACAGAATCAGCATGCATCCTTGTTGGTCCTGAATCCCCATGGTACCAAGATGTCTATAACTATCTCCAAAATAGCATCTTACCTCCCAACTTGTCTAGGAACCAGAGAAAGTCCCCCATCCACCAAGCCTCTAGGTATACCATCCTCTCAACTACTTTATACAGACAAAGTCTAGATGGAATGCTACTACGATGTCTCACTTCCATGGAATCCCAGAAATCTTTGTACGAGGTACATGAAGGAATTTGTGGAACCCACGGAGGTGGCAACAACTTAGCTAAGAAGATCATTTGCAAGGGATACTATTGGCCCATAATAGAGACAAATGCACACAAACATGTAAAAAGGTGTAGATAGTGTCAGATTCATGGAGACCTCATCCATGCACCAGCCTAGGAACTAAATCCTATTACATCACCATTGCCATTTTCAATGTGGGGATTTGACCTAGTGGGCAAAATTACACCTTCTTTAGCGAATGAACACAAATACATCATAGCAGCAATAAAGTACTTCACCAAGTAGGTGAAAGAAATTCCCCTCACTTACATCACTGGAAAGCAAATAGCAATGTTCATACTTAACCACATTATCTGTCAATACGGGATCCCTCAAACAATCCTAACAGATCATAGTATGCCTTTCTAGAACAAGGATGTTGAAGAGCTATGCGAATAGTTCCATATCAAACAAGGGTTCTCTTCCTTTTATTATCCTCAAGGGAGTAGCCAAGATGAAGCTACAAATAAGACAATCTTGAAAATCCTGAAGAAAATAGTGAACAAATCAGGGCGAGACTGGCATTTATAGCTTAGTCCCGCATTATGGGCATACAGAACTAGTGTGAGAACACCTACAAGAGCCACTCCTTTCTCCCTAGTCTATGGATCAGAGGCGGTATTACCCCTCAAAGTGGAAATCCCGTCCCTAAGGATATCATTGAAGAACCTGGTTTCAGATGAAGACTACAGAGTAGCAAGGCTCAGTGAACTAGAGTTACTAGATGAAAGAAGGCAACATGCCTTCGACCACTTACAAGGCTATCAGAATCACCTTAGAAGAAACTATCATAAGAAGGTGAAGCCATGAACATTTGAGGTAGGAGACCTTGTCCTCGTGGAAAATCAAAAGAATCAAGCAGAGCGAGTCAAACCCAGAAAGTTTGAGCCTAACTGGCTAGGACCATTTGTCATTATCAGCTCTACTCAGAGTGGGGCATTCATACTAGCAACACCAGAAGGAGATCAACTCCCTAGCTACATCAATAGTATGCACCTCAAGAGGTTCTACCCTTGAGGTCTTTATGATTAAGGCACCTATCTACATATCCAAAAAATATCAAAAAAATTAGAAAATACAAAAGTTACCTTGGTGAAAACCTGGCAATCAGGTGCCTTGGCGACAACAAAAAAAATAAAAAAAGCCAAAAAAAAGTAAAGAGAAACAAAATCGCTCTCTTAGTGAAAACCTGAAAAATAGGCACTATTGAGTAGGTACCTTGGTGAAAACCTGGCAAATAGGCACCAAGTGTTCAAAATCTAGCTTCACCATCAATGAACCCAAGAGCTTGAGCACACTTCAAAATGCAAGATATACTACCCAAGCTATATCCAGAAGCACAATCCCCTCTGAGCACCAAGCACATACCCATGGTTAATACTGGTCCACCAGACTAGGGGGCAATTCAAAATGTCCTGAAAAAATCCAAATAATCAGAAAACTCATCAAAAAATCCTAAAAATATAAAAAATTAAGAGAAAATCAATCTTCATAAAAAACATTCAAAAAATTGCAAAATCCCAAGCAATAAAACCAACTCAGTTATCAAGAGAGCAAAGGGCGATCACGCCTAGTCAATCAATGTCACAATTATGAGCTTTGCAAACCAGCATTGGGCCCATCTAACATAGCTTGATCAATTGCCAAAATGATCAAAATAATCTATAAATTGTCATAATCATGAGCTTTGTGAGTCAGCATTGGGCCCATTTGATACAGCTTGATCAGCTGCCACAACGATCAATTCAATCTATCAATTGTCACAATTATGAGCTTTACGAACCAACATTGGGCCCATCTGACACATCTTGATCAACTGCCAACATGATCAAAGCAATCAATCAATCAATCACATCAATCACAGTGATGGATACACTCAAACCAGACAGGTCAGTCCTATATGAGTAATCTATTACTGAAACCAGACACACTCAAGCAATCAAGCCAATCAAGCCAATCAAAAGAATCCAACTGCATCGAGGAACCATCCAAAAATGTTGACTAGGTTAGTCAAGTCGGTCAGATGTCAGTATATATTTCGCGGTTATGTTCTTACGCTACTCCAGAATCCACCATGTGAGGAGAGTAGCTATGATAGATCATGACTTATTTTTTTTGATTGATGTCCGTCGAATGTTCACTTCGATTTCAAGGTCATGATGATTTAGGATAAATGTGGTAGGCGCTGTCACTTATCTGGTAGCTGCACAGTTCCACGATCTGAGCTTAACCCTGAGAAAGAATTGGATATTCCTTCTCTTTTATTTTGCTTGTTTGGTTTTATAGAATCAAGAGCTCGCAACACTATTCAGATGGACTTTGAGTTGCTTTGGAGTTTTATCTTAGTTTCTATGGTCTTTCCCTTTATGTTGTAAACAAGAGCTCGTGATGCTATCCAGATGGACTCTAGGGGTGTAGGAGTTCTATCTTGTTTTCTTGGCTTTCCCTTTCAGAAATCAAGAGCTCACAGTGTTATCCAAATGGACTCTGGGTGCATAGGAGTTCTATCTTGGTTTCCTTGTTTTAGATTAATTTAGAGGACGAGCGATATCAAAATGGTCAATATCTGGGTGCTTTTGGCTCTCTTTCTTTTCAAACAGGGAACATAGTTGAACCCAGATGGTCAATATTTGGGTGCACTAGGTTCTCTTTCTATTCAAGAGGTCATGACGGTATCCAAGTGGTATGTGATCTGGATCATTTGACGCTCTTTAGAATTTTAGAAAATATAAAAAAATATGCAATGATGACAAATATTGGAAATCGTGGTAGTGACTTGGGACACTCATCCTTTCTATCAAATCATATCTATCAAAAAAGTAAAAATTTCCTTTCTATCATTCCCTATCAATCAATCCCAGAGATCACATTCCAAACTAACTTCCTTCTAACTAACACATGCATTACTCAAAAATTTTGTGCATGGTAGATTGCATTCATTTATTGCATAAGAAAATTTCAAAACATGTGCATAGTAGATCATATAATAAATGCATCCATCATCAATAACATCATAACTAACATAGGAATGCATTCATCATCATCATATAGTGATTCACTTTTTTAACAAATTAATGCTCATTTGACGCATTTTCTATGCTTAATTTGTTGAGGGGGCATATAGTCCACTTGCTATCACTAGGGCAGAATCAAAATCAGAAATTCTTTGACACATTGCGACAAGTCACATCGCATCAAAAGGGGGCAAATGTAGACACTCGAAAATGGACAAGCTTGCGACTTTACATTAAATACACTAATTTTCATCTATTAATTAATGGTTTTTAATCATTAATTAATCATCTATTTTCCTTTAAATTCATTTCCCAAATCATCTAATCAAATTCCCAAAATTAATTAAATAATTAATTTTATTTAATTAATTAACCTTAATTGATTAATTACCATTAATTAATTAATTAAACTCAATTTTCTATAGTTTAAATTCAAAT
>MU227885.1:623924-665801 GCA_018584345.1 Thuja plicata
TACATTAGAATAGTGTTTAAACTATTGGTAAATGAAACTATTTAATTGATTTGAATTAAATAGTTAGAGGAATAGGAGGGAAATTAATATTAATAATAATATTAATATTTTTGGACGTCTACAATATGTATATGTATACTCATATGGGAAAATGATATATATATATATATATATATGGAAAATGATATGTATATGTATTTACAGAAGGAAAGATATCATATGTACAAATATACCGACATGTACATAGGGGGAGTCATTAAATGACTAAGGATTATATATGTTGTATATAGTTAACATTTTGTTAGTATTTTGCACATATCAGTTTTTGATGCTAATGTCAAACGGGGAGATTGATGACATTAATTTTCTATTAGTATGAAAACAATACTTTTAGTAAGCATACACCGAAAGACAGAACAAAGAGCAAACTGAAAATCAGATGTAAAAGGGATCACCGAAATGACTAAGTACAAAGAGAACCGACGACACAACTTTGTATGTACACCAAAATTGCATAGCAAAAATATAAAGAGGAACCCAACATGCAAGATAAAGTACAAACTGAAGAGTTAATTAAAGAGAAACTGAGAGAACAAAACTGAAAGATAGTCAACTAATTACAGAAGCATAACCAACCGTCAGGAACTGAGAATCAGTTGCAGCCTGCAAAAAGTGGATCTGACTTCCACGTCAGGTAAAGAAGTCTTATTCTATTTATAGGATCTTGATTTGTTTTAAATCAATTTCTTTAGGGACAAGAAACATGAATGTAAGTGCTTTAATCAGTCTAACTGATTTAAAACTCATAGACTAGGAGATCTAGGTACAAGTTGTAAACTTGATCTTAGAGTTAACATTATTTTTCGTGAAACTTGATGATGTCAATCCATCTTATAAATAGATGATGCAATCATTCATTAAAGAGGATGTGAATATGAAAGAGAGGATGAATGAAGCCTACGAGCACATCTATGGATCAGATTGAAAGTTTTAAGAACCAGAACAACAAAAGGTGAATTTGGTTAGCAAGAACCAAGAACAGAGGCTACCGAGAATCAAAGGTATTACTCAATCACATTAGGTGATAATCTCATTCATGTAAATTTGAATGGATCTGTATCAACAATAGGAGATTGGATTTACCAGGTCAATTTGTAATTTTCTATCATTCTAACAAGTGGATTAAAATGTAAAAATCCTTTCAAGGAAGGTGGATTTAATAGTTCAACTACAAATCTCTTAACCGAGTGCACACTTAACAGTGTTTCTAAAGCTCTTAACTGATTAGACTTTAACAGGTCTCCACAGATACTCTTAACTGGGTAGATCATTAGAAGTGACCAAATTGTAAGCCTTAACTGGCCCCTTCCAATCTGAAGATAGTGAAGATTTTGTGGGTGTCATCCCCACCGTAGTTTTTACTTCCTAACAGTAGTTTTCTGCGATATCATATCTTGTGTAATGTGTCAATTACATTCATGAATGTTTCTATGAATGTTCACATGTATGTTAATGTTATGAATTGAAATAACTCACATCAAGATAGTATAGATCAAATTGAATGGATATACAATTTATTACACAAAGGTTAATTGATTAGAGGATACAAAAGTTTTAGAGGTATTGATTCACCCCTCCCCTCTCAATACACACTTCCCATTAATTCCAACAGTTAACAGGCTGGTTACCAACTTCATGGTGAAGTTGGGGCCTGTTGTTTCAAGTTTTTGATTTTTGGTTTTCAAAAAAGGGATTGGCTGAGGGTCTACTGACTCTGGTGGTGTGTTGGTAGTCTGCACTTCTTGTGCTGGCTGTGTTTTCTTTGGGTTAGCCCCCTTGTTTTGGCTACTTTTTTAATAAAAAACATAACATTAAAATATTTCATAAATGTGGGGCATTGTGCCCTAAAAATTTACCTCAAATATTGTCAATAATTAATTTTTATAATATATGAACTTAATAAATAAATATATCACCTTTAGATAAATTCAAATTATCCAAAAATACTTAGTTTTCATTGGTGCAAAACAATGAATTAATTGTGCATAGGTGAATGCAATAGTTATTTGCCTACAGTAATATTTATAATATATACAGAAGGAAGGAAATAAATTATTATGTGAGTGTAAAGATAAAAGAAATTATTATGTCAGAGTAAAGATAGTTTATTTGATGATGAGTACTCCCAAGTGCTCATGACATCACATTTTAAAATGAAATGTTTTTCTATTCCCACTTTTTGGGGAGTTTCTATTTTCACCTTTTTAAGAGTGCACAAGATTGCATGATTGATATAAAGTAATGAAAGATGTTAATAATATTTATAATATATAGAGAGAAAGAAAAAAATATATTTTTAAGGTCTATGAGGCTAAAGATAGTCTATGGGAAATACCACCTCACACATTGATTTATGCATTTTAACATTTTTTATGTAGCTTGATGATGAGTGATCCCAACTATTCAATTGTCCCTACTTCCCTTGAAGGCATCCACAAAAGTACACTCTTTCTTCCCTAGCTCCTTTTGGTCTTTTCCAATGCTCGTGGTTTCACAACAAAGTTGGTGAGAGTTGATCCTAAGATGAATAATACAAATTTTGGCTCTCCAAGAGATCTCAACTCCTATGTAGGCTTTTTATGATGATCTTGAGTGGGATCAAACTCTTCAATACAATACCTTTTCTTTCTCATTAGTCCTTTATCCCAAGAATGATTGTGGAATTTATCCATAACAAAAGCCTTTATCTCTTTACTATTTGTGGGGTATGTGTTCAAGTAAATGCCCTATTTACTAAACCTTTATAGAAGATTTTTTAAGTCTAGGAGGTCAAGATAGAGAATAAGATAGTTGATCTTGTTGGTTTTCTTTTAATGAGTTTTCTCATAGTTGATCTTGTTGGTTTTTCATTTAATGAGTTTTCTCTTACTCTTAGTTATCTTCTTGTGGAATAGATTTTGAAAATAATTCATCCATATATTTCTTGTTTACTTGATTTAGATGTCATTGTATACTTTACATTACAACACAAAGTGTTTTGTGTTGGAATGTAAGTGTTTTATGGCACTTCTTTCTTAAATGTAGGAGAAAAAATAGTATGTTAAACTAGCGATGGCATCTTGGTGTGTAATGAGTATGTCAAATAGGTATGGAAGGTCAAATAGAAAAAAAAAATGGTTTGTTCATTGCATACATTTGTGCAATACATGAGGACAATAAGGAGGGGCGGAAAGTAGGGGTAAGGAGATAGAGCTCAAGGATAAAGATAGAGATAGAGATGGGGATGGAGACTAAGAAGGAGAGGGATGTGGAGAGAGAATAGGTTGAGGAAGATAAATATATATAAAGGGGGAGAGGGTAATAAAGGAAGAGAAGTCAAATATTGATTTTAAAACTTTTAATGATACAATCCATAATGTGTATCAAAATTTTCTCTATTAAATTACATAACAAACTTTTTAATCAATTATTAGATTTAGCAATAATTCACATAGATTTATAATAGCATAACATAAAATCAATTTCATTTTACATACACTATAAGTGAAGCAAATCATAACATTTCAAAAAGGTAAGATTCAATTCCAAAGCTACATAACAAGCAAAGTAGTAAAAGAAAATAGTAAGGTTAGGGTTTAGGTACCTGGAATCACAAAGTGAATATCTATAGAATTGTCTTATCATATTTATTTGTTTCTCTTTATTTCCTTCTCATAGAAAATGCTTCTATCATCGTCTTGGCCTTTGATTCAAAATAATTCTCTTCATTAGGAGCTTATATGTGACATTTATCAAGTGTTTTAAAAATGATCATCAATTTCTTTATATTTTTTGGCTTGAGCTTACGTAGATCCTCCATTGTTATTTAAAATATGATTTTTCCCCTTTTCAAACCCGTCCTCTTCCATAGTTAAATTATTCCTACTAAATCAATCATGTCATCTTTAGAAAGGAAATTTTACCACAAACGTAATCTTTATTATTCTTAGTTTCCCTTTCAATGGATAAAACCTTGGTTTTTCCAAGTCACCAATGGGAAAACTACAGTGAAATTTGAATTCTCCAAAAATTGTTTTGTCTTTGGTGTGGTTTTTTCCGAAAAACTAAGTGATCATTGCAATATCTTCTTTGTGAATGGAAAATAGATGTGAATATGGACGTGTATTTGCAAATGGCTGGTGTATTTGAATACAAAACCACATAGGAAAGGGGATGAGGAGGAGAAACAATCAACTTGCACTTGCATGAGCAGTCAATGCGGAGGAGAAAATATCAACATGCCAAATAGTTTGAATCATTTCACTTTGGGTTTTGTGAACTTTGAACAATGGATCTTTGTCCATCTCAAATAACAAATGAATTCATCCTAATAATGTTTTTTTTATTAGTGATAATAGTTTTTTTATTAATTTGATAAAAGTTTGATACAAAAATACACATTTATTCATTCATGTCTCTGTCAAAATGCACCTACTACCTTGGACTCCATATCCATGCTGTGTATATATAAAGTATACCTTCATGAAATTAGGTTGTAATCTATCAATTCTATGGAAAGAAAAGTCTAATTTATCTTAAAGAATTGAAAAAATAACAATAAGCATTCCATGGCTCTCTAACTAAGCATGCTAATGAAGCTCTCAGCCTTAATCTCCAATAGTGACAGTCCTAGAACGAGAATTGATGTATGATAATGCCTAAATATAGCTCTAAACTCTCAAATTGCAATGTAATTCATTCAATTATGCTCTCAAATTGCTCTCAAATGCTATGATCTTAATGAATTTATCTATAGTGTAGATGCAATTGCTCATGAATGTCTAGGATTTTTAATGCTCTTAAAATGCATGGTATTTATAGGATTTACCAAGGGTAGGGGGTAGAGTTAGGTTGATCATGATCAAAGCTTGGTTGGGTTGAAAGCTTTCAAATGGTTTTAAATGGGGAGAACATGTAAATGGTGGCCTCAAAGGTTGGGACAAAGAGACAAATTGAGTGTTGAGGATTTTAAAGAGTTAAATGAGTGATCAAGATTGTAAAGTTTGGAGTGATCCATGTGCTTTCAATCCTTGATTCTCATTGGATCTTTGAATTCTTGTCTCCTTTATTGAAAATAATAAGGATTTAATCAATTCAATTAATTAATTAAATTAGCCATGTAAGGGAATAGGCTGATTTTGATTTTTGATTTAAACTATACAATTAATTGATTAAATCAATTACAGAGTTTTGATTTATCCATTTTAGGCTTAGATTTAATTAGTCGATATATTTTTTAATTGATCCTTAGAATTGATGTGATTTATTCCTTTTTGATTAAATTAATACATTTGATTTGAAAAATTGCCTTTTGATTGATTAAGTACACCTGACCAAATTTAGGTGTCTACAAATGCCCCTCTTTGAATTGATGTGCGAAGCGCATTGATTAAAAGAAAACTGATGTCCTGATCCAATTAACTGGTTGATCTGATTAATTTCTAATGTGAAACCCTAATTTGATAATCTAATATGAAATCTAATGTGAAATTTGATGATGAAAAATTGATGACGAGAATCCCTGGTGTGAAAAAATGATGACAAATAATGCAAAAAAATGTCCCACTGATGGCAATTTGAAATTTTAGTACCCCATATTTTGTTGTCGTTGTAAACATGTTAAAAATAAATTTTTGACCATATGATTCCCCCTCAGAAATGAAAATAAAATTAATTATCAGAGGCAAAAAGATATTGAAGAATGAAATTACTAGGCCAATTATGTTTTCATTTTTGAAAACCAGATGATAAATTGATCACAATATGCCCCAATGATGAAAAAATGTCAATTTTAAGGTCATAAAGGGTAAAAATCTCTTGAAAATTAGATCAAAAAGTATAAATAGAAGTAAAAATGTCATTTTTACTATTCATTTTCACTTTTGACCTCTCATTCTTGCTCTGAGAGTTTGAGAGATTCCGACGATGGTGGTCCCCATAGGTGAGCATCGGTTTGAGAGAGGGCACACATTCCAGAGGCCAACTGACTACGGACCTTCGGTGAGTGATTTCTACCTTCTTGAGCATTTACTTCATTTATAACATTTAAATGATTTTTTTACGCCTAATTAGGTTTTTTCTTAAAACAAGTAGTGAAGTTACATGTAGGAAGATAAAGTTGCGCGTCCGTGTAGCAACTAGAAAAATGTCATGTATGAAATGTCTTAAGTCACACATAGCAATAGTGAAGTTGCACATATGAAACCCTAGCTAAAACCCTAGTTTTAAGTTACGTGTACCAATGTTTAAGTCACACATATGCTACAAAGTATCACGTACTAGGCCAAGTTACGCCTATGAATGAAGAAATTTTGCGTAGGATAATTGAATTTACGTGTAACCTGAAATGACCTATACACCATGTGAAATAGTGTGTACACATAGGAAAAATGACACTTGAGTGTAAAGAATGAAAAACCTTTATCATTGTTGATTGTCTTTGATAGATCGAATACCAGATTGATTTCAAAGATAAGTAGGTTGGATTTAGTAATGAAACCAAGTGTTTAGGATGTTAGGATGATCAGTTAGATGGATGTTGAAATATCAATCAGATAGGTAGGATAAGATAAAATGATATATTTTCCCCTTCTCACGATATAGAGTTAGAAAAAAATAGTTGATCTTGCTCAAAAAGAGCGATAGGTTGATTTGATGATTGATTGATGTAGAATAATCCTCTTGAATGATGATACTAATTGAATTGACTTGATTTGTAAAATAGGTACTATTTTGGATGGTATATGTCTGGGGTGTTCCATCTTGGCTTGCCGATATGGTATACCAATTTTCAGGTCATGAGAGACACGTTATCAGTAGATGCGGTTTGTTTTACCTCCTTGAGTTACCTTGGTTCCAGATGAACCAAGGATTACTTACAACTATGGAAGAGCGATGACACTCTGACCATAATACCTTCTATTTCCCTATGGGCGAGGTGACTATCATGCTAGAGGACGTGGTGTAGTGCACCCATGACAGTCCCTGATTTCATGATTTTATGTTTGTAATAACTGGATAGATCCTAGAGATCATCCTATTTTGTTTTGGATCCACTTGTGTGGTCAAAGATCTCTAAGGCACTCTTATAAGCCTTGTGATGCCTTAGTCTAATGGGATCATTAGCTTTAGCATTAAGTTGATTTAGGTGTGGTTGATGCTCTATATGAGTCTTAGAATTTGAGTTTAGTAGATCCATGTCATTTTGATCATGTTTTGTCATGTTTATAGTTTAGAATTCAAATCAAAAGTCTCCGAGTTGAAAAAGACAAAAAAAAAAGTTGCAAAAAGACAAAAGTTGCAAAATGTTGCAAAAATGTTCCTCAAGCAACTTCCAAATGTTGCTCAAGAGTTACAAGATGGAAGACCAATAGCCACAAAGGGATATGGATCGATTTGGCTTCACTTATGAAGTGGATTTAAGTTGTTACTTCGAACCCAAGTGGTTAGAAGTTCTATTTTGGTGTTCTAATGCAAAATGAGTGGAAGATGAAGAGCTTTTATGAGGTTTATTGACTAGTACGACTGTGTCTAGTGTTTTCCTTTCAAGATAAGTTTATTTTTTGAATTTAATTTGTGTTACCTTAACATTTCAATTGGTTTGGGATTGATTAGTTTAGAGTAGAATTGTTTTTCAGTTCATTTTCTAAAACCAGTCCAGGAAGAGGCTTATTAGGGGCTCGTTTCACAAATGAAGTCCTAACTTGCATTTGAACCGGTGAAATTCCTCACCCTTATGTAAAATGCAAGTTAGGATGGTTTTCTAAAGCTTAGAGTGTGGCTCGAAGGGCAAGACATTCATGCATCAAGCCCTAGGCTGAATATCTCAATGTATTCAACTAGGAATGAATGTAATAGTGTTGATATTTTGAAGAATTGAATTGTTGGAGTGAAGTGAAGGTGGATTTGAGTTGTTTGGAAGTATTAGATAATATCTCAATCCCTGCACCAATCTCATGCACCCATTTCCTAACACTTGCTTTGATTTCCAAACCTAGTCTGACCAATTAATTCTATGAGCTTTGTAAGAGTTAGGTGTTTCAGGAGTGGATTTGGAACCCAAGGCTTTGGTTATTATCATAACTTCCAAAAGGGTGTCTGAATATACTCTTATTTTCCTTAGGTGTGACTAGGAATAAAAGTCATGTACTAAAAACTACCTCGATATACCTACAAGGAATTCTAGGATAGTCATGGTGTGGCATATTATGGAAGTTAGAGGACTATTATAAGGGTTGAATCCCTATCCTTACATCATAATTAAGGTGTCTCAATGATTAGTTGGGTTGTGTGAAGCCACTGGTGAAGGTTTCCCTATTTTGGCTTAGAATAGGGCTACTGTCCCTAAAGCACAATATTGTAGAATATTGGTTGGAGCATTTCTCACCTTGTAGGAGTTGGAAAAGCATTCAATCACCTTGGATTGGTAAGAATACATTGTGTCTAAAAGGACCATGGAGTCATACTTGGATAAGTTGAATTTGGGGTGTAGGAAGAGTGAAGGACTCATCACATCACTTCTTGCAGTGTGCTCTACATTAGGTGGTATCAGAGCTTAGAAAGCTCTTGGGAACATCAATGGCAGATCAAGTTGATGACAAGGAAGACAAGGAGATCCCTTTGAGGATTAAAAATGTGGAGCTCGATAAGATCATGAAGGAACAAGAAACTAAGAACAAGAAGATGGAAGCAAAGATTGCAAAGTTGAAAATTTCACAGACTAGTAGACCTACTAATGAAGATACTTAATCAGACCAAGAAGAAGAAAGGCCTGAGATTGAAAGGGTAGGAGTATCAGAAGAAAAAATACTTCTAAATGCCTTGGAGAGAGTGGGTAGGAGAGATAACAAACTATATTTACCAATGTTTATGGGAAAGATGGGCCCTGAGGCATGTATGGATTGGGTAGAAGCCCTGGAAAACTATTTTGAATGTGAAGACATTCCTGCTCAACAGATAACCGAGATTTCCAAGTCTAAGATGAAGAGACCAACACTAATTTGGTGGAATTTATTACAAAGGGAAAGAGTGGAAAAGAGAAGGAGCCAATAACCACATGGAAGAAGATGCTTAAGGAGATCAAAAACTAATTTATCCTAGATGATTACGAGGTAACTCTGCATAAGAAGTTACAGAATTTGAAGCAAAAAGATCTTGATGTAGGATCCTTTACTGTTGAATTTCACAAAATCACTATGAAAGAAAAGAACCATAAAAATGAAATGCAAAAGCTTGCTAGGTATTTGAATGAGCTTAAATACAATATCCAAGATGAATTAATTTTATTTTGCCCATAGTTTGTACACTGATGTTATCAAATGGAAATGAAGATTGAAGAAAAACAAAAAGGAGAGGGGAAAAAATAATTTTAGAGGAAGAGGTAATGGTTTTAGAAGAGGTAGAGGAAGATTCCAAGGAAGGGGGTCATCACCAAGACCACAAGGAGAATCAAATCACCAAGAGCCTGACAAAGATCAAAGTCACATAGGCAATTTTAGAGGGGGTAGAGGAAACAATAGAGGAAGATTAGGAGGTAGAAACACCATTGTGTTCACTAGCAAGTGTTTCTCCTAAAATCAGATTGGTCACCAATCTTTCAAATGTCCAAGCAAGGCCAGTACAAGTTTTAACACATCAGGAGGAGATAGGAGAATACAACTCACTCAAGATGAACACTGTCAAAGCATGACTTCCTATCATACCACTACATCTAGACCTATAGACCCTGAATGAGGAGAATGCATGATGTTCAATAGGACACTCTTGAAGATGCCAACTCCCAAGGAGCCCCCACAAAGGAAGAGTCTATTCTGAACTCACTGCAAGGTACATGGAAAAATTTGAAAATTTATTGTTGATTCTGGTTCTATTGAGAATTTGGTTTCTAACTAGATGATAAGTAAACTTGGTTTCAAGAAAATACCACATCCAAGCCCTTATAAAGTATCTTGGCTCAATAAGGATCAACAAACCTTGGTAGATGAACAATGTTGGGTAGAATTTCAAGTAGGAGAATACAAAGATAAAGTTTTATGTGAAGTTGTGAGCATGGATGTATGCCATCTCCTTCTAGGTAGACCATGGAAATATGATGTTGATGCCCAACACGGGGGTAATAAAAATGTCTACACATTGACAAAAAATGGGATAAGTTACACCATGACACCTCTGCCTGATTCTGATAAGGACATAGTGACAAAAAATGTTATCTTAGTAGGAGAAAAGGAATTTTTGAAAGTCCTTAGGGAGAAAGATACCCCTTGTTTTTGTATCATAGTCAAGTCAAAGACAAATCCTAAGAATATGCCAATAGGTCAAGAACCTCAAAGACATGTTGGTCCAAAAAAAGTGCAAGATTTGTTGAACAAATACAAAGGGATAGTTGCAGAAAATAGTACAAACACTTTGCCACCAAACAAGGATATTAGTCACTATATAGAACTCATACCTGGTTCTACATTGCCCAATAAGGCTTCTTATAAATTGACCCCTGAACAAAATGCAAAAGTTGCAAGATATATTCAAGGAATATTGTAGAAAGGCTTCATTAGGAAGATCATAAGCCCTTGTGCAGTGCTTGCAGTCCTAGCCCCTAAGAAGGAGGGTACATGGAGGTTATGCACTGACTCTAAAGCCATCAATAGGATATCCATTAGATATAGGTTTCCTATGCCAAGAATAGAAGATCTTATGGATTGTCTAGGAGGAGCAAACTAATACTCAAAAATTGACTTAAATAGTGGGTATCATCAAATTAGGATCAGAGAAGGGGATGAGTGGAATACAACTTTCAAAACCAATGAGGGATTGTTTGATTAGGTGGTTATGCCTTTTGGCCTTTCAAATGTTCCTAGCACCTTTATGAGGTTGATTAATGAAGTCCTTAACCCCTATTTAAATCATTTTGTTGTTGTTTACTTAGATGACATATTAATCTTTAGCAAGGATAAGGATGAATAGCTGATACATCTAGACATGGTGATGGAAATATTACATGAGGATAAGTTAAGGATCAATTTGGAAAAATGTGTGCTTTTGCAAGAAGAGCTGATATTTCTTGGTTTTTTCATCTCCAAGGGCAACTTGAAAATGGATCCTTCCAAGGTTGAAGCCATAGTGAATTGGCCCACTCTGAAATCTTCTAGTGAGGTAAAGAGCTTTCATGGCCTTGCTAGTTTCTATAGAAATTTTGTAAGAATTTTAGTGGGGTGAGTGCAGCAATGATAGATACCATCAAAGGGGGAAGGAAATGTAAATTTGTATGGACTGATGTTGCAGACAAGTCATTTGAATACATGAAGATAAGAGTCTCTCAAAAACCTATCTTTATACTCCCTGATTTTCACAAAGTCTTCATCATTGAATTTGATGCTAGTAAGAGAGCTATTGGGGGTGTTATTAGTCAAGAAGGGAGACCTATGGCATTTTTTAGTGAAAAAATTAATGAAGCAAAGCAGAAGTACTCTACATATGACTTGGAGATGTATGTTATGGTTCAGTCACTTAGGAAGTTGAGGAATTACTTATTGCCCAAGTAATTTATTGTATATACTGACAATCATGCTTTGAGTTTTCTTAATAGGCATGATAAATTGAACCATATACACCTCAAGTGGATGGAGTACTTGCAAGCATTCACTTTCACCATTAAACACAAGAAAGTGGTGGCTAACAAGGTAGTTGATGCTTTGAGAAGAAGAAACTTGGCTATACAAGAAATCACTTTGGAAAGTGTAGGTATCTCTGTCCTCAAAGATATGTATCCCAATGATGGAGATTTCAAAGAAGTTTACAAATTTTTCTTGGAACTAGGAGATAGATATCACACTGAATTTGAAGACTACATGATTCAAGAAGGAATTTTATTTAAAGGGAGTCATCTTTGTATCCATGATTATTCCATGAGAGAGAAAATTATAAAAGAGAAGCATTGTGGATGTCTATCATGCCACTTTGTTCTTGAAAAGACACTTGACTTAGTGAGAAGATTCTACTTCTGGCCCAAGATTCAATTTGATATAAGGAGATTTGCAGAGTGTTGTTTAGTTTGTCAGAAAGCTAAAGGAACAAGTTCCAATGTAGGCTTGTACACACCATTGCCAATCCCTAGTAAACCTTGGGACTCCATAAGCATGGATTTTTTGTTGGGTCTTCCAAGTACCAAAGTAGGTTATGACAGTGTTTATGTGGTTGTGAACAGATTCTCCAAGATGGCACACTTCTTACCTTGCAAGACTACACATGATGCTTGAAGCATTGCAGGGTTATTCTTTAAAGAAATCGTAAGACTCCATGGTTTACCTCTCACCATTATCTCAGACAGAGATCCAAAATTCTTATGACATTTCTAGCATACCCTATGGAAGAAACTTAGAACAAGCTTAGCCATGTCATATGCTTATCATCCTCAATCAAATGGATAGACTGAAGTCATCAATAGATTTTTGGAAATCTACTAAGATGTCTAACAAAGGAGTATGGGGTAGCATGGGATTCAATCCTTCCACAAGCGGAATTATACTATAATGATACTATTAATAGGAGTTCAGGACTGATTCCTTTTCAAATTATTTATGGATCACACCCTAGGGGTGTATTGGAGCTAAGAGATATTCAAAACATTGGTCAGAGGAGTGCTCAAGCTGATGACTTTGCAGAAGTCATGAAGAACATACACCAACAAGTCAAGGAGAGACTTGAACATACCTCTGAGAAATACAAACAAGCAACATATGTCAAGAGAAGACATGTCCAATTCAAGGTAGGAGATATGTTTATGGTTCACCTGGAGAAGGAAATACTACCTAAAGAGAAATACACCAAGCTCATGATGAAGAAGATTGGCCCTTTCAGAATCTTGAAGAAATGTGGCAACAATGCATATAGGATTGAATTACCTTCCAATATTGGTTTATCCCCAATCTTAAATGTGGCTAATCTATATGCTTACAAGGGTCCTATTACTGATGTGTCTGTTGTAGGTGATCAAGATCTCAACAAGGAAAGGAGCTACAAGAACTACCTCAACCACCTCTGCAAGAAATTAAATGCATTTAGGATAAAAGGATAACAAAACAAAATAGGAAATCTACATACTATGAGTATCTAGTAAAATGGAAACACCATTCCTTGGAGGATTCTACTTGGATGACTCCTGCAAACATCAAGAAAGATGGATTCACATTAGAAGATATCCCAACTCAAGGGACTTGAGTTCTCTTTGTCTTGGGGAGTATGGTGCATTGCACCCATGATAGTCCTTGATTTCATGATTTTATGTTTGTAATAAGTGGATAGATCCTAGAGATCATCCTATTTTGTTTTGGATCCACTTGTGTGGTCAAGGATCTCTAAGGCACTCTTATAAGCCTTGTGATGCCTTAGTCTAATGAGATAATTAGCTTTAGCATTAAGTTGATTTAGGTGCAGTTGATGCTCTAGATGAGTCTTAGCATTTGATTTTAGTATATTCATGTCAATTTGATCATGTTTTGTCAATTTTGATCATGTTTTGTCAATTATAGAAAAAAGGGGCAATAGTAGGGGGATTATTGTGGTGCGTGCAGAGGAGTCCTAAGTGGCACATTGCCTCAACGGGTTTGGCTCCCATCCCACACTCCGATTGAGTAGTTATCAAGGATGGCCGGTTCGAGCATCAATCCTTTCTCTGCTCCTATCTTAGCTCCTTTATTTGTTCTTTCCCTCCTCCCTCCTTCTAGGCAAGGGTTTTATTGCCCATTAGAATAGTAGGGCCTCCAAATAATGGGCGAATAGGGGCCAGGAATAGGAGCATGCGGCACATGCCCTATCAATTCTATGGCGGTTCAGGAGGCCCTAGCTATAACAACTAGCTATTCAACTAGAATAAGCTACCATAGAATAGTAGGCCCCCCCCCACCCACAACTGGAAGGAAGTAAGGTTATCCGGCTCCTTCATTTAGAATCAGGGGTGAGGATGGGCACATGGGAATAGCTAACATTCTTTGGGTTGGATTGTTCTCCATCCGGGTGAGGATAGGCAGGCAATAGAGATTTGTTGGGCTCCGTCTCCTCCCGGTGAAGGGTGGATGGGCCTACACCCCCGGTTGTTTAAGGGAATACCGTAACCTCGAGCCCTATCCATGATATACTGGATTGGCCTAACATTATCCTGCTAACCCATATCATTTTAGGGCACCCCCAGTTGGAAGCCGCCCTTCATTGTTACACGGTCAAGGGAAGGTGGTTTCTCGAGCCCGCCCGGTGCCTATTATTTATAAGGGGAGGAAGTTAGGTCTATCTTGTCGGAAGGATCCTTCATTCACTCGATGCACCAGAAGGATGTTGCATTGTTTCTATCTGATGTTGGATTGTTTCTATCCGGTTACCCGGCTGTTACCAGGGGTAGGCCTTCATTAGCGAGATCTCCCATAGAATAATAGAAAATAGGCTGCCCCTTATTTATTATATTATTCAAAATGACTAATAGCGAGAAAGGTAGCTCCATTTGATGTGAGAACAGGAAGGAAGGTCCGGAAGCCCATAGCCTATAATTTTGAAGGGAGGGGCTTGGGCTCCTACTGACTAATCGCCTACGGCCCATACGGTGGGTTGGATTGTTTGGCTCCCTCGGGTTACTTAATGGCATCAGCCCGCTACCCTTAGAATAGTAGGGGTGGGGGGGGCCTGGCCCCCCTCTCTTTAGAATTGATTAGTTTAGGGGCATGCAGAAGGATTTTTCGTTCAATCGGCCCCCCGCTCTTTAGCTGAGATAGGCCCATCTATTCATCAATCGGGCCCGGATGGAGAGTAGATAATAAACTCTCGGGGGTCAAGATAGAGAAGCCGAAGCCCGACCATCTCCTATTTGTGAAACGGGCCCCCTTTCCCTTTCAATAGTAGGGGGTAGGGGTAGGGGCCAACTAAAATGTTGAAACGCAAAGCCAATAATTGAAGAGTGAAGAATTTCTAGGGGCGGGAGGCCCTACTATTCTATTATTCCCTAAAATTCTATGGGGGCCCTACCATTCTATAGGATCTATACTCCACATGGGTGGGAGGCTCTAGTAATAAGTAAAGCTACATCAGCCCGCTAGAATAAGCTACCATAAGGTGGGATGGCCCCTACCATTCTATAGGCTAGTCGGTAGATGGCTGCCCTACCCCCCCCCTTGCCCTATCAATTCAAGGGGGATAGGGCGTGTAAGGGTTGGGACCCCTACCATTTGATTGATAGGATGTATAGAATCTGGCCCGGCTAGTAGGCCATTCTAGCCGGCGAAACAATAATATAATAGTAGGGCCGCAGCCCTACTATTTTAAGGCATATGAGCCAGAATTTTGATCAAGAAAGAGATGGCTTCCTGGGGTGGGGGGAGATAGGATTGGGCATGTTACGTATAGAATCTTCCACCTTGCCATTTAGTTGAGATCGCCAAAGAAACTATAGGGCGGGGGAACTAAACTCAACTAAAAAGTTGCAAAAAAACAAAAGTTGCAAAATGTTGCAAAAATGTTGCTCAAGCAACTTCCAAATGTTTCTCAAGAGTTACAAGATGGAAGACCAAAATTCACAAAGGGATTTGGCTTCACTTATGAATTGGATTTAATTTTTTACTTTGAACCCAAGTGGTTAGATGTTCTATTTTGGTGTTCTGATGCAAAATGAGTGGAAGATGAAGAGTTTTTATGAGCTTTATTGACTGGTACAACTGTGTATGGTGTTTCCCTTGAAAGATAAGTTTATGTTTTAAAGTTACTTTGCGTTTCCTTAACATTTCAATTGGTTTGGGATTGATTAATCTAGAGTAGAAGTATTTTTAAGTTCATTTTCTAAAACCAGTCCTAGAAGAGGCCTATTAGGGGCCTGTTTCACAAATGAAGTCCTAACTTGCATTTTAACTAGTGAAATTCCTCACCCTTATGGAAAATGAAATTTAGGAGGATGTATTTATGGATTCCTAAAGCTTAGAGTGTGGCTCGAAGGGCAAGACATTCATGCATCAAGCCCTAGGCTGAATATCTCAATGTATTCAGCCAAGAATGAATGTAATAGTGTTGATATTTTGAAGAATTGAATTGTTGGAGTGAAGTGAAGGTGGATTTGAATTTTTTGGAGGTAGTAGAGAAGATCTAAAGCCATGCACCAATCTCATGCACCCATTTCCTAGCACTTTCTTTGATTTCCAAACCTAGTCTGACCAAGTAGGTCTTTGAACTTTGTAAGAGTTAGGTGTTGTAGGAGTGGAGTTGGAACCCAATGATTTAGGGATTATCATAACTTAAAAAATGGTATTTTAATCTACCCTTAGTTTCCTTAGGTGTGATTAGGAAGAAAATTTATGTCCTAAAAACTACCTGGATAGACCTACAAGGTTTTCTAGGACAGTCGTGGTTTGGCATATTGTAGAAGTTGGAGGATCAGTCTGAGGGTTGATTCCCTGTACTTACATCATAACTAAGGTCTCCCAATCATTAGTTGGTTTTTGTGAAGCCACTGGTGAAGGTTTCCATATTTTGGCTTAGAATAGGGCTATTGTTCCTAAAGCACAATATTGCAGAATATTGGTTGGAGCATTGCTTACCTTGCAGGAGTTGGAAAAGCACTTAATCACCTTGTATTGGTAGAAGACATTGTGTCTAAAAGGACCAAGGATTCAGACTTGGAATAAGTTGCATTTGGGGTGTAGTAAGAGTGAAGGATTCATCACATCACTTCTTGCAGTGTGCTCTACATTAGGACGTGTATAGGCTATTGAGGATCCTGAATTGAGGAGAGCGGGTACATTATGACCATGTTTATGATGGTAGATCATGTAGATGGGTATTTTCAAATCCAATTATTGGTGACGAGAGTATCCCTTGGGATCAATTTGTTTTATTTCCTCCTCTTCCTTCAATATTAGGTACATTAATCAGTGGAGTATTATTACTAGATCGACGAGGTCACAAATTTGTAGTAGGTTGGGGTCACATCATCGAGGATATGATCGCTCATCCTTGAAGATTTGATTAGGTTTCTTGCATCTTAGCACATGTTTATCATGAGTTACACCGTATTGTATATAGAGGCAGTGCTACATTATCTGTTGGAGTGATGCTTTTACAGTTATGGACATGGGAGCACATCCATTTTTCAAGACCGGTTGCTACTAGGCAAAGAGATCCTGGATGGCCATATTCATATTTTTATGAGGACATTGTTGTTCAGCCTTGGCTGGGAAAGCTAGATTATTGGAGACGTGTGCTCGATGATATTGATGAGGTTATCTGGATGCCATATCTAGGTTATGAGGCATGGTGAGAGGATGATGATGAGTTTTCATATATGTTTGCACCTTGATGGATGATAAATCGGTCACCTCTAGTGATCGAGAGAATTTGTTTTCATAGAGTATCTCATTAGTATGGAAGGATTCAGGATATACCATAGGGTTTGGCACTATATGCTCGGGTCCAGTTGAGAGATCGATGTGGGGTTTGTAGGTTGATTATCAGTATGCCTGTGATCAAATAGAAAAATTGGGGTACATACAGTGGGATATGTGTGAGCATATAGTAGATGCAAGGATATCATGGGACTATTCCTAGTGCTTTCCTCATCACAGATTCCCTCGATTCACTGATCCTAGTGATCTGATTCTTGACATGGATGATCCTTCGGATAATGATGATGGCAGTGGTGGTCAAGGTGGTGGGAGAGTACAGAGAGGTCCCTGGATCCAGAGAGTTGTAGGTAGAGGTAGAGGACATGGGGGTCCATAGAGAGGGTTGGTTTCAGGATGAGACCAATACATGTAGTACTAGTGGCAGTATGGGTTCAGCGACAAAAAAGAGTGGCAAGACAAGCTCAGATAAATGTTGCTAGATAGGTTCCTCTGCAGGGACAGGCTCCTCCACAGAGACATGTACCTCCATGGATTTCTCCACAGATTTCTATTGCACCATAGGTACCTCTTGAACCACATGCTCCACAGGCTCCTCAGGCTATAGACACCTTGACACAGGATGTTAGGACCTTATAGGTTGGGATGATAGCGATGAGTGGTAAGATTGATCAGGTTGCTAGTATGATGCAACAGTTTATGGCCAGGATGGATCAGATAGCCAGTGGTGTTAGTTCCACTCAGGCTCCTCCTAGTACACATGATAGATCAGGAGACAAAGATCCCAATGGTACAGGTGGTACATGTGCTACAAGGACAAGAGATGTATCAAGTGCCCCTATCGGGTCATGATTGATATTGAGATATCATTGGATCATATGTATTGCATTTTGATGTATCAAATATATTGAGTTGATCAGGACTTTGATGTACCATTTTGATATGATGTAGCTTTGATATGTTAGACATTTGATTTGCATTATGATACGATGAATTTGATTTCCATGATGATATATGTGAGACTTCCTTTGATGATATGATTATATATGATGTTTATGATGCACATTATTTTACATGTTATGGATGCAATGTCTTATTGATATGACATAGTTAGATGAATGAATATTTATGCAATTCTATCTCTACATGATTTTAATTTATGATGAAAGCAATTCTAAATGATATATGCAATGCAATGGATTTTTATGGATGCATGTTGTTTTTTTGTACTTTGATATTTAGATAATGCAATATTTTAATGAAATTCACCTATGTGGATAATGAAATCTTTATGGGTTTTGAATAATGAATAATGATGTAATTATGTATAACTTGTAAATAATGTTTAATGATTAATGAATGCAATGGTGAATGCACAAGAAAGTCTCCATAATTGATTAATTTGAACCAAGATAAAGACATCAACTCTTTGAATGATTAACCCCCTTGAACTTAGGAAATTCCCTAAATGCAATTAATCTAAAAATGAAATGCAACTAACTATCACTTTTGTCTTTGCGAAAGAAATGCAAAAGAAGATATATTTGCATCATTGAGATTTTTGTGAACTAGGAGAAAGTACAATCATCACTGATTGGATAACCACATCATGATAATATGAATACTACTTTCATTGATTTTGTAACCATTAGAAACTAGTAGAAGCCTCACTAGTTGAATAATCAACTATGGGAGTCTGAATACTGGTTTCATCGGATTCAATGTTGCAAGTGGATTTTGGTATTAAGATATGGGAAATCTAAATATCCAAGGTATCCATTTGTGAAAACAATCAAAATTCAAACCTCCTTCATATATGAATGTCCTCAATGATTCTTTTATGATCATGTCCTTAGATGAATTCACATAGGTTGGTGAATTTTCCTCAAAACAGTCACCCAAAAATCAAGAAAAATATTATGTCTTCATTATCACCAATCTAGTTGAAACATCATTGATTCGCTAAAAAGAACACGGTTCAATGAACATCATCAAAAACTTCAAGTGTTTTGTAGTGTATCAAGATTTTCAATAGAATTCCATCCATTCTGAACAATTAGGTTTTGTCAAATTTTAATCCTAATAATAAGGTCATGAATTTCAAGGATCAAGTTGCAAGATTGAATGCTTGAGTTGAACAATGATGTACATCAAAGGTTCAAAAAACATCTCTCCGTTGAAGTTTTGAAAATCTCTCATGTCATGTGACCAAAAAGTATCACTTTTAAATCCGTTTGTATCAAAACTAATGCTTTTCACCCAAGTGAATATGAGACCATATATAAATTTGGGCAAATAAAACCTAGTGTGTGACTACAATTTTGAAAATGCAGTTCAAAGACTATGCACAAATAATGAATGCAAGGATATATACCATTAGATGGAAAATGAAATATGTAAAAATGCAACTAGGAAAGACCTAAGGGATCAAAAGTGCATGTTTGCTAGGTTTTCACCTTTTGAATTTATTTCTCCTTTTCTCTTTTTTTTGCTACCAAGGCGCCTATTGCTAGGTTTTCACCAAGGCACTTTTCTCTTTTTCAATTTTGTCTTTGATTTTATTTTTCTTTTTTCTTTTTATATCATCAAGGTGCCTATTTTCTAGGTTTTCACCAATACAACCATTTTTTTAGATCTTTTGAATGTTTTTGCTTTCTTCATGCTCAATTTTCCTCTTTTTATGCTTTTCCATTGTTTTTGAATTTTTAATCTTTCTCATTTTTTTGGATTTTGAAATTTTTTCATGTTTTTAGATTTTTGAACTTTTCACATATACAAAGAATTATGCTAATCTCATCGGATACACTTTTGTTTGATACTCTTTCAACCTATACACTTTCATTTGTTTAGGTGTAAAATCACTTTAGGTGAATGCTATTGATAGGTTTTTGTAGCTTATCTCCTTCACAATCAGCTAACTTGTATGTTCCCGTGCCAAAATAAGAAGTAATCACAAAAGGTACAAGTCAATTTGCCTCCCATTTTCCTTTATTTTCTCTTTCTTCTTGGTTCTTAGGGTTTTCTCTCGATACTAAATCTCCCACTTGAAATGATCTAGGTTTTATCTTTTTGTTTTGATTCTTTGAGATTCTATTTTGGTACAATTTCAAGTGATCATAAGCTTGAGTTTGATGTTCTTCTAACAATTCCAATTGTTGAATTTGTGCATCCCTATAATCCTCATCATTTATCAATCCTTGTAATGATACTCTCAAAGATGAGATTTCAACCTCCAAAGGTAAAACAACTTCTACCCCATAAACTAAAGAAAATGGTGTTGCCCCTGTTGGTGTTCTAATGCTTGTTCTATAGGCCCACAATGTTGGGTTTATTTGTATATGCCAATCTCTTCCTAATTTATCAACTTATCTTTTCAATATTTTGAGGATGTTCTTATTTGTTGCTTCAGCTTGACAATTTCCTTAAGGATAATAAATGGAGGAAGAATGGTGTGTAATGTGAAATGTCTAACATAATTCATCCACGTCATTATTCTTGAATTATTTTCCTTTGTCTGTGATGATGGAATGAGGAATAAAATATCAACAAATGATGTGGTTTATAATAAACATGGATATTTTTTTCCCATTGCAGTCATTAATGGCACAAATTCTACCCATTTTGTAAAATATCTTGTTGCAGTTATAATGAAGTTATGACCATTAGAAGAAGGTGGATAAATTATCCCAATAAGATTAAATCCCCATTGATAGAAAGGCCATGGCGTAATGATTGGGTACTGTAACTCTTGTGAAGGCATATGAATCATATCTCTATGACATTGACATTTTGGACACACTTTGAAAAAGTGGCAAGCATCATTCTCTAAGGTTTTCCAAAAGTAACCCATGCAAAAGATTTTCTTGGCTAGGTTCAAACCACTCAAATGAGACCCACAAATACCCTCATGAACATCTCGTAAAGCTAACTTTGATTTCTCATCGTTTAGACACCTAACTAGCATTTCTCCAAGACTTTTGTGATACAATGTGTCAGATAGGATATTATAGCTAGCTGCTTGGCGTATGAAGTGTCTCTTTTGGGCTCGAGTTTGGTCCAAGGATAAAAATTGGTCTTTAAGATAGGTTAAAATGGGTCCATACCAATGTTATTCATTTCCATTTAAAAGGCAAATGATTTGAGTTTTAGGTAGGTCAAAAGTAGGTTTCACCAATTCTTCCACCAAGAAATCATACCTAGCATTCTGATTGGGCATTTGAAGTAATGAACCCAAAGTAGCGATAGCATCTAACACTCTATTTTTTTCCCTTAGAGTTTGTTCAAATGTGATCAAGTCAAAATATTTCTTCCAGTCATCTATCATCCTTTTGTATGACATCAACTTGTCATCCTTAGTTTGATACTCATCATTGATTTGGTTGATGACCAATTGTAAATCCCCATTTACTTGCAGCTCTATCACGTTCTATTCTAAAGCCATTTTAATGCCTATGACTAAAGCCTCATATTCTGAAATATTGTTGGTGCATAGGAATTTTTTTTTGTAGAATTTAGGAATGGTGTATCCTTGTGGTGTAATCAACAAATTTTTTGCTCCTAATCCATGCTGAGTATAAGATCCATCAAAATATAACTTTCATGCTTTTGCTTCTACATTTACTATTTATGCATCTGGAAATTCTATCTGCATAGGATGATTGGAAACTAAGGGATTCTCTACCATTTGATCTGTTATGACTTGTCCCTTGATAGCTTTATGGTTCACATATTCAATATCAAATTCACTTGATACCATCACCCATTTAGAAATCCTTCCTATAAGGGTTGTTTGTCTAAGCAAATAATTTAGTGGATCAATCTTGGAAATCAACTTAACCTTGTGCATCAACATGTAATATCTTAGTTTTCGGGAGGCAAAAACTACCTCTAAACAAGCCCGCTCCATGAAACTATAATTCAACTCATATTTGATCAAGGTTCTCCTTAAATAATATATTGCTCTTTATTTTCCCTGATCATCCTCTTGTGCTAATAAAACCCCTAAAGATCCACCAAGCATTTCTTCAATAGGGCAAAAGCTTGTTCACATTCATCATCCCATTTTAAAATAGTATCCTTATTTAACAAGCTGGTGAAAGAGTGGCATTTTTCTGCCAATTGAGAAATGAACCTTATAATAGATTGGAGTCTTCCTTGTAGTGACCTCATTTGGCTAATATTTTTGGGTGTTTCCATCTCCATAATAGCTTGTACTTTTTTCAAATGCACTTCTATCCCTTTTTATGAAACTATGTAGCCCAATAGCTTTCCGGATTGGACACTAAATGCACATTTTTTTGGATTTAACCTTACTTTAAATTATTCCAATCTTGTAAATATTTTTTCTAGGATAGGTAGATGATCTTTTCTTTCATGTGACTTTGGTAAAATATCATCCACATAATCTTCAAGAAAGGTATGCATCCTATCATGGAAGATGGTTGTCATTGCCCTTTGATAGGTAGCTCCAACATTTTTAAGGCCGAAGGGCATAAAATTCCAACAAAAATTACCCCAAGGACAAGTGAAAGTAGTCTTTTCTTGATCCCCAGGTGCTATTATGATCTGATTTTACCCACTAAATTCATCCATTAATGAAAACATGGAATTTCCTGCTGTCAAATCCACTATAGCATCAATGCTAGGTAATGGAAAATCATCCTTGGGGAAAAAAAGGTTAAGATCTCTAAAATCCATGCATACTTTATCCTATTTAGTCATAAATACAATATTGGAAATCCATTCTGCATAAGCTATGACTCTTATGAATCCAAATTTTAGTAACTTTTCCAATTCTACTTTGACCAACAAAGCCACATGGGGATGCATTTTTCTCAACTTTTGATTCATAGGTTTAACGTCGGGTCTCACATTAAGGTGATGCATTATGAAGCTTGGATCCAATCTTGGCATATCTGCATAGGACCATGCAAAGTTGATTTTCTTTTCTTGAAAGAATTTGATGAAATCCTTCATTTCTATTGGAGTCAAAGATGTTGCTAGATGGATGAATTTAGGTTCCAATCCTATACTAATGTTGACCTTTTATGTTGGCTCAATTAGGATAGAATATATTTCCTCTTCATGTTCAGGTAAAGTATCCAATCTCTCTTCCTTAGGTGCCATAGTTGGGTTTTCACCTTCAAAAACATCCTTTATTTTTACTTTTTTGGGATCTAGCACTGCCACATGGTGGTTTTCACCGCTAGATCTTGTCATTTTTACTTCTTCTTTTTTGTTTATGGATTAAGAGATTGAACCCTTGCTGCCATCATCATGTTTGGATCAAATTTGTTGGTGGAAGTTGGCTCAACCGCATTGAGGTATTGGGCGATAGCATTATCATTGGGAAAATAGAGTAAGTCATTAGGTTCGGTCAAGTCCCAATCAATAAGTTCAGGATGGATAATGGCTAAGGACTTGTTAGGTAAGTTTTCATATGTGGGGTTCAAGGACATGAATTCATTTGAAGGTTTGTACATTGTATCGCTCAAGTAAATAACATGTGCTTGTTTGAGGTGTTCCATAGAAGTCAGATCAAAATTATCTTCACTAGAGTCCTCGTGGATTACCATGGGAAAAAATATGTGTGGATTAAACCTAACATTTGAATCTCCCCTCATGAAGGTACTCATGGTTCACCTACCCATTGATTGTCACTAGATACTTATCCTTCATTTGGTACTTGATGCTCATTTGATACTTGTGTAGAACTTGACCCTTGATCCATATTGGCTTGATTGTTTTCATTAGGTATAGTAGCATAGGTATGAATGACATCTATCTCTTTGTCATGACAATATTCTTTGAATAGAGAGTCCCATTCATATTCTCCGGAGTCATCTTCACTTTCAGACTTTAACATATGTACATGCTCATAAGAATCATGAACAGTGCTTGAACTAACCCCTTTCTCTTGATACCCTATTCCTAATTTTTCATCCTTGGATCTCCAAGGGGGTTGGATGGGTTCTAATAAGCCTTTATTTCTAATTCCTAAGGGTCCTCTTCCCTTGTAACCCATCTTTTGAATTATTTGAAATCCTTTTCCATATTGATTAGTTTGGATGTTGACATGTTGTACTCTTTCAATGAGAACATTTGAACTACCCTCATATTTTTAAAGCCATTGAAAGACTTCATTATCTTCTTTTTCTATGGATGATTGATCACTTTCCCTTACAAAATGAGAGTTGTATTTTTCAGGTGGATGAGAACTTGAAGGTTTTCCATGTGTCCTTGGAGAAGTGGGTAAGTCAAATAAGGAAGAAAAATATTCCCCCACTCCTTTTTGATGTATTATGCATTGTTTTTCAAATTTGTGCATCATCTCATTCATATTTTGATAGTTGTCCTATTTGGTTTGTTCTCTTTCAACCCTAGAAGGTCTCGAAGTTTCTTCCCTTGGTGTATAAACTTTTACTAAATTGTCATTGGAACTTTGACCCTCAAAACTAACTTTCTCTTTTCCCTTAGTTGATGCATATGAGTTAGTTTCATTAGGAATTGAAGTAGAAGTAGAATTTAATGTTTAATTAGGATCTTCTTCTTTGGTTTCTTCAATGATTGCACTAGGAATGACTCCTTCTCTATTACGTGGAATAAATAACTCATGAAGAGGTTTCACCATATTATAATATTAAAAGGGATTTTAATCCCCTCCAATAGTTATTTCTTCACCCATGTATGGAAACTTGATACATTGGTGGTATGTCGAAGGCATCACTTGCATTTCATGAATCCATGGCCTTCCCAATAAAATATTACAAGTTAATTTTATGTCAAGGACTTGACAAATGGTATCTTTCTTGATTGGACCCACTTGAACATGAAAAACTACCATTCCTTTAGAAAATCTCTTCTCCTCATCTTAAGCCTTTATAGTTATCTGTTTCTTGGAATCAATAGCTAACTCGAATAACCCTAAAGATTTAACTAGATTCAAGGTACAAATGTTTAGACCAACTCCTCAATCAATGAGGACTCTTTTAACACAGTGTTTGTGGACCAAAACCTCTATATGCAATGGGAGATTTTGGAGATGGTTTATGGATATGTCATCTTGTTTGGAAAAGGATAGACAATGAGGTGCAATGAGATGACCCACCATGTTTTGAAACCTTTATCCCTCCAAATTTTCAGGAACGCTAGTTTCCACAAGAGCTTTCTCCAAGATTTCTTTATGATTGGGAGAAAGTTTCAATAGATCCAAAATAGAAATTTAAGCTAGAGTCTTTTGTAATTGATCCACTAAGCTATGAGGCTTTGTTGAAGAAGATGCTTATTTAGCCAAAGTAGTTACTCGTGTAGGACCAAAAGTTCTAGGGGCACTTCCTTGTAGGGTGATCCTTGTTGCTTGCCCCCTAGTAACAACATTAGAGGTCTCTTTGCTAGGTTGTTCCCTTACCACCACAACATTAATAGTATTATCATGTCTTGATAGGGTATTGATAGTATCATCATAACTATGAGTAAAGTTAACTTTATTATTACCTCTTGAATTATTTCCATTATTTTTTGCATTTGAATATTCTCCTTTCTCATGCTTGAAGAAAGGGTTTAAAATTTCATGTGATCTTCATTGTTTTGAAGTCCTGTTGGGACTATTTTGTGTTTTCAAAGTCTTGCTGAAGGTTATGGCTCCTAGTATCTATTTATGCTTTAAAATTTAAAGTCTGTTCCAATGTACCATCAATTTTTTCTTCTTCTATAAATGTCTGTTTCCCAAGCAATGTGGTACAAAAATGGTGAAAAGTCTTAAACCCTAGGTCTCTTGTGTCTTTACCGTGAAGAAAACCTAGACCCTAATGATCTTGTTCTATTTTGAAGTTACTTTTGGCAAGTAACTTAAGTGTTTTAAGTCATGTGCCTTTTGGTCGTTACCTTTATCTCTTAATCTCATGATCAAGGCTGAATATTCTTTATGGTCTAGAGACTTGGCGCAGGCTGTTATCTGTTAATCTTGAGAATAAAGGAATATGCTCATATAAATTTAGAGATTAAGTGTAGGCGGTTGATATTATTCTCATCATGTGGTTGGCATGTGATCGCTAGACAAAGATGAAGTCAACTCAAATATTTAGATATTTAGCAACAACTGTGGATGCAGTTTTCATTGTGTGGCTAGCACAAGATCTCATGACTTAACTCTAGTAGCAAGAAATATTTGGAGATTCAGAGATAGCCTTATCTCTAAATCTCATAATCCAACCTGAGGTTAGGATATATTTTACTTTTTTCTTTGTCGCTAGATCTCCAGATGAAATCAAAGTTATGTGAAATATTGCGAGATTTAGCGATGATCATTGATCTCATTCCAAATGAGTAGCTGACGCATAATCTCTAGATAATAGCCAAGTTCAAGATTTTATTCAGCGTTTCAGCAAGGACTATCAATATTGTTTTAGGCTTGGTTTAATCAGATGGTCTGCATGTGATCTCTCATTTAGCCCTAGAGTTAGTGAATCTTTCAGTGACTTGGAGATAAAGCAATCACGTAATCTCTATATGAACTTGTGTTTGAAGCCAAGTCAAGTGAATTTTATTGAGAGATTCAGAGGTAACTTGGTCACATGATCTCATAATGGAAGTGCGGTTAAGAAAGTAATCTAGAGATTCAACACAAGTCATTGGATCAAGAGGAAAATTAGCGGCTGTCTCTTAATCTTAAAAAGAATTGGCCAAGTACAAAACTATTTAGAGACTTAGTGCCGATTGTTGATCAAAGAAAGATCTAAGGGCTAGCGCGTAATCTCTAGCTTCAACCTGAGTTATGAAAACAATTTAGTGACTTAGAGTTTTATTCAGTCGCTAGATCTCCAAATGAATCATGGTCACTTCAGATTTAGTTCAAAGCCAAGTCAAGTTTACCGAGAAGGGATCTGAACCGTTGGTTAGAATAGAGATGTGCGTCTAGCACTGAGTCTCTAGAAAAGGTCAAGAATTCATGAATCTTTCAGTGATCAGGAGGTAATGAGATGAGATGGAGACATGCGTCTAAGTGGCTAAGGAAATCTGTGGTGTTTGTGAAGTCTCGGAGTAAGCCCAAGGTTAGATAAACCATTTAATGATTCAGAGATAGCCCTTATCTCTGAATCTCCAGACTTGACCAGAGTTAGTCCAGATATTGGGATATTGTGAGATGGCTTTTATCTCATGATCTTGGGATAAGCTGGATTTAGAGCCAAGGATTATGAGATTCAGCACAAACCATGGATCAAAATTAAGATCAAGAGTTGTTGCGCAATCTCTAGATGAAGTGAGAAAGTACATATTGATTCATAGATTTAGTGCAAGGTGTAGATCAATATCTTATCGTGTGTCTGGTGCGTGATCTTTGAGTAGACTCAAGGTTAAGTAGAGCATTCAGTGACTTAGAGATTGCCTTGTTGCGTAATCTCCATATGAATTAAGTCAAGATAAAGTTAAAAGATGAGTTGATAAGAAAATATTTGGACCATTGATATGATTTAAATCTTGCAATGGGCACGTGATCTCTGAGTAGACTTGAGTTAAGAGTTTTATTCAGCGACTTGGTGGTTCCTTTATCTCTGAATCTCCAGATTTGATCATGGTCAAAGGAAAGCTAAGTAAATTTTATTGGGAGATTCAAAAATAAGAAGAAATGAGTTACCTAGTGTTAAGAGATGAACCAAAGGCAAGGTAAAGTTAAAATGAGTGGCTAGCATTGAATCTTGGAACAAAGTCAGAGTTAAGCCAACTATCTAGTGATTTAGAAAGAACCATTGATCAAGTAAGAGATCTGTGGATAGCGCTAGATCTCGTGATGTAACCCAAGTCAGAGGAATTATTTAGAGACTTGGAGATAAAGCAGTCACGTAATCTACAGATAGACTATGGTATAAGCGTAGTAAAATCATGAGTATTTTATCTCGCGCCATTTCATGGAAACAAGTACAAGTAATCCACTGAGATGTAAAAAGGAAAGAAAGACAAGCCAATTAGATCTTGTTTTGAGCCTTTTAACATAAAATAAGGTTTTAAAATAGAAAAGCACTCATGAATTTTCCAACCGAGCATTTCAAATTCAATTACCTGTCAACTTCAAGCGCCACAACTAGGAGAAAATTCATGTCAAGACACACAAAGTTATTGTAGAAGTGATTGAGAAATGGTTTCAAGGTTCTTGGCTAGAATGATGCATTTATGTTTCAATGATAAATAGACACAACCTTTGTACATTTTGATTACCAAAGTTTTCAGAGCACAGAGCGAAAATTGCATAAGTTTCAGAGCAATTGTGAAAAGCTTGTTTCTGAGAGAAGATGGTGCAGTGCACCCATGACTGTCACTGATTGACTATCATCCTACAAGATTCATGTTTGTAATAAATGGATTGATCTTAGAGGATCATCCTATTTTGGTTTTGGATCCATGTGTGTGGTCAAGGATCTCTTAGGCAATCTTATGAGCCTAGAGATGCCTTAGGCCATTTGGATCACCTAGTTAGGCTTAAGTTGCTTTAATCATGTTTTTAAGAGTCCTTAGTGTTAAATATTTGAATCCATGTAATTTTAGGAATATTATGTCAATTCGATAGGTTTGAATTCATTCCAAAATTCTTCGAGTGCAAAAAGACAAGATTTTGCCAAATGTTGAAAAGTTGTCAAAAAGTTGCTCATGCAACTTCCAAAAGTTGCTCGAGAGTTGCAATATGGAAGCCCAATAGTCATAGGGAATTTTGGATCAATTTGACTTCATATTTGAAGTGTTTTTAAGTGCTTACTTTGATCTTGGATGGTTGAAAGTTTTGTATTGAAACTTTGATGCATGAGAAATGGAATATGAAGAGTCTTACTAAGCATTTCTAAGTTGTACGACTGTGTCTAGTGTGATCTTTGGAAACTAAATTGATGTTTTGAAGGCCCACTATGTTAGCATTACTTTTTAACTGATTTGGAGTTGTTTAATTTTGATTTGAGGTACTTTAAATTTATTTTTCCAAAAACAGTTCAGGAAGAGACCTATTAGAAGCAAACTTCACTAATGAAGTCCTAACTTGCATTATGTCTGGTGGATAATAAGAAAATGGAAGCAGAAATAGAGAAATTGAAGAATTATAAGATAAGTAGGACTACTAGTGATGATTCAAAATTAGACCAAGAAGAAGAAGAGGAGGATGAGACTAAGATAGAGAGGACAAGGGTGCCAAAAGAGAAAAGGATCTTAAAAGCTTTGGAGAGAGTGGGTAGGAGAGATAACAAGCCAGACCTACCAATGTTTATGGGAAAGATGGACCCCGAGGAATGCATGGATTGGGTGGAGTCCCTAGAAAATTATTTTGAATGTGAGGATGTCCCTATCTCACCGAGAACAAAGATTCCCAAGTCTAAAATGAAAGGACCTGCACTAAGTTGGTGGAACTTCCTACAAAGGGAGAGGATAGAGAAAGAAAAGGACCCTATAACCACATGGAAGAAGATGTTGAGAGAAGTCAAGAAACAATTTGTACCTAAAGAATATGAGGTAACTCTACATAAGAGGTTACAAAATTTGAAGCAAAAGGATCTTGATGTGGGATCTTACACTGATGAATTCCACAAGATCTCTATGAAGACAAAGACCCCTGAAAGTGAGAAACAAAAAATTGCTAGATAGATGAATGGGCTTAAGTATAGTATTGAGGATGAACTAAGTTTGTTTTGTCCCCAATATATACACCAGTGCTATCAAATGGCTATGAATATTGAAGAGAAACAAAAGAGGAGAGGAGAACAAAAATATAGAGGAAGGGGAAATGGTTTCAGAGGTAGAGGAAGGTTTCAAGGAAGAGGATCATCTACAAGACCATAGGGAGAATACAATCACCAAGAGTATGACAGAGAGAAGAATCACAGAGTTAATTTTAGAGGGGGTAAAGGAAAAAATAGAGGAAGGTCAGGAGGTAGAAGTACCTCTATGTTCACTGGAAAGTGTTTCTCCTGAAATCAAATTGGTCACCAATCTTTTAGATACCCAAACAAGGCCAACACATCAGGAGGAGATAGGAGAGTCCAACTCACCCACGCTGAGGACTGTCAAAGCATGAATTCCTTTCACACCACTAAATCTAGACTTGCAGACCCTGAATAAGGAGAATGCATAATGTTCAATAGAACACTCTTGAAGGTGCCAACTCCTAAGGAGACTCCACAAAGGAAGAGTCTATTCCGAACTCACTGCAAGGTACTTGGTAAAGTTTGCAAAGTTATTGTTGATTCTGGTTCCACAGAGAATTTATTTTCTAATTCAATGATAGATAAGATTGGCTTGAAGAAAATACTCCATCCAAGCCCTTATAAAGTATCTTGGCTTAATAAAGACCAAAAACCTTTGGTAGATGAGCAATGTTGGGTAGAGTTTCAAGTAGGAGAATACAAAGATAAAGTCTTGTGTGTGAAGTTATGAATATGGATGCATGTCATCTTCTCCTAGGAAGGCCTCAGAAATATTATGTTGATTCTCAACATGGGGGTAACAAAAATGTGTACACTTTAACTAAGAATGGGATTAGTTACACTATGACACCCCTCCCTGATTCTGAGAAAGACAGAGCTCTAACAAATAGTGTCACCTTAGTGGGAGAGAAGAAATTTTTTAAAGTACTTAAGGAAAGAGACACACCTTGTTTTTCCATCATAGTAAAGTCCAAAATAGAGCCTAAAAGGATACCAAAATGTTAAGAACCTCAGAGAAGTGTTGGCCCCAAAGAAGTACAAGATTTTTTGAATAAATACAAAGGAATAGTTGCAAACAAGAACACTGATGTTTTACCACCACAGAGAGATTATAGCCACTGTATAGACCTCATACCTAGTTCTACCTTTCCAAATAAGGCTGCTTACAAGTTGAACACTGACCAAAATGTAGAAGTTGCAAGACAGATTCAAGAATTGATGGAGAAAGGTTTCATTAGGAAGAGAATAAGCCCTTGTGCAGTCCCTGTAGTCCTACCACCTAAGAAGGAGGGTACATGGAGGCTATGTAATGACTCTAGATCCATCAATAGGATAACCATCAGATATAGGTTTCCTATGCCAAGGATAGAAGATATCATGGACTGTCTAGGGGGAGAAAAATATTACTCAAAAATTGATCTAAAGAGTGGGTATCATCAAATTAGGATCAAAGAAGGGGATGAGTGGAAGAAAAATTTCAAAACCAATGAAGGGTTATTTGAATGGGTAGTTATTCCCTTTGGTCTCTCTAATGCTCCTAGTACATTTATGAGATTGATGAACGAGGTCCTTAAGCCTTTCATAAATCACTTTGTTGTTGTTTACCTAGATGACATATTGATCTTTAGAAAGGATAAAGATGAGCATTTGATACATCTAGACATGGTAATGAAGAGACTACATGAAGAAAAGTTGAGGATAAATTTGAAAAAATGTGTGTTTATGCAAGAAGAATTGATATTTCTTGGCTTTGTCATCTCCAAGGGTAATTTGAAAATTGATCATTCTAAGGTTGAAGCCATACTAAATTGGTCCACTGTAAAATCTTTCAGTGAGGTCAAAAGTTTCCATGAATTAGCTAGCTTCTATAGGAAATTTGTGAAGAATTTTAGTGGGGTGAGTGCACCAATGATATATACTATCAAAGGGGGAAGGAAATGCAAGTTTGTATGGAATGATGCTGCAAACAAGTCCTTTGAATATCTGAAAACAAGGGTCTCTCAACAACCTATCTTAACACTGTCTGATTTACATAAGGTGTTCACCATTGAATGTGATGCTAGTAAGAGAGCTATTGGGGGTGTTCTCAGTCAAGAAGGGAGAATTGTGGCATTCTTTAGTGAAAATCTTAATGAAGCTAAATAAAAGTACTCTACCTATGATTTGGAGATGTATGCTATGGTCCAATCACTAAGAAAGTGGACGCATTACTTATTGCCAAAGGAATTTATTGTATATACTAAAAATCATGCATTGAGTTTTCTTAACAGGTAGGAGAAGCTGAATCATAGACACCTCAAGTGGATGGAGTACTTGCAAGCATTCACTTTCACCATAAAACACAAGAAGGGGGTAGAAAATAAGGTAGATGATGCATTGAGCAGAAGGAATTTGGCCATACAAGAAGTGACCTTGGAAACTATAGGTATCTCTATCCTCAAAGACATGTATCCCAATGATGAAGACTCTGGAAATTTATAAAGTTTGTTTGGAACTAGGAGATAGATATCACACTGATTTTGTAGAATATATGATTCAAAAAGGATTTTTGTTTAAAGGGAGTCAATTGTGCATCCCTGATTGTTCCATGAGGGATAAAATCATAGAAGAGAAGCATTGTGGGTGTCTATCAAGCCACTTTGGTATTGACAAGACACTTGAGCTAGTAAGAAGATTCTACTTCTGGCCCAAGATGCAGACTGAGATAAGGAGATTTGTGGAGTGTTGTCTAATTTTCTAAAAATCCAAAGGCACCAGTTCAAATGTAGGCTTGTACACACCATTACCCATTCCCAAAAAACCTTGGGACTCTATCAGCATGGATTTTGTATTGGGTCTTCCAAGGACATCAAAGTCAGGATATGACAATGTTTATGTGGTTGTAGATAGGTTCTTCAAAATGGCACACTTCCTACCTTGTAAGACTACATGTGAGGCCTCAAGTATTGTAGGACTATTCTTCAAGGAGAGTAAGCCTCCATGGTTTACCACTCACCATTGTTTCATACAAATACCCAAAGTTTTTGGGACATTTTTAACGTACCTTGTGGAAGAAACTTGGAACAAATCTAGCTGTCATCTGCCTACCACCCTCAATCAAATGGATAGACTGAAGTCATCAATAGATCTTTGGGAAACTTACTAAGGTGTCTGAAAAAGGAGTATGGAGTGGCATGGGACCCATGCTTTCATAAGTAGAGTTCTCCTATAATGATTCTATCAATAGAAGTTCAGGACTCAGTCCTTTCCAAATTGTCTATGGATCCTACCCTAGGGGTGTCTTGGAACTAACAAACATCCCAAGTTTTGGCCAAAGGAGTGCTCAAGCTAAGGATTTTGTAGAGTTCATGAATAAAATCCATAAACAAGTGAAAGACATACTACAACAAACCTATGAGAAGTATAAACAAGCAACATATGTTAAGAGGAGAGATGTCCAATTCAAGGTTGGAGACATGGGCATGGTTCACCTGAAGAAAGAAAGACTACCCAAGTGTAAAGAAGAAAATATGGATGGGGTTTGAGCAATAGAAATGACCGTATGCACATATATCTACCATAAATTTAATTGTAATTGAAAAGGGGTGTAAATATGGAAATGATTGTAAAGGAAAATGAAATAAAATACTTACCTCTAAAAAAGAACCTGTTGAAAACCCTGTCAGACGGTCTCAAAAACTATTGATTTTTTGCAATCTTGAAACTGAAACTATGAGATTTACAAAACCCATAAATCATTTTCTATTCTGACACAGTTTTGATTTGTACCCTCAAGTCAATGTCAACATTTTATAGAATTTATGATTGTGCCCAAGGTCACAATTGACCTAAAAAGTCTCAGACTAAAATTTTGTTTTTGGATCCCAGAAGTTTGTCGAAAAGGGTATCTAAATCTCCATCCCGATCTGATATTTTGAACCTGTACCTACAAGAAAAAGGGTTAGTTTTTTGGGGGAGGGGTTTTCCTTGGTCAAACCCTAGTTTTGGAATTAACCTCAATATATAATTGAAATTGCAGGAATAAACAAAGTAAATGAAACAATTCACCTTGCTCATGTAAAAGGTCCTTGTGGAGGATTCAAATCCTTAAAACCACAAGTATGGATGCACCAAATGGATGTAGAAAGTAGGATGTCTTCAATTAATTTATTTTAGATCTTCAACACTAATCTTGAATAGATCTTGGAAAAGGAAGAAGCTTGGAGGAATGTGGACGGAGAAATATTCAACAAGAGGGCTCCATAGAGCTTGAATCCTTCAATGAATACCAATGGATCTTCATGATGAAGTGAGTGCTTGAGAAATTATTAAATGCTTGAGATTAGATGCTTGCTTCAATGGATTATTGCTTTCTTCAAGTGCCTTATGATTTCATGGTTAGAGAAAATGAGAGGAGAAGGCTTCATTTTATAACAATCTAGGGCACAATCTTCTAGAGAGGCCTACATAGGATAATTAAATTCCCATTAGACATGTACCCTTAGAAGTGGACCTATATTAAATATAATTTAAGAGTCATCATTTTAGAACCCAAAATGGATGACCTGGAAGCGGGAATTAAACTTTTCTGAAGCCCGAGATCTGAAAATCCTGGAAATCTAAAATCTGGACAAAAATTTAGAAAAAGGTTGATTGTGACCTAGGTCAAGGTTGAGGTCAACCTTGACCTAGGTCAAGGTCGAGGTCAACCTTGACCTAGGTTAGGGTCGAGGTCGACCTTGACCTTAAAGTCAAGAACTTCAAATTTGTAGATCAAGGTGCCAGAAATAGGCTGGAAAAAGTGGGAAATAGGGCAAAATAGGGGGGAAAGCCAGATCCAATTCAGAGACCCATTAAAGGCACTTGACATGACCCCAAACCACTTACTTGGAAGGCTAAACTAGTATACAATTGAAGTGCTTCCATTTTTTGACTATACACCAAGGACAATTACACTAAGCTGATGATGAAAAATATTGGCCCCTTCAAAATCTTGAAGAAATGTGGAAATAATGCATATAGAATTAAATTACCTTCAACCATTGGTTTATCCCAAATTTTCAATGTAGGTGACCTATATCCATACAAAGGTCCTGTTATTGATGTCTTCATTGTAGATGCTCAAGATCTGCCACAGGACAAGGAGCTACAAGATCTACCAAAACCACCAACATAAGAGATTGACTGTATACTAGATAATAGGATAGCCAAACAAACTAGGAGGTCTGCTTTCTATGAATATCTAGTTAAATGGAAACACCATTCAGTGGAGGATGCTACTTGGTTAACACATGAAGAGATTAAGAAGACTGGTTTCAAACTAAAAGATCTCCCAACTCAAGGGACTTGAGTTAATTTTGTCTTAGGGAGTATGGTGCAGTGCACCCATGACTATCACTGATTGACTATCATCCTACAAGATTCATGTTTGTAATAAATGGATTTATCTTAGAGGATCATCATATTTTGGTTTTGGATCCATGTGTGTGGTCAAGGATCTCTTAGGCAATCTTATGAGCCTAAAGATGCCTTAGGCCATTTGGATCACCTAGTTAGGCTTAAGTTGCTTTAACCATGTTTTTACATTTTTTAGAGTCCGTAGTGTTAAATATTTTGATCCATGTCATTTTAGGCATATTATGTCAAGTTTATAGGTTTGAATTCATTCTAAAAGTCTTTGAGTACAAAAGACAAGATTTTTCCAAATGTTGAAAAGTTGTCAAAAAGTTGCTCATGCAACTTCCAAAAGTTGCTCGAGAGTTGCAAGATGGAAGCCCAACAGTCATAGGGAATTTTGGATCGATCATAATTCACATTTTAAGTGTTTTTAAGTGCTTACTTTGAACTTGGATGGTTGAAAGTTCTGTATTGAAACTTTGATGCATGGAAAATGGAATATGAAGAGTCTTACCAAGAATTTCTTAGTTGTATGATCGTGTCTGGTGTGATCCTTGGAAAATAAATTGATTTTTCGAAGGACCACTATGTTAGCATTACTTTCTAACTAGTTTGGAGTTGTTTAGTTTTGATTTGAGGCAATTTTAATTTAGTTTTCCAAAAATAGTCCAAGAAGAGGCCTATTGGAAGCAAATTTCACTAATGAAGTCCTAACTTGCATTCTGTCTGGTGGATTTCTCTAAGACCCTAGAAAATGTAAGTTAGGATGGTATATTTAAGGATTCTATAAGCTCAAGAGATGGCTCGAAGGGTAAATCCCTCATGCATCAAGCCCTAGGCTGAATATCTCAAATGTATTCAGCCTAGAATGAAGGAGAATGAAGTGTTATGTTTGTTAGAGAGTTTGGTTGAGTGAATTAATAGTGGAATTGAGTCATTGAGGGTTATTTGAAGAGCTCTAAAGCACTTTTTCAATCCCATGTATCCAATTTCTAGTACTTTCTTTGATATCCAAGCCTAATTAGGCCAATTAGGTTTGCGGACTTGGTGAGTGTTAGGTGTTTCTAGAGTGGAGTTGGAGTCTAGGGCTTTAGGGTTTAACATAAATACCAAAAGGGTATTTGTAAATACCCTTATTTTTCTAATTGATGATTAGGAGGAAAATTTAAGTTGGAAAAACCACTTAGACATGGCTATAAGGAAATCTAGGACAGTCCTAGATAGGTATTGTACGACAGTTAGAGGAACAAAACAAAGGGTGATTATTGGTTCCTAGGACATAAGGAAGCTGTCCCAATAGTTAGTTTGGGTTGGTGGAGTTACTGGTGAAGACTTCTAGTTTGTGGCTTGGAATATGGCTAGTGTCCCTAAAGCTCAAAAGTTCAAAATCTTGAATTGAATTGTATTCAATTGGGAAGAGTTGAGAAATAGTTCTACCACCTTGAATACGTAGAAGACATGGTGTACGAAAGGATATAGGATCCTAGGAGGGTATAAATTGACTTGAGTGTCTCATTGAAGACAAAGGAGAAAGACCACACTTCTTGCTATCACCTTTGCATTAGAAGAATTGTCCAGAATCAGTCAAGATGAGTCAAGAGGAGTCAAGAAGAGCTTTAGTAAGTGGAGAGGGCAAAGATTCAAAGCAAGAACAAAAAGGAAAGATGAATTATTTAGAAATTGTTTTTGCTCTACTACCTGGAACCAACCAAAACAAAAAGGTAAATGACGAATTCTTTTCTAATGGTATGTCAAATTGTAGGGACCCCAACACTCCTGGGTGCTCTGATTACCATTTATTCAATTAATTTTATAGTAATAAGGATAGACAAATCCCTGTATCAAACCCTTGGACATTAGGTTTAGCCATGCTAATTGTCCCAGATGTCTTCCTAGATGTAGACTTGTTAGTATAATTGGCTAGGAAATATGATCCTCTTTCTAAAACTATCAGAAAAAGTGATGAGATAGCCCTAGTTACCTTAGATAGGGAATATTTTATGAAAGCCTTTGGTATTTACCATGCCTCTGACACAAAGATTGAATTGACCAAATTATAGAATAAGTATACTAGGGAGGTCAATGTGGTAAATAATTTGATCCAAGCTCATGTTCCTAGGTCAAATAGAAATTATGTAGCCCCAATGCCTTCTTCTAAGGGTGCACCCTATGAATTCAAAGACCTCAGCTTCTATATGAAGTATATAGCTAATGGGTTGTGTAGAGTATTGGGTATTGATGGGCACATTGAGAAACTGCCTGCAGATCTACTAACGATTATCCTAAATATTTAGAATTCCTATGCCAATACTAACTTTGATTACATTCGGTATGTCATTGATAGAATGCATGAGGGCCTCATCAATATTCAAAAGACCAACCCCAAGTTTATGCATTATTCTATTTTAGTGCATCTAATTCTATTTTTCAATATAGACAGTATGGATATTGAGAATCTGAGACCTAGGATGCAGTTCCAAGGCCAGCCAAACCCTGTACAATTCTGGATTAGGGTTTGGAATTACACTTCCAATGAAAATGAATACTATGGTTTTGAGAATTGGATTGTACATCCAATTTTAGACTTGCTAGGTTTTAATGTGACTAGGTTGACAGTCAGGGTTCTTCAACTCCTAAGACCCTATAAATATGTGGACAAATGGCTAGAAGATCACAATTGGGGAGACTTATATTGTGAAAAGACCTATACCTTGATTAGGGTTTATGGATTTTATCAGCCTCTGCACATACTTCCAAAGTTTGTGCCTCCAAGGATTGCCTTGATGGAGTTCATTTGGCAGTTAATGTGGACAAACAAGGAGCACTTGGCTCCCCATAGAAAAGGCACATTTACACCTAGACAGTTCAAAGTTTTTGACTTTACCATTGGGAAAAGGGCCATGGATACAATAAATAAATGGTTAGGGTAGTACACAATGAGCATGGCCTTTTATATGTATGTAGACCCTGAGGCCCTCATCAAGAATGCCAAGAAGTTGCTAACCTCGAGTGTCATTGCTATTAAAGAGCATGGGGAATGTGTTGAGGAGGATCTTATCAGAAACATCTTAGGTGATGAAGAAGCAACAAGTATAGCTACAAAATACCAAGACCTCATGTATTTGGAACAATAAATGAAAAAGGTAGGGATCCCTTTTGGAGGTTTCTTCCTAGGATTGTCCCATATGAAAAGGATTACAAAGATGATAGAAATGTATCATACTTTGTATAATCAACTAGAAGGTCAGATTGAGGAAAAACAGAGAGGCCTTGAGAAGCATTCATCTTCTAAATATGAAGAAGACAGTGAATTAGGGTATCTGATATACAATCCACCTCATGTAGATGTGTCACCTGCTATAGAGAAAAATACAAAGGCTCCTGACACTAAAGTAACAAGTGAGCCCCCAAGAAAGAAACATAGAATAGAACAAGGGGAGCCATCTCAAGAAGATACACAGGGGAAGAGGAAAGATAGAGTGAGTGCCCTAATCACTGGTGATAGGCAATACCACCACCAGTTGAGGAAGACAATTAGAGAGGGTAAGAAAAAGGAAAAGAATATCCAAGAAGAAGTGGAGATGCCTCTCAAACTATGCCAAGATGAAAGGGTTCTCTATCACGAAGAGTTTCTAAGTGATGATGCATTCATCAAGACTGATGAATTCAATAACTTCCCATTATGGAGAAAGCAACAAGAAGATGGATCACAATTGCAACTAACAGAGGGTGATACTATGCAAAGTGAAGCTTTGCAAGCCCTAAAAGCATATGATCCTGAGTCTGAGATCATAACACCTACGGAGGCTAGGAAATTAGTTAAATCTAGTGGAATGCTACTTGTGACTGGATGGGATTTGGCCTCTACATTCATAATTGGCCAAATCAAAAAATAACTAGATGTCAATCTATCTTCTGAGACTCAGATTGGAGAGATGATAAGGGGATGTGGATATGATCCAAGATCCTAGACTCTAGCCATGTGGTCCCTGGCACCAAGAACACAAAAACCATCTCTAGTTAGTGTTGAAGAGAATATGGATGGAAACAAGATTATCTGGACTGTCCAAAATATTGCTGACCTTAAGATCTCCCAGGCTGTCACCCACTTTTCCCACCTCAATGAGGCAAAACAAAGCAAATTTCTGCAAGATATGGTAAAATCTTTGATGAGTCAGTTGTTGTAGCTAAGGATAGAGAATTTTTTTTGATACAAATAAAAACATTACAAGGGCAAGTGGAAGTGTTGAGCAAGAAATTAGAAGAGGCTCCCAAAGCTTCTACTCCTATAGCCAAAGAAGTTTCCTTTGTTTAGACAAAAACCACTAAGGACTTCCCACAAGGAACAAAGCAACTAGATAAGGATCAGAATGAAGTTTCTTTAGTTTCCTTATTGAATATCTTGCAACATAGGATTGATATCCTAAAAGGAAAGGCAAACCTAGTGCACAAGGAATGCACTAGATTGCCTAACTTGGAAATAGAGGTGAAGGGCCACATAGAAACTTTGGACCCATATTTTGGTACATGTTCAAGAAGGGAATCTCTTTTTGAAAGGTTGGAGGAATTAAAACCAAACAGGATAGATCTTCCAGAGGTAGTGTGCCAAGTGGGGGAGATGATTGAGAAGGTTGGTACATCATTGTCATTCTTCAAAGGCAAAGCCAATCAGATTCAGGCAAGGGTTAGTATTTGTGGCCCTAATTTTAGTAGATTTATTCCTCCTTTAAAAGGAGAAGATGATAAGATAAAGTTTGTTGAAGAGTGGAGAAAAGAGTTTGATACTTTACTACCTAAGAAAGAGGCATTTATAACATATGATAATGTCCTAGACATGGACAGGTTTAATAAAGCCTTGGATGAATCTTTCAAAGCATAAATAAACTTTATAAAGTTTGTTGTAGATGTCAAGGCTATCACTGATGCCAGGTGGGAAAGGAAAGTGAAGTAGTTACAGAGCTTACAAGGTTTCAATTTTCCTTCAGAAGATGAAGTTACACTTTGGGATACTATCACCAAGCCAAAGAAAAAGAAACCAACAACAATGACTTGAGTGTGATAGACGAAGAGTAAAGTGGCACTTGGCAACTGATCAATGAGCACAGAGAGGGTAATCATCATCAAGACTAGTGTAAGTTATCTTTTATTGGAGGTCACTAGGTCTCATAAAAACCTCAAGAGGTTACCCATAATATCTACAGACAAATATGCCAACTGCAAAGGATTTGGAATGATTTCAACTCAACTACTCAAGTGCATTTCTTCCACTGATTGAAAATGTAACTGATTTTTGTCTTTTAGCACTTTTAGGTTTTGCCTAGCCATCCGAAGCTTTTTGAATCCTTTATCTTTAAGGATTTCAAGATGGCTAGTGCTCACTATATATAGCAAGTTGTAACATATTGTAAAGGATGGTGAATTCACAATTGCGAGGCAGACTTTTGAATTTTGTCTAGTTTCAAGCTTTTTGTTATTCTGGATGCACTGAATAGAAATATTTTAATAAAATACAATGGAATTTCCTATTTCACATCTATGATGTCTTCTTGTATTTGTGTTTATGTTCTTGTGTATTTAACCTGTAAGGCATTTTAAATATACTGGTTACAAGGTAACTGTGAGATTATTTGAGTTTCTTTCAAGGAGGAAGTAAATCTTATAAATAGTTTCAGAGGGCTAAATATTAGTGTAGGAATCTGATACATGGGTATGGAAATGAGAAGCTGGTTTGTAAGGCACTTCATCTGAGTTTTATGTGTGTTTCTATTAAGTAATTTCTGTGAATGTATATTTCAATTGACTCTTTGCCCTGGATTAGGCATTGGTCTAGATTTTGATTAGTAGTTGTACGCCTCTCTCTCCGATTTCCCACAACTTTCCAAGGGTGGGGGTTAGTAGCAAAGGTTCACAAGTGAATGCAAATCAAATACGCAATAACTACTAAACGAATAACAGAAACGTGAGCAATAAAATATACAAACAAGAGAAGGGAAGACAAACGAATGCAAACCCCACGATGCTTGAAGCTTCTATTGTTTCTCTCTACTCCTTCCGAAACGCTATTCTTGATGCTCAGTATTGGCGGGGCAACGTCTATGACTTGAGAAGCGTCGAGAATTTGATATTGAAATGTGTGTGTGATCGCAAGATGGCTTGATGCTTGAACCGAACTGACAAAGTAATGGCGCACGTAAGCTTGAAATCCTGGATCCTTCAAATGGTTATGAAGGGTTTATTATATAGGAATTGGTGATGAAATGAGTGGTTGAGATCAATCCCAAAGATGGGGAGATGGACGGTTGTGATCAAAAGGAACATGAGAGATCCTCAGTAAACTCCACCTCTTTATTTGGTTAAGAGGAGATAGAGTTTGGTTAACTAAGGAGCTAATTATGAGTTACCTTTTTGAACTGAAGAGGTGG
>MU227885.1:679322-696033 GCA_018584345.1 Thuja plicata
GGAGTAGTGTTTTGACCTGCGAGAGGGTTTTCGGGCCATATGGTTGATACGCTGAATTCAACGGGGAGCTTGACTCCCTTCTTTATTAACAAGGCCAAGTAACGTTCAGGGTTCCTCTCTACAACAGTGTCAACTATTTTGGTGGAGTAGTCATCTTGTTCCACATCTTCAATCTCTGCTTCAGTGATATCTTGAAAACAAGCTACCCCACGGGGGGGTTCAATGAATAGGGTAGGACTAGTGTTCACGAAGGGGTCGTTCTCTTGCTCTGTTTCCCAAGTGGGGAAATGGTTGATGTATGAATCATCTGGTTGAGCTCTAGCCATTGACCTTGTGTAAGGTCCTCCATGAGGTGTTTGAGACATAGTGCGGTCCAGGTTTTGTAACTAAGACAAGTGATATAAATCAAACAAAGAAGAGGATCCTTTCTAAGACAAAGTCTGAGTTATGTTTTGGACAAAGGTAATTCTAAGGACAGATGTTGATAATAACTTGATCTCAAAAGTGGTGATAAAAGATAGTGTTGCCGACCTTTGTTTTGGACATAGTAAATTTGAAAAGGATGATGATGTTTGAAAAAAATGAGATCAAGATACTTCTAGTCTGAGCTTTTGAACCAACAATGTTTTAGACAGTAATCGTGCTTTACAGAGAAAGGGTAATCTTACGTGTTTAGAGATTCACACAAAGTCCTTCGCATTTTCCTGGGATAGACACTAGTTTTGGACCCAAAATTAAGAATTCTTTTCAAGGTTTTCAGGTCAGAACAAGAATGTAATATCTCTGGTCAAAAATAATGTGGTACAATTTCACGTTGGATTCACCAAATGTACGCCTCTCTCTGGTTTCCCACAGCTTTCCAAGGGTGGGGGTTATTAGCAAAGGTTCACAAGTGAATGCAAATCAAATACGCAATAACTACTAAATGAATAACAGAAACATGAGTAATAAAATGTACAAACAAGAGAAGGGAAGACAAACGAATGCAAACCCCACGATGCTTGAAGCTTCTATTGTTTCTCTCTACTCCTTCTGAAATGCTGTTCTTGATGCTCAGTATTGGCGGGGCTGCGTCTATGACTTGAGAAGTGTCGATAATTTGATATTGAAATGTGTGTGTGATTGAAAGATGGCTTGATGCTTGAACCGAACTGACAGAGTAATGACGCACATAAGCTTGAAATCCTGGATCCTTCAAATGGTTATGAAGGGTTTATTATATAGGAATTGGTGATGAAATGAGTGGTTGAGATCAATCCCAAAGATGGGGAGATGAACGGTTGTGATCAAAAGGAACATGAGAGATCCTCAGTAAACTCCACCTCTTTATTTGGTTAAGAGGAGATAGAGCTTGGTTAACTGAGGAGCTAATTATGAGTTACCTTTTTGAACTGAAGAGGTGGGTGAAGTTACCCATGTGGACTGGAGAGATGGGTGGAGTAACCCATGTGATCTGATTGGAGTTATCTCTTTGAAGATAAATGAATATTTAATTCATTTATTTATTAATTGTTTTCAACATGTGAGATAATTGAATTCTTTTTAATTAAGAATTGCTTATTTTGATAAAATTAATTTAATTTAATTGAAATTAAATTAATTGGAAGAATTTATTTAGTAAGTTTAAATATTTGGATTTAAACTATAGGAAATTGAGTTTAATTGATTAAATAATGGTAAATAATCATTTAAAGATTAATTAATTAAATAAAATTAATTATTTAATTAATTTTGAGAATTGGATTAGATGATTTGAGAGATGAATTTAGAAGAAAATAGAAGATTAATTAATGATTAAGAAACCATTAATTAATAGATGAAAATTAGTGTTTTTAATGTAAAGTTGCAAGCCTGTCCATTTTAGGGTGTCTACAGTAGTTATCATCATCAACATTCAATCTAAATAATCCTTTATATTTATGTTATTAAGAACATAGATGTTTATTATTTGTATTGGAAAATACAATTAAGTTTATTGATTTCTTGGAGGTAGAATCATTAGGTCATCCTACCCGAGTCTAGAACTCAAAAAGAAGAAGGATGAGAATCCTTATGTCACTGGTATTTTCTCTTGTCAAGTTCATTGTTTGGCTTGTAAAGCTCTGCATAAGATTGGTTATACTCATTTGTAGAATGTTTTATCAACTGTTGCAGTAAAAGAAAGAGAAAAATAAGTGTAAACCCTTGATCCACTGTTAAGTCTACTGAGAAGTAGTAAAATATGAAAGGTACACCCACCTGAGTCTGTGGAGCTCAAAGAAGAAGGATGATTAAATCCTCATCAATTAAACTTTTCCTTGTTTGATTCAAGTCTTGGGAATCATAGAGTCAAGCATTGATGCTTAACAAAGGCTAGATAAGAAAAATCTCTAACAGGTCCTTCCACTTTCATCACACCATTATCAATAAGGTCTTGTACCACATTTTTCAAGCACATGAAATCATATGTCTTATGTCCTCGATTTCGATGGTATTCACAATTATTTGTCTCACTCCACCATGATGGTTTTACTTGTGGTTCATAGGGTTGAGCTCTAGGTAAGTCAATAATCTTATTCGCAATGAGAGTTCTCAATGCATTTTCAAGTGGTTCACCCAAGAGTGTGAAATTCCTTCTAGGAGATGGAGTAAAGAAGGGTTTAGGCTTGTTAGCCTCTTGATTGTTCCCAAAATTATTATTGTTGTTATTGTTGAAGGAAACCTTGGGTGCTTGATTTACATTATTATCTTGGTTGGATCCTCTTGTGAGATTAAATGGAGTGGCCTTTAAGTTGTTTGATTCCACAACTCCATCATTAACCACACCCTTGTTAGTATTCTTCATCCAAAACCGATTGTTGTTAGGAGGATCCCTATTATTGTTGTTGTTGGAAGTATTGTTATTAGCATTTTTTTTATCCTTGTAGAGTTTGAGTTATCCACTTTTCAATAATACTTCCTCTGTTGTAACTCCATTCTTGATTAAGTCTTGGAAAGAATGTGGACATTGTAACCTCAACCGATAGTTCATTTTAGTATTCAAGCTATTGATGAAGATATCCATTTTTTCCTTTTTTGGGAACACTTCAAGGGTATCTAGAAAATACCACTCTCCATCTTTGTAGGAAAATAAAGAATCCTTCTCCATCACATTTTTTGGTGTTGCATAAATTAATCATTGTGACTTCATGTTTAATATTATAAGAGTAGTGTGTCACAAATTTGGAAGCCAATTCTTCAAAAGTGTGAATACCGGAGGGTAGTTTGGAAAACCACTCCATCACCATTCCTCCAAGGCTTCTTGGAAATAATCTCATTAAATAAGTTGTGTCATGCATGAACTCCAAGATCAATGCACAAAATTCATTTACATGATATTGTGGATCTGATGCTCCCTCATATTTATCATACTTAGGAAAAACTACATTACTAGGGAATGATACCATAATTAGGGTTTTATCAAATGGAAACAAACACAATGCTTCGATAGAAAAGGGTTTAGGAGCACCCATTTGTTTCATGTTGTCCAACTGCATTTGAAATAACTTAAATTGCTTATTCGTGATGTCAATAGGATTGGTCTCATCTTCTTTTTGTTTCAATTTATCGACATCATAATCATGGGGAAGTTTTGTCCCCGATAAGCTAGGTCTAGGAAGTAATTTTCCCTATCTCTTTCCAAAAATTTCTCCATGAGTTTCATGAAGAATGGGATTTGTACCACTTCATTTAATTTTTCCTTGGTAGCCTCTTCATCATTAGGGTCATTATTACCTCCATTGTTGTTGTCTACCCCTTGGTTGTTAGGGTCAATTCCTCCTCCATTAATCCCATTATTGTTTACCTCTGCATTTCCACTATTAGGATTATTAGTGTTGTCCTTATTGACAAGGTTAATGAGATTATGATCCATATTACCAAAATGAAAAGCCATCCTATTTGGTTCCACCTCTTTTGTTGGTTCGATTGTTTGTCGTGAGGAGGTAAAGGTATCGCTTGGAAAGGGAATCTCTTGCCTAAGATATGTGTCATTTGATTTCAAGGTAGACTTTATGTAGTGGGATCGAGTGAAAGATGACATGAGCATAAATCAATGATTTCTTGGCTTTTATCCCCTTTTGACAATCCCTAAATTGATTTTTTTAAAATTCTCTGAATACGAAGGATTCTAATCAATGTAAGATTATGAACAAGTAGAACTTCCAAATGGGTATCCAAATATGAAATTCAAAATTTTCAAACCCTCAGGAAATGCCCTTTTTTTTTTGTCTGAGTCTATACATGTGACTTTGCTTGATGATACATGATACTTAAGAGTTTCTTACACACTTACTGGAAAGCTTTTATGCACAACTTTAAGACACATCACACGGTGTTTGATTGTTAGCACATGACACTTAACATCTATACACGACACTTGGAGAGTGACTGCACAAAGTTAAAACTTATTACATGCCTCTTGAGTATTTTTAGATGGCACAAAGATGCTGAAACGTGTGACACAAATGATATGTGTCACTTAACTAGGTAAAGTTATCTATCAGTGTTTTTGAGATTTTAAAAAAAAATTTAATGTTTGTGATCAAATGTGCAAGATATTTTCTAGTTTGAAAATTTAGAAACAACCACAACACACGTAGAAAAGTTTGTTTCTCTATCCTAAACCACACAAAGTGTATGTTATCAGATGTTATAATGGGTCCTAACAAGAAAATCTTCCAAGCAAGCTACCTAAGGTCAATTTTGTCTCTTAACATGACTTTAAGAGGTGGGATTGCTAATTAATAGGGTTTTAGTGTAATTCTATTTAAATAAATGAAAATTATTATACCCTCATTACAAGGGCCTCCCACACGCATAAATACATAATTTTGCATAATCCCAAAGGACTACTAGAGGAGGTGAAGATTTTTAACACCTATTTGTCAATCGATATTTTGAGGATGAATGTGTTTATATTATAGTGGGTCAGATTTTATCATGACTAAAGTGATTGTCTCCCACTTGGGTTGTTCCATCTCACCATCCTCGTAAGGATGTACTTGGGAGACAGGCCCTATAAATCTCTATGATGTTCATATTAAAGCAATAAATTAATTGAATCAAGTAGGTTGGGGAGTTTGATTCACTCAAAGAGTGAAGAGCATATCCCTACTACTTTTTTCAATTCCAAACACTTTTAACAAAATGTGAATTTTTAACCTCTTGACAAGGAGGTTTTTAGAATTGAAGTGTTTGGTTCATTTACCAACCTTTATTTCTATCCCCAAAATCAACACGTTTGGCTTTTTGATCAACTTCAAAAAGTTGAGAGCATATACCTAGTGTCTTTTTGGGGAAACAATAATAGGCTTTAATTAAACTAGATTTTACAAAGTGAAATTTCCACAATTTGATCAAGTGCAAGCTTGCTTAGAAAAATACCTCTTCCATGTAGCTAGCAAAGGATAGGTGCATTTTTGAGTGTTTTTCCTAGCTTTTTTAACTCACCTAGTGGCGATCGTTCCCTCTCAGTCTCCTCCAACAAGTTAGTCAACAAAACCAAAAAAATAAGGGAAATTAAAGAAAATTGAAATAAACAAACTTTAAGGATATTTCGTAAACTTGAAAATTTATTAAAGAGCCTAACAAATTTATTGTCAATTCAATGCAGGAAACTTAATTTTGTAAGCTTTAACAATCTTGAGAAAATGTTTAAACAATTTCTCTTCTTCTTCTATGCTTTCCAAAATGGACAAATTGTGAAGTTCATTTGCATATTTGTTAAGAATTCTTACCTCTTTACTTGCTTTGTAGATTCTCTGTTCTGGCTTTTATACTTTTGGACATCTGCTCATCTGCAAATCAGAAAACACAGAGAATTAATATTCTAATTTTTGATGGGCTGCAAATTGAAAAAGAGAGATAGTATTACGTGTCATTTGACAGCTAATACATGACACTTTAAAGTATTGCACGTGACATTTAACAAGTTACTACGCATGAATTTAAATGATAACAGACATAAAATAGCATGCAAAGGCGGGAAAATATAGTAGCAAATGAAAAATACAAAAGTTTGCACGTGGTAGAAGAAATATTGCAAGTGTGATTTCACTATTTGTACGCGTGACTTTGTTGTAAAAGGCGTCCTTTTGTCTTTGTACATGGTGAAATAATTTGTTGTAGACGTGATTTTACTGGTTGTATGTGTGAATATTTATTTGATAGGCGTTGATTTTCCAACAAACTGCAAAAATTGATAAGAAAAGATACAAAACATGCAAATATTAATGAAAACTAGATATTAGAGGCCTAAAGCCCCATGGTGGGTGCCATTTGTGTATATATAAAGTATACCTTCATGAAATTATCTTGTAATATAACAATTCTATGAAAAGAAAAGTCTAATTAAACTCAAATAATTGACAAAATAACAATAAGCATTCTATGGCTCTCTAACTAAGCATGCTAATGAAGCTCTCAGTCTTAATCACCATTAGTGATAGTCCTAGAACGAGAATTGATGTATGATAATGCCTAAATATAGCTCTCAAATCTCAAATTGAAATGTAATTCATTCAAATGCTCTCAAATTGCTCTCAAATGCTATGATCTCCATGAATTTCTCTATAGTGTAGATGAAATTGTTCATGAATGTCTAGGATTTTTAATGCTCTTAAAATGCATGGTATTTATAGGATTCCCCAAGGGTAGGTGGTAGATTTAAGTTGATCATGATCAAAGCTTGGTTGAGTTGAAAGATTTCAAATGGTTTGAAATGGGGAGACCATTTAAATGGTGGTCCCAAAGGTTGGGACAAAGAGACAAATTGAGTGGTGAGGATTTTAAAGAGTTAAATGAGTGATCGAGATTGCAAAGTTTGGAGTGATCCATGTACTTTCAATCCTTGATTCTCATTACCTCTTTGAATTCTTGTCTCCTTTGTTGAAAATAATAAGGATTTAATCAATTCAATTAATTAAATTAGCCATGTAAGGGAATAGGTTGATTTTTATTTTTATTTAAACTATACAATTAATTGATTAAATCAATTACATAGTTTTGATTTATCCCTTTTAGGCTTAGATTTAATTAATTGATCTTATAATTTGATGTGATTTAGTCCCTTTTGATTAAATTAATCCATTTGATTTGAAAATTTGCCTTTTGATTTGATTAAGTACACCTGACCAAATTTAGGTATCTACACATACTAATCTACCAAAATTTAGTAATGTTCATGTAAAACTAATATAATAAACTTTCCCAATAAAGAGAAAAATTTGGGCACACGGTGGATTAGTCTGCAAGTAGACATTAACATCAAACCCTAAAAGTAGCTAAAAACTACCAAATCATTGTCTTTTGCCAAAAGAAATCATTCAAATTCAAAACTTTAAATAGAGCCCCCACCTAAATCTTTGTTGGAGCAGACGTTCTTGGTCTTATGAATATATTTTACAACTAAGGAGCCATCTAGAACAAAGATCCCTCACTTTGTTTGCAACTTGGTCTTTGTATCCATACATCATGCTTTGTCCTTATCTTTCCTTTCCTCTTCTACCTCTCGTAAAAACTCCTTGAGTGGATCTTGAATCTATCTCACGCTTCCTCAATTCTTCTCTCCTTACTCGAAGAGACACTCCAAACAAGGAAAGGCATGTAACTATGCCTTGTACCCTCCATTAGTTGCCAATCCACATCTTCAACATGAAATCCAATCCATGGCTCAGCTACTGCCAACACGGGGATCATTCCCCCTATCTATTCTAGTCTTACACGTGTGCATTATCCACGGGTCTTCTTCTTTCGATCCCAATTGGAGTGCCTAGGAAAATAATAGATGACACATCTATGTTGAGTCTGTATCTATTCTTTGTGCACATAAATTCCTTTCCTAGCAACAAATCTAGAATATACCAAAACCTTGGATTATGTATCTGAAATATACCCTTCTTTCTTCTTCATGAGAGCTCTCCAAAGAATGGATGTTGTTTCTTGAGGGTTTTGAGTGTAAAGTTTTCCTCCCCTGTGCTTTGCAAACCACCAACAACTACCAACACTTGTCAGTAATGACCAACTTGTCTCACTTATATTTAAAACCTTACTATGCACCTTCTATACTTGACATTGAGCTTTCTAGACACTTCTAATTGTCATGATTTCCAATGCTCTCCCAATATCTAGCACAATTAATATCTACGTGTGATTTTAATGCCACCTACCACCAAATGATGGAAAGCTCAACTCATTTGTCATCATTCAAATTTACAATGATTAATTGTTCCCTTGTCATTAATAAACAACAACAACTATACATATGGTGATGGGATATGTCATGCCTTACAAATTCAAATTTGAAAATCACTCAAGCTCTATGGGATGGGGGCAATCCTCCATGCTTCACATGCCTTCAAATATTATTTGATTAAATTTCATGTTTGCTTCACAATTCCCAATTAAACTAATCCCCTTTGATACCCAATAAATCTTCAATAATGTCTTCTTTCTCCTGTTCTTCCAAACTGACCCCAATCTTAGACATTACACTAGCTTCAACATTCCCTTCCCTCTTCACATGGGATACTCTAAATCTGTCAAAGATGCCTATCATTATTTTGATATTTTTTATAAATTTATGAAGGTACCAAACCTAATACTGTCCTATATTATTATGACTATAACCAGGGAATCACCCTCCAAATGGATTTTTTTCACATTAAATTGCTTTGCCTTTTTTATGGCTAGGAGAGATGCTTGAACTTCAACTTTATTATTTTTTTCCTTCTATCAAATTATTTGCGCCAACTACAAGAATGTTTCTCATTCAATCCCTGATAACATATCTAGCTCCGCTTGGACCCGAGTTACCCTTTGAAGCCCTGTCAAAATTGAATTTTACCCAATCTTTTACAGGAGGAGTCCATTTTTGTTTAGCATCATTTTCTAGCAAAGGATTATCCCTTAAAGGCCCCTGAATAGGACCCTACTAATGTTTACTATAATTTAAATATAGAGTTTTTAGTCAACCAATTTATTTATATTTTAAGATTAGAAATTCACACAAACTCTAATTAGTTGATAAGTTATATAGTGTGAGCTTTCACCCAAACCTTTCTCACATTGGTATATATGGTTTTGTTTGGCGAGTTTATAGATTTCATCCCACCATCATACTAGGCTAGTAATCAATCAACGATAATATGTCTATTTGGTAAATTTCTTATATCAAATCTAAAGAAAATCTTAAATATTCATTATTTTTTTTATGATTCGACATTTAATATTGAGATTTTTGAATCTAATTGGATCTCTACCGCATGCATGAAATATTTTTCCAGCGCTAGAGCCCCAATTTTTCCAAATTTAAATCCTTTGTTAATAACATTTTGAGAATTTGTCAAGAGAGTCTTTGAAGATCGTTAAATACACAAAAGGGATTTTCTTTCCTAGTAGGAAGTGCAAACAAATATTAAATTGGCTCTTCTTGGCGAGCTTGCAAAGCACACGTCCTTAGAGTGCACCAAGACAATTACCAAATTTACTTTTGGTCAATTTATTACATGTCTTTGTTAAGTTATTTGATGACATCCAACATAGTAATATAATTTCTATTTCCAGCTATATCATTTTCTTTAATTGAAAATGAATAGAGAGATTTTTAGTATGAAGTTTTTTTATAGGGTACATTTTGGAGCACACCGTCTATTTTCTTTAACAAATGACATTTGCAATGTGATCTTTAGGACATTAATTAGGGCAGCATGGTTCAATTTTATTATTCTAGTTTTTAGGGTTTACTATGTATCGTAATAGTGATCATTTTGGATCATACCCTCTATTTTTTTATTATACCATCCATTTTTCTTCACAAATGGTGTTTGTAATGTGATGTTTGGAACATTAATCATGGCACCATGACAATATTTTGTTATTATGGTTTTTAGGGTTCAATGTGTATTAAGTTGATAGTGCATAAGCCTTATATGTGTATCCCTAATTATAATCTTTGCACATTTTATCTATAATGCATGATCTATTCAATTAATAATTGTTCCTTATTTAAATAGAGCATGAGTATATATTTTTTTGGGAATGAAGATACAAAGTTGTTAAGTCTGTGGCATGATGGAATGTAAGTTGTTGATGAATTTCAACAAGTCTTGTAAAAGGATATTTTTGGAACTTAAAATATTATGGATGGGAAATTTTTGTCTCATATAGTTGCTTCAACTACCAAAATTGGGATTTTAATATCGTTGGTGGGGATGATTGAATTGATTGGATTGAGGTAAATGTTGGTTTCTTTTGGGGGTCACTTTAATCTGCAAGATTTTATTGTGTTGCAGTGGTAAATTAACTTTAAAAAAATAGTTTCATTTTGAGTATGTGTGTCACTAGTGTTCATTTCAAGTATGTGTATTATGTTCAAAACCACCTTATAATGCTTTTAACATACTTTCTATAATAATTATTTGAGGACTTGGTCTCTATTGATTTACATTCTTAAAATGAACTTTGATGCCTCTAAATCCTCTATGTCAATTTTGTTAGAAATCTAAGTTTTAATTTACCTATATTCATTACTTTTTACTATCAATAAACATGTCATCCTCGTACAAGACAATAACTAGAATGTGATCATAAATATATTTAAACATAGCGATCATTTTCACTTCTAACAAAATCCAGCCAAAAAGAAAATGATTAGATTTGAAGTACCCCCATTAAGATGATTATTTCAAATGTATTGTAATGTTGGAAAATGAGTTCACTAGTTTATGCATGCAAACTAGGAACTAGACCTATTTTCCTTGATAATATTATACCTGCAGTATTGTCAAGTTCAAAATAAAAAACTAGAAGATTAACAACATAATTGCAAACCAAAAAGTGATCCATTCTATTCGAATTTGGGGTTTGTAAAAATTTGATGGATCCCAAGGGTCACTAGATCCTCTTGGAAACAAAATGAAGAGTCATCATAATTTTTATTACAAACAAACTATTAAAAACTTCCAAAAATATCGAAAAACCATAGATAAAAATAAGCCCACTTGGAGAAGGCATAACTTTCTAGTCCTAGCTTTGAATTGCGAACCATTTACTCCAATGGAAAGGTCTTCAATAAATCTCAGACCAAATTTGGGAGGTGCCCCACAATGCCCCGAAGAACTTCAAAAATGCATTTATTGAAATATAGAAAATACTGATAAATTGGATTTTAGTATTTTCCCAATTCCATCCTGATCACCAATTGGGGCAAAGGATTGAACACGAGATAAATTTAACACTCATTGTTTGAGTTGAAATTGAATACTAAAGAGGTGTCAGTAGCATGCTAGGTCTACAATTAAAGATGAGAAATTGAGGGGTTTTTAGCATGCACATTAGCTTTTAGAACATATATGTAGATTAGGTTTAAAAATCTAGAAATATGAGACAAAAAAGAACCTATATTAGAAATTTGGGTTGAAATCAAGAGGTCAGTGGTGTTTGGGGCACCCTTCACCCAGTAATGTTAGATGTGGATGAAATTTTTGTTTCTAAGATCAAAATGTTTCTCAAAACCTTCCACGAAAATAAATTCTTCTCAAGGTGCCCTTGATCCTAATTTTTTGGATTTGCAAAAGGTTAGGCTATAGGTATCTATCAGATTTATCTAATACCAAATTCATGTCTTCTAATCTTATCACCTACACATGAAAACAAGGGAAAATTTTGGGTTGATAGGGGTTTGACTAGGTCAAAGTTTGATTTTGAATCAACCTTAAAATTGTTTTTAAATGTACTTGAAATGGGATGTCTGAAGTAGAATGTTTAACCTTATATATTATACTTGTTGATGTAGGTTGTCTTTGAAATTGATCACATGTATTGATGCAATCATATGACATGACATAAAAAATTATCTTGATCATAGATACATGCTTGCATGAAGATTGGTGTAACTTGGTACAATGCTTAGATATGAATAATGCTTGAAGGATATGGTGGGATGAAATGTCACCTTGATTGCTTGATAGATGTTTGATCTTGGATGTTTTGGATGATTGTGGATGAGATGTGATATGATGATGAATTGAAATAATTCTCTTAAATATAGGGTTATTAAGGCATTTTGTGATCAATTTGATTTTCAACTATTATATTGAGACACCATGATTGAGGAAGAAATGATGGGAACCCAATACCAACATATTTGAAAATGGGTCAGAATTGGTGGATCAAGGGTGGTTCCCTTGACTTGCAAAAACATGGCAAATAAGTGGGAAATTAGGTGCACTTAGTTTTGGATAGTTGTTCAAATCATCATGCGAATATATGACATCAATTTGTTAGTCTTCTGGCTAGAAATAGGGTCGAATAAGAGCTAGGGTACTACACACAAAGGAAAGGGTACAAAATGTGGTGTAAATTTTATAAGGTTACAATTTACAATGCTACACGTACAAAGACCATTTTATATTACAAAAAAATTATTTCCCTTTTTAATCAAAATCGTCTACATTTGACATAAATCTATAAGATCCCCATGCAAGAAATTGATTTTAACATCCATTTTCTCAATGTTAAAATCACAAGTAATATTAACAAATAACAAGAATCTTATGGAATACAATTTAAGAGGAAAAAAATCTCCAAAATCAACTCCTTCTATAGTAGTAGCCTTTAGCCACTAATTAAATCTCTTGTACCTCTCTAACTTATCATCTACTCCAATTTTCTTTTTGGCATGCATTTTCAATCGATGGGATCTCCCCCTTGGGGAAAATTACAAGATTGTAGGTGCCACATATATTGAAAGTCATCATTTATTGGTCATGGCTTCACACATTACAAAATTTCCTCTAAAAAGAGAGCCTCCTTACAAGATCATAGTTCATCATCAATACAAAATAACGAATACACCAAAAAAAATCATAGGATATACCTATCAACTTGGTTTTGGTGTCTCGTAGATTTTTTGAAGTGTGGAGCATGAGATTTTTCATATTCATCTATTGTATATGCAAGACAACTGAAGGGAGGGTCAATCAGTTGTCCACAAATTACAACTTTAAAATCATTTAATAATTGTAAACCTTTCCAAATGAATAAATAACTTGGTTCAACACCTCTACTCATAGATTGGTCATCTTAATTGAGCATTTATCCATCCTATTGTAAGGTTCATTTAATATGTCAACCCAGGGGTGTAAACTTGAAATGGTTCATCAAAATGTATGCACTAAGGCTCCATTGAGGCCATGCTAACTACTACTAGAAAGGTAAGAAATATGGGAAACTAGATGCTTGAAAGAAAACCTACTTGGTCACCAACTAATTAAGCATGAATGATAGTGAAATAAAATTAGAGAAACCAAGTTCAGGTCTGTCATGTAGGAAACTAATCTACGTAGTTTGGGTACATGAACAGATAGAGGAATTGTTTCCCAATGGCTGCAAGAACAGACAAGCAACTGAACAACAACTAAAAATAAACAAAAAAATGCAAAGGATCACTCACCAAGTGACCCCCCTTGGATGAGTGGATCCAAGTTCTTCAAAACACTATAAACTCAGAATAATCATTACTTTATTCATATAATAGAAACTGATTATACACAGTATTGGTAACTGTGAAAACTATATTGCCAAAAATAGTTACATCATCATTAATATACTGTTGTATCTTCTATCTAACCTTTGAAGAGGCTTCAACAACTTATTTAAACTAAAACTTCACAACTAACTGACTAACTAACTAACTGACCACCTCCAACAAATAGATGGGTGCAGTTATTACATTGAAAGCCAGAAGGAGAAATTGTCTCAACAAGAAAGAAACAATCTTCTTTTTATCCACATGAGAGAATATAGGATGACAACTCCCTAGTTTTTATCTACATTAAAACACCACTGACTACTCTAGCTGGAATGTGGATCAATTAGTTAAGTCATCAATGAGTCTTCAAGGTTGTCCTCCTTGTTGCTCCTAACTGAATGACTTGGTCCAAGAACTGGTGAAATAAATTTAAGTGTTAGCTTGACCATTCTTCCTTGTTCATATATTCCTAAAGTGAAAGGTTAGGAGCACAAGAACATGGAGATACACCCATTCCAAATTTCATGCATTTATTAAACTTCTGATTTTATTAATATGGATATATCACATGGCTGCAATAAAAACAAACTACTGGGTTACATGAAACCCATTATGCTTCAATTATTCAAAAAGGGAATAATATAAAGATAACTATGGTTTAAAACATCAAGTATTTTATCCCAAAAGTGTTTAAGTCCATATGCCATATGTTCATTAGATACTTGTTTTAAAAGATATAAAACTGTTAAAAGTAGAGTCTTTAAACACCCATCAACCCTATGACAGTTCCAAGTAAAATAAGAGAAACTAGGAAAAAATAGGCTTTTATTTCAGCCCATGATTTCCCCCAAACCTAACTTCTTGTTGGTCCTCCAACAATTGAGAAATTCCTGATCCTTGCATTCATTCTGAAGTCACTGGTTGATCCATGTCCTACTCCTCCTTTGGCCAAATTCTAGTAGTATCCTTTGTTTTTATCCATCTTGTCCCATATGGTCCTTTTAGACTCCATATCATATGCACTCCAATCATCTTTCATGCTGAGGAGTGGCCAAAGTAGAAGTGAGGGCTGAAATGTGTGTGGAAGCCAATGTTCTTGATTTGTCCAGGTCAATTATATATACGTAGATGCTTTGTGGGCTGCTACCAGGTAATTCTATGGTAAATGAGTTTTAGCATGCTAGAGATCCTCAGAAAGGTTGTTCTAGAAATAGATAATGGGTCCAAAGACTAATTTCCCTTCATGCCTAACCATCTTCTCATATTCCAGGAATGCCTCTTTTCCTAAAGATTGAATTGTGTTCCCGTGAGTCTCCTATATAAACAACCACAACCAGTCATAATACAGTGTCCTGGCTTCTTTGCATTCAACTCTTAATTATAAGGGAGCATATATATTTCCTCTTGTCTATATGGGCTAGCTTGCATTTCGCTACTGATCTCATTTTGAATCCATGACATGAATGTTTGTAGTTGTATATCTCAAATATATGCAAGTGGATTCCATGTAGTACTATGAGGGACAACAAAATTATGCAAATATAACTCACATAGTAAGTTCTTTATGGATGCATGAGAGGAATTGAATACCTCATAGAGTTCTTCAGCTGCTTCTAGAGAAGGATTTAATCCTTAGACAACCCTCATCAAACTGAAATTCAAATATTGTTCTTTTAAATAAAGGGTGTATACTCTGGGAGGTGGTCTACAATGCATAAGATTAAGAACCATTTTCATGATTGTAGTGATCATATTGATGAGGCCAATTTAAGGCCTATTTGGTTTATAATTTTACATGTTTTTATGGTTAGGAATTGGAAACTTCATGAGTTTTTCATAGACTTATTTAGATTGCTTATACTTTCAAACTGCTATATGTGTGTGTGCACTTTAAGTTTAATGAATATGCTATATATCTGTTACATGGTTATGTGGAATGAAATATTGTATCTTTTCATCTTGCATTAGTTGGGTAGTTCTTCTTGTAGCCATGTGATAAGAGAAAAAGATAATATAGAAAAACTTATTATGAATTCTATCATGGATATGTGTTGCTTTTTTTGTATGTGCACACTAATCTCTTGTAGGAAATGGCAAGTCAGCAGATGAAGAAGAATTCAACATCAGAAGATTAAGTGGTGCCATAAAGTTGAATAACTATTTTGGGACTCATAATGATTCCACCACTTTTGGTTAGTAGTGGTTATCGTTGCAAACTGGGGTCAATGCGGTTAGCAACCATTGATGAGTAAATCCAATAGTCATGAATTCATAGATTTATGTGCAATTGAATGCAACTTACTCCTACATTAAATGATATTGTTCTTGTATCTTAAAAATTGTCATATCCCTGACATTGGATAATACTATTTTTGGGGAGTTCTATTTTAAGTTGTTGTTAAATAAGCTGGAGTTTCAGATTCCTGAGTTAGCTAGTTTTTGCGGGGAAATCATTTTGTAATCCAATAGTAGAGAATTACAATTCTATTGCTACATTTTTTTATGTTGATGACATTAAGTTTTGCCATTATTACACTTAGTGAAAAATATTGAAAGAGATCATTGGTACAAGCATAATCGGTAGACTACAAGCATAATCAAAAGACAAAAAGCATACTCGACAGAACAAAAAGTCATGAGCTAAAAGTGCTAAGTATGGAATTGACCGATGAACACTAACAAGTGTTGTACTGACAAAGTAAAAAGGACATCACCGATGGGTCAATAACATAACACAAAGATCATCATCGATGATACAGTTTTGAGGACAAAACCAACGGAGCTGAAAAGGCATACCCGACGAATAGTTCAAGAAAGGAACACTGATGGAAAGAAAACTGACAGACTGACAGAGAAGCCCGACCATCAAAACTGACAGTCAGTTAGAGAACCTGCAAATAGTGGATCTAAGTTTTACACGTCATATAAAGCATTGTAATTCTATTTTTAGAGTTTTAATTTGTTTTAAATAATTACTTGAGGGTCAAGCAAGCATAATGTAAATGTTCTAAATCATCCTAACGGATCTAAAACAAATCTAACTAAAGATCAAGGTCAAGTTGTAAACCTTGGATCTAGAGTTAACTTGCAAAGCGTGAATCAAGAATAGAGCTAAAATCTAGTATAAATAGATGTTCAATCAATTGTGAATTATGAATTCAT
>MU227885.1:699692-710565 GCA_018584345.1 Thuja plicata
AGTTGTATGGGACACAAGTAGACCTATAACCATTTAGATAGGTGAATTCATAGAATCACTAGGAACAAATTTTGATAATGTAATGCATGAGTATTTCAAAACCATTAAGGAAATGTTGCAAACTAGATCAAGGATTCCTAAAAATTTGATAGAGGAGCACAGAGAAAATATATGTTTCATGGTAGATACTGATTTCATGTATATCCAAGCAGTAGTACCTAGGAAGTCATGGCTTTCACGGTTAGAATATGAAATCAAAACATGAAAAGCTAATGAGTGCATTAAGGCACTACTGAATGAACCAGTGGACAACAAGAACCAAAGATTTGGAACCTATTAAGAGGCCAAACAAAAGATTAAAACAAATCTTGTTATCAAGAAAGTTGTAAAACTCAAGCAGAATGATGAAGAAACTGAAAAAGAAATTGAATGTATCTTCTGAAGGTGAAGAGGAACAAGAGGATAAGGAGGAAATCACCAAGGACCAGCTACCATTGGTGATACAATAGAGGAAAATGAATCAGAGGAAGAACAGTCTGATTCACCACCTCCTCCTCCACCTAAGAAGTCAAGAACAAGGAGTCAGACAACAAAGGATGCAAATCCTTCTCCCATGATAAAAGGAAAGGTGTATAAAAGGAAACCTAACACATCAAAGGGAAAACAACCAATAGGAAACCTACCAAAAGTAAGAAATTTGTTTAGACAAATAAGGATATAGAGGACTCATCTATGGATGAGCCTGACACTACAATTGAATAGACAAAGGAAACAACAAAGGTAACATCAAATCCTAAAAACATTAATGAAATATGTAAGTACATTTTAGAAGCCTCATCTATTGCACATCCTAAGATTAAGAAATGGTTGAAGTGGGATTCTATAGAAAAAAATAAAATTGAAGATGCAATTATAGATAAAATGTGCAGACACTATTATGTCCCACTTCAATTCACTACACGTGATGTACCACAAGAATTGTTAATTAGATTATCTTCTAGGTTCACATTTGCACTCCATGAGGAGAAACAGATAAGAGAAAGAGTACTTGTTACTCTTATGCCTCCTGAATCAAAAAGGGAAGAAATAAATGAAATCATGGACAAATATGAGAAAAATTTCTCACCCAAAATGAGAGCTTACAAATTTTTTTGAAGTGAATTTTATAGAGCTAGAACAAGAAGCTCATGATAAATGGAGCAAGATACTCAATCTTGCTAAGGAGAGGAGTTATGAGAAGGAAACCGTCACTCAGGGAGGTAACTCAAAAGTTGAGTTAGACAGTGAGGAAGTTCAAATAACTGGCTAGAAATAGGTTGATATTGTAGATGAAGAATGGCCAGACACTACTCTTGACCACACTCAAAGTAAGGAAAATCAAATACCATCAAGTCCAATTCACATAAGTTTAGAGGATGAAGAAGTTACCAAAGAAGAGTTAACAATAAAAGGTAATTTAGTTGATGATATAAATGATGAATCATGGTTAGACAACATTGTTAATGACACTACAGGAAAAGACCCTATAGTAGAAGTACAAAAAGATGAAGACATAAATATTTCACAGGGAAATACTGACAGACATGATTCAATTATTGACACTGCAATAGTCAACACACTAAAAAACATGAATATATTAATTGATGCTATTGCTATTCAATCAAGCTAGGAAAAATCATATAAGAGAGATGATGATATACCCAAGGACATGGGTAATGATGAAAACAAAGATGCATCCAACACTCAAAAGAATATAGATATAGAAATGAAAGATGCAACCGACACTCAACAAGAAGTGTCTAATGTACATAACAAAGAAGTAGATAACAAAACTGAGGATACATTGAGAAAGGGTGAAGGAAAAGATAAGAGTGAAGAAGTCAAGCAGGATGTAGGTACAAAAAAAGAAGAAGATATATCTGTTGATACACCTAAGGCCAATGAGGAGACGTCTTCACAAAACTAGCCGGTGGACTCAAAACAGAAACAACATGACACTTCATCTTCTTGACCCTCACCTACCAAGTCAACCCAATCTCAATGATTACAAATGGTAGTACATCAATCTGCCACCCAGCCAAAGAAGAAGAAGAGGAAAGCATTGAAGAAAGACATTTTGGCTGTCACAATGGATGAAGTAATTGAAGTCCCAAACTGGGATATTACTACTTTGGATACATATAAACTTCAAGAGTTTGGAGTGCTATGTCAAATAAGAGCCATTCAGAAGAAAATGATATAGGAACACAGGGAAACAATGGCACTTGACAAGGCAAGAGACATTCTCCAACAACTTGTTACTGAGGTAAAAATTGAACAACATGCTACAGTTAAGGAGCAAATAGTTGTTCTTACCGATGCCATCACAAACCAGAATGTAGATACAAAACAAGCAATGGAAGAACAAGCAGAGAAAAAGTATCAATACAAGTTAATTAATAAGATCAGCCAAGAAGTGGCAGTGAACAAGGTAAATCTCTCTAAACTAACTGATCAATTAGAGCCAATGATTGCTAAGGCAATTACCTTAGTTCAAAAGATGTGCACGCTTGAAAATTTTACAAAAGAAAATAGTGACAAGTTAGCAGAAATAGATTCTAATGTTACAACGAGTGCACAAAGCCTAACCTCAAATGCAGACAGTATCAAGGTGCGTCATGACAAGGTCATTGAGGCTAACAGGCTAAGGCAAGAAATATGGGATGCTGAAACACATTTAAGAGGTGAGATTACCGAACCATAGGAACACATCTTGCCTAATCTTACTATTCTACAACAACATATTTATGAAGCCATAAACTTAATTGCAACCCCAGAGATGTCTGTAGTAGACAACATCTATGATATACACGTAAGGATATCACTTGAGCACATGAATCTAGAAATGTTGAAGGATAAATGGGAAAATATGATGGAGGAGATCAAATCCTCACATTCCCACCTTTTTGACAAGATGTACGTACCTTTGCCTTTATTATGAAAAAAGGAGGAATAGAAATGTATGTATATTGTATGTACAGAAGGAACAAATATGTAAAGATAGTTATGTACAACATATCAAAAAAAAGGGAAAGAAAAGTACATAAGGAAATATATATATATATATACTTACACTTACTGACACATACATAGGGGGAGTCATTCAAATGACTAAGGAAGAAGTATACACAAGTGTACATACTAATACATTCAGTATGTTGCACATATCATGTTTTTGATACTAATGTCAAAGGGGGAGATTGATGACATTAAGTTTTTCCATTAGTACACTTAGTGAAAAATATTGACAAAGATCATCGGTACAAGCATAATCAGCGGAATACAAGCATAACTAGCAGACAACAACCATACCTGACAGAACAAAAAGTCACAAGGTAAAAGTGCTAAGTATGGAAGTGATCAATGAACACTAAAAAGTGTTGTACCGACGAAGTAAAAAGGACATCACCGATGGGTCAATAACATAAAAAAAAGATCATCACCGATGATATAGTTTTGAGGACAAAATCGATAGAGCAAAAAAGGCATACCCGACGAACAATTCAAGAAAGGAACACCAACGGAAAAGAAAATTGACAGACTGACAGAGAAGCCCGACCATCAGAACCGACAGTCAGTTAGAGAACCTGCAAATAGTGGATCTGAGTTTTACACGTCAGATAAAGCATTGTAATTCTATTTTTAGAGTTTTAATTTATTTTAAATCATTACTTGAGGGTCAAGAAAGAATAATGTAAATGTTTTAAAGCATCCTAATGGATCTAAAACATATCTAACTAAAGATCAATGTCAATTTTTAAACCTTGGATCTAGAGTTAACTTGCGAAGTGTGAATCAAGAATAGAGCTAAAATATAGTATAAATAGATGTTCAATCAATTGTGAATTATGAATTCATTGTTGTTGATAGCCACAAAGAGCATCTAAGGAGCAGAAGGCATAATTCATGTAAAGTTCAGAAACAGATCACACTAGTTATCAAGAACACACAAAGGCTACCAACGTGTAGACAAAGGTATTATTCAATCATGAAAAGACGATTACTCATACATAGGAAGCTTTATTGGATTTGTTATCAGCAATTAGAGATTGTAATACATCATCAAATCAAAGACTTATGTAGTTGCATTCTAACAAGTGCATCACATCTAAAATCCTTTTGTAGAAGGTGGACTTAACAGTTCTTTACAAATATCTTAACAGAGTGCACACTTAACAATGTTGCTAAAACTTCAAATGAAGTAGATCTTAATAGGTCTCCATAGTAATACTCCTAATAGGGTAGGTCATCAGAAGTGACCAATTATAAGCCTTAACCGGCCCCTTCTTATATGCAAATAGTGATGTCTTATGGGTAACAATCCCCACCACAGTTTTACTTCCTAACAGGAGTTTTCTGCAATATCATATCTTGTGTCATGTGTTATCTATTTACATGAATGTTTCTTGTATGGTTACATATTAAAGAACTTATATTATGATTGCATATACATAAAGAAAGATGAACAGTTAGATAAGCGAAATTACAAACTGATGACTAAGGGTTAATGGGCTAACCAAGAAAATTTTTAGAGGTACTGATTCACCCCTCCCAAAGACCAGGTTTTCCACAAGACCCTCTCTAAAATTATAGTAATAATAGTCAATGGAAAAATTACCAGAATATGGGTTCCCAAGGACTTAGCGGGCATAGAAATTGGCATCAACCTAAGAAAAGGTTGGCTGCAACCTCAACAAGGTTGGCAATAACCCCAGTAGGGTTGGCAGCAACCTCAACAAGGTTGGAAATAACCCCATCAGGGTTAGAAACAACCTCAGCAGGGTTGGCAACAACCTCATCAAGGATGGCAACAACCTAATCAGTAGTCTAACCAATCTAATCAGCAGTCCTTAATGCCACCACCTTAACAACAGGATATAATGCCTCCTCCTACAGCCAATAACAATTTGCCTAAGCAAACCCAGATGCTAGCTCAGCCTAATCCTAATCCTAATCCTAATAACAAGTTGCTAGCTCAGAAACAAAGCTATGCCATCTCCTTGAATCATATCCATCTAAGGTTAGGAGCCACTCTTCCTTCACCTCAAAATCCTATAATAATAGAAGCCAAAGAACCTTCTTCTAAAAAAGTGGATGTGCTAACTCCATAGACCTCTCTTGTATTCAAATAACCCCCATTCCCTCAAAGGTTAGTAGACCAAGCTAAGCCTGTAGAGAACCAAGAAGTAGCAGATTTGCTCAATCAGCTAAAGCATATGACAATAAAAATATCATTACTAGATGCTATCAAAGAATTTCCTGTTTATAATAAATCCATCAAGGAAGCTTTCATAAAAAAGCCAGGGAGAAAGAAGAAGGATCCTAAAACTATTCATGTCTTAGGACAATTATTTGACCTTATGTTGGAGAAGTTGACTGTACCCAAATATTTTGATTCGGGGAGCTCTGTAGTTACTGTCACCATTCATGGAATGCAAGTACAAAATACCTTAGTTGATTTCGGTGCATCTATCAATGTAATGAAAAAAGAGGTATTGTATTAATTGCATATTATTGGCCTTAGAGAAATGCCAACCATACTGCAGCTTGCTGATAGTTCTACTATCAAACCGAATGGGATGATAGAGGATGTCATAGTTACCTTGAACTCTTGGGAATACCTAGTAGATTTTATTGTCCTTTCCCCCAAAGATAATATGGGAGGGTATCCTCTAATCCTAGGGTGACCATGGTTAGCTACTGCAAATGTTTTGATAGCATGTAGGTTAGGGAAGATAAAAATATCTAATGGTATCCATACTAAGAACTTGACCCTATATTCCCATGCTCAGCCTCTGTTGCAACATGATCAAGTAGTCTGGCCAGATTCAGGAGATGCTAAATTAGAAGTCAACTCAATCCATCAACTTATTATGATAGATAGAGATCCATTTGTAGCCTCTCAGGAAGATGATGAGGTAATCTCATCTATTGTCACAAATGAATATGGCGTAGACTCTCAGTTGTGTGCACAACCAGACTGTATCCTAGAAACTATTGTGTTGCCTCCAAATGCACCCCAATACTTAGCATCCTCCTAATCCATTCATTAATTATTACCACATGAGATGGATTCTTCTCTAGTTGCTTAGATATCCATGATGGATAAGGTAATTAAGATAGAAGTTAGTCCAGGGAAAGAGTTGAATGTCAGCAATGCTTTGTCACTACCACATCAGAAAACTACAGTGAAGTTGCTACAGGAAAATCAGCAAGAATTTGCCTAGGATTATATAGACATGAAAGGATTCAATCCTAAACTTTGTACTCATAGGATTTACATCAGTCCAGAATATAAGCTTGTAAGGAACCCTCAGAGGAGAGTTAATCATGTCTTAAGAGACAGTTAAGACTGAATTGCAAAAGTTGTTGAACGTTGGTTTTATCTATCCCATCTCTGATAGTCAATGGGTTTCACCCTTAGTTATAGTGCCAAAGAAAGGAGGGAAATGGAGATTTTGTGTAGACTATAGGGAACTAAATTCAGCCACTAAGAAAGACCATTTTCGATTTCCATTTATAGATCAAGTTCTTGATAATTTAGCTGGCAAGAAATATTTCTCTTTCCTAGATGGTTTTAGTTGCTATAATCAGATCCAAATAGCTCTAGAAGACCAGGAGAAAACCACCTTTACCTATCCATGGGCAACCTTTGCATACTTAGTCTTACCTTTTGGCTTGTGCAAGCTCCAACCACTTTCCAAAGAGCTGTCATAAGTATTTTTTCTGATATATTTGCTGACTGTATGGAAATTTACATGGACGATTTTACTGCCTATGGGAATACTTTTGAAGAAGCTAAAGGCAATTTGGAAAAAAGTATTCAAGAGATGCCAAGACTACAATCTTTCTCTAAATAGTGAGAAATGTTTCATAATGATGGAGGAAGGTGTTGTGTTAGGTCATTTCATTCCATCACACGACATTCAGGTAGATCCAATAAAGATTGAGGTAATCAACACCTTGCCCACACCAGAAAAGCAAAAGGATGTCAGGAGTTTCCTTGGACATGCTAGATATTATAGGATATTGTACGCCTTTGTTCTTCATGATTTGTGATTCCCAAGCTTTACAAAGGCAAGGGTTAGTAGCAACAATTTTACAATGATATAAATTCAATACACAAAGACTACTAAAACAAATAACTTGAAACGTAACATATAAAATGTACAAGAAAAGAAAGGAAAACAAATGAATGCAAACCCCAAAGAACTTGAAGCTTCTATTGTCTCTCTCTACTCTTTCTGAAATGCTATTTTTGATGCTCAATATTGGTGTGGGTAGCGTCTATGACTTGAGAAGCATCGAGAATTTGATACTTGAAATGGGTGTGTGATCACAAGATGGCTTGAATGCTAGAACCAAACTGACATAGTAATGGCGCACAAGAGCTTGAAATCTTGGATCCTTCAAATGGTTATGAAGGGTTTATTATATAGGAATTGAGGATGAAATGAATAGTTGAGATCGATCCCAGAGATAGGGAGATGAATGGTTGAGATTAAAAGGAACTGAAGAAGCCATCAGTAAACTCCACCTCTTCAATTGGTAAAAAAGAGATAGAGTTTGGTTGATTAAAGAGCTAATTGTGAGTTACCTTTTAGAACTGAAGAGGTGGGTGGAGTTACCCATGTGAGTTGAAGAGGTGGGTGAAGTTACCCATGTGAACTGAAGAGATGGGTGGAGTAATCCATGTGATCTGATTGGAGTTATCTCTTTGAAGATAAATAAATATTTAATTCATTTATTTAATTAAATTTTTCAACATGTGAGATAATTGAATTCTTTTTGATTTAGAATTGCTTTATCGAATGAAATTTAATTAATTTAATTAGAAGAATTTAATTAGTAAGTTTAAATATTTGAATTTAAACTATAGGAAATTTGATTTAATTAATTACTTAATGGTAATTAATCAATTAAGGTTAATTAATTAATTAAAATTAATTATTTAATTATTTTTGAAATTTGATTAGATGATTTGGGGAATGAATTTAGAGGAAAATAGATGATTCATTAATGATTAAAAAACCATTAATTAATAGATGAAAATTCATGTTTTTAATGTAAAGTCGCAAGCCTGTCCATTTTCGGGTGTCTACATTAGCCCCTCTTTGATGCGATGTGACTTGTCGCAGTGTGTCAAAGAATTTTTAGATTTGATCCTGCCCCAGCTTGTCCCAGTGATAGCAAGTGGACTATATGCCCCCTCAACAAATTAAGCATAGAAAATGCGTCAGATGAGCATTAATTTGTTGAAAAAGAGAATCACTATATGATGATGATGAATGCATTCCTATGTTAGTTATGATGTTATTGTTGATGGATGCATTAATTATATGATCTACTATGCACATGTTTTGGATTTTTCTTATGCAATAAATGAATGCAATCTAGGATGCACAAAATTTTTGAGTAATGCATGTGTTAGTTAGAAGGAAGTTAGTTGGGAATGTGATCTCTGGGATTGATTGATAGATATGGAATGATAGAAAAGAAATTTTTGATTTTTTGTTAGATATGATTTGATAGAAAGGATGCATGTCCAAAGTTGTTGCCCCTGTTTCCAATATTTTTCATCATTGCATCTTTTTTTTTTTCTTCGTTTTGTTTTTGAAATTTTGAAGAGAGTCCAACGCATCTAGATCACATACCACCTGGATACCACCACAACCTCTTGATAGCAGAAGGAGTAGAGAGATTGAATAGAAAGAGAACCCAGTGCACCCAAATATTGACCATCTAGGTTCAACCATGTTCCTTGTTTGAAAAGAAAGAGAGCCAAAAGCACCCAGATATTGACCATCTGGATATCGCTTTGTTCTCTAAAGAAACTTGCAACAAGGATATCAAGATAGAGCTCCTATGCACCCAGAGTCCATCTGGATAACACCACAAGCTCTTGATTCTGAAAGGGAAAGCCAAAGCAAAGAAGATAGAACTCCTACGCCCCTAGAGTCCATCTGGATAGCATCGTGAGCTCTTGATTGCAACATAAAGGGAAATACCATAGAAACCAAGATAGAACTCCAACACACTCAGAGTCCATCTGAATAGCGTTGTAAGCTCTTGATTCTATAAACCAAACAAGCAAATAAAAGAGAAGGAATGTCCAATTCTTTCCTAGGGTTAAGCTCAGATTGTGGAACTGTGCGACTACCAGATAAGTGACAGCGCCTATCGTATTTATCCTAAATCATCATGACCCATGAAATTAAAGTGAACATTCAATAGAAAACAATCAAAGAAAATAAGACATGATCTATCATAGCTACTCTCCTCATGTGGTGGATCCTAGAGTAGCATAAGAACATAACCACAAAATATAGACTGTCATCTGATCGACTGACTGACCTAGTCAAAATTTTTGGATGGTTCCTTGATGTAGTTGGATTCTCTTGATTGGCTCGACTCTTTGGATAGGATTGATTGGCTTGATTGCTTGAGTGTGTCTAGTTTCAATAATAGATTACTCATATAAGACTAACTTGTCTGGTTTGAGCATATCCATCACTGTGTAAGATGATTGATATGATTTCATTGATTGATTGTGATCATGTTGGTAGCAGATCAAGTTGTGTCAGATGGGCCCCATGCTGGTTTGCAAAGCTCATGATTGTGACATTTGATAGTTTGGCTTGGTCGCTAGTTACTTGTTGATTGATTTGATAGATTGATAAAGCTATGTTAGATGAGCCCAATGCTGATTCGCAAAGCTCATGATTGTGACATTGATTGACTAGGCATGATCACCTTTTACTCTCTTGATAATCGAGTTGGTTTTATTGCTTGGGATTTTGTAATTTTTGAATGTTTTTGATGAAGATTGATTTTCTTAGGATTTTGATCATTTTAAGATTTTTGACATGTTTTCAAATTTTTTGGATTTCTTCTAGATATTTAGAATCATCCCCTAGTCTGGTGGACCAGTAATAACCATGGGTAAGTGCTTGGTGCTTAGAGGGGAATGTGCTTATGTATATAGCTTGGGTAGTCAGTCTTGCATCTAAAGTGTGCTCAAGCTTTTGGAGCTCATTAATGGTGAAGCTGGATTTGATCACTTGGCGCCTGTTTGCCAGGTTTCACCAAGGTACCTACTCAATAGTGCCTATTTGCCAGGTTTTCACTAAGAGAGCGATTTTGTTTCTCTTTAATTTTTTTTTGCTTTTTTGATTTTTTTTGTTGTTGCCAAGGCACCTATTTGCCAGGTTTTCCCTAAGGTAACATTTTGTATTTTCTGATTTATTTTGGTATTTTTTTGATATATAGATAGGGACCTTAACCATAGAGACCTCAAGGGTAGAACCTCTTGAGGTGCATGCTATTGATGTATCTGGTGTTAAGATTGCTAAACTGCAATCTTTCCAAGAACACCTGCATGCATAGCTATTACATAAACAAAAGCAAAAGACAGAAGACAGAAGGATTCAGCTATGGCGGCCAAAATGAGAGAGAAGAGATATCCATGTTGAAAAGAATAATTTCTATTAACAACAATATTGAATACAAAACTCTGTAAAACAAACTAAGCGGTGATTCCTTATAAAGGATACCGAAGCCCTAAAAAGGAAACTCTCAAAAAATAGAAAGTGCCTAAGCGAAACTTAAGCACTAAAGAGCAATTACTAAATTACTCTAACACCCCCCCTTAAGTGTAACTTAGGGAGAAGCAAAAACTGCTAAAATACTATAGAAAGTAGAAAAGAAGGGTCCCGGCAACTAGGCCTGATCAGGTACCCAAAACAAAGCAGACTAGATGAAGAAAACCTTCAATCTAGAGAAAAAAGTGTCCCAGAGAAAGGAACAAGAATAGAGCAAGAAGCATCTCCGAAGC
>MU227885.1:726985-750972 GCA_018584345.1 Thuja plicata
GTGCAAGTGCACCCAAAACTCAAGACACAAGGTAAATCGATTAAGCTCCAAAAGTTTGAAATGTGAACTAAGCTACACCACCATACAAGCACAAGTGTTCAATTTTAAGCCCAAAAGTAGGTGTTGAATGCTTGTTCAATTTTAATGCACCAATTTGAGAGATTTTTTGCCTCAAGTTCAATTTTAGTCCCCATGTCAGTTTTAAGCCCAAATATGAAATGTGAGATGTTTGACAAACACTGTTCTTTTTAAACCCAAATCGACAAGTGAATTTGTTTTAGTTTGCTTTGTTTAAACAAGTTAGTATCAAAAGGATTTTTGAAAAATGGAAGTATATGTAACTTTGAAACAATGAATGATACTCACCAACAACTTACCCTTCCTGTTCATGGGAACTCGTCGTCCTGTAGAAAAATAAAGAAAGTATTAGATTTTTAGATTGCAAGATAAATAATTTTGGCCCTGATGAGAAATTTTGTAGGCGATTGTGGTAATGCACAGGCAATTGCGGTAAATAACAGGTGATTACGGCCTAAAAATATCAATTGCAGCAAAACACTTTCACTTGCGGTAATGCACAATCAATTGCGGTCTGGATCGGTCAATTGTGGTCTAGATCTGTCAATTGCGGTACAATTCTTCTAATTGCGGTACTAGTGACCAATTGTAGCAAACTATAGAAAATATAGAGACCCAAAAGATAATAGAAAAGAAATTCAGAAACCTACAATCGATTACAGTATTAAACCAGTCGATTGCAGCATAATTTTGTCAAGTGCGACAAAATACCAGCAATTGTGAAATAACATAGATATCAAAAAAATAAAAATTTTAGATTTGAGACCGTACGACCATGGTTGATCAATTCTGGTTGTTGTATGCAAGAGATAATTGGGCTATTTATTTCACGTCAGGTTCACCAAAATGTATGCCTCTGTTCTTCATGATTCATGATTCCTAAGCTTTCTAAAGGCAAGGGTTAGTAGCAACGATTTTACAATGATATAAATTCAATACACAAAGACTACTAAAACAAATAACTTGAAATGTAACCAATAAAATGTACAAGCAAAGAAAAGAAAACAAATGAATGCAAACCCCAAAGTGCTTGAATCTTCTATTGTCTCTCTCTACTCCTTTTGAAATGCTATTTTTGATGCTCAGTATTGGTGTGGGCAGCGTCTATGACTTGAGAAGCGTCGAGAATTTGATACTTGAAATGGGTGTGTGATCACAGGAAGGCTTGAATGCTAGAACCAAACTGACATAGTAATGGTGCACGAGAGCTTGAAATACTGGATCCTTCAAATGGTTATGAAGGGTTTATAATATAGGAATTGAGGATGAAATGAATAGTTGAGATCAATCCTAGAGATAGGGAGATGAACGATTGAGATTAAAAGGAACTGGAGAAGCCATCAATAAACTCCACCTCTTCAATTGGTAAAGAGGAGATAGAGTTTGGTTGACTGAAGAGCTAATTGTGAGTTACCTTTTGAACTGAAGAGGTGGGTGGAGTTACCCATGTGAATTGAAGAGGTGGGTGAAGTTACCCATGTGAACTGAAGAGATGGGTGGAGTAATCCATGTGATCTGATTGGATTTATCTCTTTGAAGATAAATGAATATTTAATTCATTTATTTAATTAAAGTTTTCAACATGTGAGATAATTGAATTCTTTCTGATTTAGAATTGCTTTATTGAATGAAATTAAATTAATTTAATTAGAAGAATTTAATCAGTAAGTTTAAATATTTGAATTTAAATTATAGGAAATTTGATTTAATTAATTAATTAATGGTAATTAATCAATTAAATAAAATTAATTATTTAATTAATTTTGGGAATTTGATTAGATGATTTGGGGAATGAATTTAGAGGAAAATAGATGATTAATTAATGATTAAAAAACCATTAATTAATAGATAAAAATTAGTGTTTTTAATGTAAAGTCGCAAGGCTATCCATTTTTGGGTTTCTACAAAGATCTATCAAGGATTTCAGTCAAATTGCAACACCTCTTTATAACTTGTTGAAGAAGGATTCTGAATTTTCCTAAGATTCTGAGTGTGAAGTCCTTCCTGTAGCTTAAGGATGTTCTAACAACAGCTCCAGTATTGAGAGGTCCAAATTGGGGATTGTCATTCCATATCCACACAGATGCCTCAGACTATGCCATAGGAGTAGTGCTTGGATAGAAAGAAGAAGCAGTAGGGAATGCCATTTAGTTCATCAGTAAAAACCTGCAAGGAGCTAAATTCAACTATACTGTGACAGAAAAGGAATTGCTTGCAATAATTTATGCACTAAATAAGTTTAGGCATTATATTACTGGTTATGAGATATTTGTCCATACTGATCATTCAACAATCAAGTATTTGATGAATAAGCCTACCATATCAGGGAGGTTGGCTCAATGGTTGATGCTTATGTAAGAGTTTGATATCACTATTATGGACACACCAGGAAAGGCCAATGTTGTGTTAGGAATAAAAATCCACAAGACAACTTAGAGGGGGGTGAATCAGTTGTAATCTAGATTATTAAAATTTATACTTTATAAACCAAATCTACAAACGTAAATGATAATACAGTAATAGCCAACACCATAACACAATATTTGTTATTGAGGAAACCCTCTTAAAGGTAAAACCACAGTGAGAATTAACACCCACAAATAATGTACTGAGAGTATAGTATCCTTGTTAAAAGATATTAGCACTGTTAGGAGCTTATCACAACACTACAGTACACAATCCCTGTTAGGAGATAGACCCTATTAGGAGTCAAAGAAAATAGTAGGCTCACTTCCAAGGCACACTGCCTAAATAAGGTTAAAGCCACCCTCAAGGATTTACAATCTGAATCAAGTGTATAAAGAAAATACACATTCCAACAAACTATTTGATAGCAACTATCTTTTCTTGGTCAGTTCCAATAAATTATCAACTGTGCTTGTATCCAGCAGTCACAGCTTCCACACTTATCTTTTTTGTATCTTTCTCTCTCACGATTTTCCATAAGGATTTATATTTCATATATGCCCTCTTACAATAATTTATTAGGTCGACCAATTAAGCTTTCCTAATACATAATTAACTAGGTCAGCCAATTAAGGCTTTCCATCATATAAATAATTACATATCCCCTTGCTAAGATACACACGATATCTAAAACAAGTATACAACATTTACAATCCATTACATATACTTCCAGATCTGTAATTCATGCTCACAATTAATTTCACATGCTACATGTCTGAAGTCGGCCAGGAAATAGGTCTTCTCTAGAATACACACCACATCTAACATCATCAGTATCCAATCAACAATCAAAATCAACCCATTACTCTATCATATATCAGCTATCCATCAGTAAGCTTGCAAGTTCTGAAATATCTTCGCTAGAAAGATATACCCGAAACATAGAGACCTGCTCTGTCCAAAATCTCAGTTACAGTCCAGAAAACTAGTCTTCACTAAATCAACTGTAACATCCACAATAGGTAACATAAAGTCAAGCGACCTTAGGAATAAGTTCAACATACATCCTTTTGCATAATCCAACTTTGATTGTTCTGAATCATCTGTACAGTGTCTGTACACTCCTTCCAGTTAAGTAGCCAGTCTGTCTTCTCCATAGAAATATATGTTGACATTAGTGACAAAACATGAATATCAACAGCATGATCACCAAAAATGATATCATCCAACAATCTCCCCCTTTGGCATTGATGGCAACATATGGGAAAATCCATATGCATCAAGCCAAAAGTACTCTCTCTCAATACAATTTTCTCAATATCCTTAACACAAATCTCCCCAAAATAGTAGGGATTTTCACATAGATTTCTTCCCCCTTTGGCAGCAATGGAAAAGGGTGCCATAACTCATCTGTAGTCTTCTGTAAGATGTATCTTTTTCAAATCTTCATGTCCAATCATCTAGGTGCAAGATCACCCAAATGTACTCCATTGTATTCTCCTGCGATCACTCCCACTAAGGAGTAGATCCATACATCAAGTCCAAAGAATGATATAGCTCTGAGATCTACTAGACTGATGCATATCTACATCATTTGGTTTTTACTGGTAGGGGCCATCACCCGAAGCATGCCTTTGAGATATTCAAAAGCATCTTTTGGCAAAGGTTTATTAAATATATATGCTATATGTTCCTTTGTGCTAATATACTCCAGTTTAATCTCTCTATCTGCTACCTTCTCCCTCAAAAAATGATACTTGATGGAAATATGTTTAGTCTTTGAATGTATTACAAAATTATTTGACATATTCACTGTGCTGGTATTATCATAATAGATAACCACTCATTCTTTGAAAATTATTCCAATGTCCTTCAACATTTGTTTCATCCAGACAACTTGTGTACATTTTATTGCAGCAACAACATACTCTAACTCAGTAGTAGATTGAGCAATACAGTTTTGCTTCTTGCTCAACCAAGAAACCATCCTTTTTCCAAAGAAAAATGTACCACCACTTGTACTCTTCCTGTCCTCCACATTACCTACCCAATCAACATCAGTAAAAGCTTGCAATGTAAAATCATCAAATTTTTCATACCATAATCCATATTCTACTGTTCCTTTCAAATATCTGAAAATTATTTTCACAACAACAAAATGTGTCTCTTTAGGATCTGCCTGATATCTAGCCACAATTCTAATTGCATTGGTAATATCTGGTCTAGTGTGTGTTAGATATTGTAGGCCACCAATAATTGATCTGTACTTAGTCTTCCCAACACTTTGAGTCTCATCACTTTTAGTTAGTTTGTTCCCCATTACCATGGGTGTACCAACAGGTTTACAATCTTCCATTCCAAATTTCTTCAACATTTCCTTAAGATACTTGGTCTGAGATATCAAAATTCCATTCTCACTCTGATTAATTTGCAAACCAAGAAAAAATTCCATCTCACCAATCATTGACATTTCAAACTCATTCTCCATTTCTTTAGCAAACTTCTTTCTCATTTTATCATTGCCTCCAAAAATGATATCATCAACAAAAAATTCTATAATTAAGATTCCATCTTCATCAGTTCTTAAATAAAAATTACTGTCTGCATTACCTTTTCTGAAACCAAGAAGTAGATGTTTATCCAGTCTTGCATACCATGCCCTCGGTGCTTGTTTCAATCCATACAGTGCCTTCTTCAGTCTACAAACCATGTTTTTATCATCTGACAAAGGAAAACCATCAGGTTTCTTAATGTAAACTTCTTCTTCTAGATCACCATTCAAGAATGTTGACTTCACATCCATTTGATACACTTTGAAGTATTTATGTGCAGCATAAGCAAGGAATAGTCTCACAACTTCCATTCTAGCAACATGTGCAAATGTTTCTTCATAGTCCATGCCTTCTTGTTGTGCGTAGCCTTTACATACTAGTCTAGCCTTGTTTCTTACCACTATGCCTTCCTCATCCATTTTGTTTCTGAAAACCCACTTAGTGCAAATCACATTTTTGTTCTTAGGTCTTGGAACCAATTCCCAAGTATTGTTTTTCTTTATCTATTCGAGTTCTTCTTCCATGGCTTTAGTCCAAGATTCATCTCTACATTCTTCATCATTAGTCTTTGGTTCAACTTGAGAAATCAAATAGATCTCATCTCTAACTCTAGATCTAGTCATCATGCCTTTTCTTGCATCACCAATAATTTGATCTTCAGGATGGTTTTTCTTGACATACCTTGGTGTCTTCAATGTCTCAGTAGCTTCAGCTTATTCTTCTTCTTCAATCTCATTCTTGATCATCAAGGGTCCTTCAGGTTCAACAACAACTTCTCTTGTTTCTATTATCTGACCACAATCGTACATTCTTTCCTAAATTTGAAATTTTTCATCTATTCTCACATTTGTGCTTTCAATTAGTTTCCTTAGTCTCAGATTGAAACATTTATATGATTTACTCTTAGTGGAATAACCAAGAAAGATTCCTTCATCACTTATATCATCAAACTTTCCTATCTCATCATCTCTCTTGATATAACATTTACTACCAAATATTCTAAAATATTTCACAGTAGGTGCATGATCAAACCATAATTCATGAGGAGTTTTATTTGTACCTTCTCTGATCTAAGTTCTATTTAATGTGTACACAACAGTGCCAACTTATTCTCTCCAATGAACATGTGACACATTTCCTTCCAGCAACATAGTCCTTACAGCATCTAATATGGTTCTATTTCTTCACTCTGCTATCTCATTCTCTTATGGAGTTCTAGGAGCCGAAGTATATCTATGTATTCCATTTTCTTCACAGTATGTATTAAACAGTTCTGATGTAAACTCTCCTCCTCTATCTGATCTCAAACATTTCATCTTTAAACTAGATTCATTCTCAACTTTCACCTTTAATAACTTGAACTTGTCAAATGCTTCATATTTCTCTCTCAAATATGTAACCCACATCATTCTAGAAAAGTCATCAACAAAAAGTATAAAATACCTTTCACCATAGTATGATCCGGTTCTTGTAGGACCACACAGATCTATATGCACCAGATCTAACTTCCCTTTTACTGAATAAGCTTTGCTCTTGAAAGTGCTTCTAGTCTGTTTCCCCATAACACATTCTCTACACATAGTGTTAGATGGATTTACAATTTTAGGTAGATCTCTTACTGCTTTTGTCATACTTGCCTTCACAATGTTATCAAAATTAACAAGACAAAATCTTTTGCCATTACCAACTATCATCAACCTTTGCAATAAAACAAGAAGCTTTAGATGTGTTCAATTCAAATACATTACCTCTGGATTTTGTACCAGATGCTATCAAGTCTCCTATTTTACTCTTGATAGAACATTTTCCATTTATGAAGTTCAGTTGATAAACCTTGTCCACTAGCTGTCTAACACTCAACAAATTATGCTTAAGTCCATCAACAAGTAATACATTGTTAGTGTCAGTCTTTCCATCCAAGGAAATAGATCCAATTACAATAATAAGTTTAGGAGTATTGTCACCAAATATAACAACACCACCGTCATGTCTTTTCAAACTCACAAACTTATTTTTCTCCCCAGTCATGTGACGTGAACAACCACTATCTATGACCCTTTCAGATTTATTTTCAACTTGAGATACTAATGCTTTTAATTCATGCATAGGTTCATCATCTTTAATAGAAATAAATCCAATTTCATCATATTCACCATATTCATCATCAAACATAACTTCACTAGCATAATAACATTCCTTAACCTTTGAGAACTTAGACTTGAAAAACTTAGGTTTGTGCTTTGGAATTCTTGTAGGACATCTAGATGCAAAATGACTGATCTTGTTGCATGAAAAACATTTCAAAGGTAATTTTCCCTCAAACTTACCCTTACCTCTCTTTTCTCTTCTGGAAATCAGTATAACGATTTCATCTAGCTTTCTTTCTTCTTCCTGTATCTATTCCCATTCATCAGCATAGGCTCCAATTTCTTCTTTTAGGTCATTACTGCTCATGCTTGCATTTCTAGGTAAGATTCTTTTGCTTTTGTGCACAGTTGCTTTGAATGTCGACTCAACCTTAGGTAAAGTATCTCCTAGTTCTATGGCTTCAAATGTAGTTAGCTTTCCAATCAACATCTCTCTGGTGAAGTTTGGTGTCAAAGGTATGATCCCCTCTATAGCCTGAACCTTGGTTCTATATGAAGGTGTCAAAGATCTGAGTATCTTTGCAATAACTTCTTCCTCACTATAAGCTCCTTCAGAGTTCCTAATACCAGTAACTACCTCAGTGATTCTCTATGCATATGCTATGATATTCTCATCCTTTCTCATCTTCAGTGATTCCATCTTTGTCTTCTAGTTCTGTAACTTTGCTTGCTTTGTAAACTTGTATCCAACATATAGTGCTTCCAGTCTTGTCCAAATTTCATGTGCAGAGTCCAAGTCCTTCACTTCAGTAAATTCTTCTTCTGATAATGTGTAGATTAGGGATTCCCTTGCAACCATATTGTATTAGAATAGCTTCTTTTGATCTTCACTGGCTTTCTCTAATTCATCCTCATTCGCTACCTTTTCCTTCCTCTTTGTTATCATTGAGTAATCAGCTCCCAAACATAGCAAATGTGTTCTCATCTTGTTCTGCCAACTGTCAAAGTTTTCAGGATCAAACTTTGGACTATCCTTCCTATAGTAAGTCATCTTCAAGATCACCTCAAGTTGTTAAACTTTCTCTCTGAGGACCAATAGCTCTGATACCAATTGTTAGGAATAATAGTCCACAAGACAACTGAGAGGGGGGGTGAATCAGTTGTAATCTAGATTATTAAAATTTATACTTTATAAACCAAATCTGCAAATGTAAATGATAATATAGTAATAGCCAACACCATAACACAATATTTGGACTATATTTGTGAAGCGCTATCTTTTTATATTTTTTTGTATTGTGTGGCCTTGGGCCCTAGCCTTTCCCTTGTTTCATCTTTTGGTTGTTGATAGATTAGCTATTCCTATCTTATGATCTTTTGTACAAGGTTTTGGGACCTTTCAAATCCTCCTTTTACTTAATCAAAACATAATATTTGTTGTCGAGGAAACCCTATTAAAGGTAAAACTCCGGTGGGAATTAACACCCACAAATAATGTACTGAGAGTATAGTATCCATGTTAAAAGATATTAGCCCTGTTAGGAGCTTATTACAACATTATAGTACACAGTCCCTGTTAGGAGATAGACCCTATTAGGGGTCAAAGAAAATAGTAGGCTCACTACCAAGGCACACTGCCCAAAGAAGGTTAAAGACACCCTCAAGGATTTACAATCTGAATCAAGTGTATAAATCAAATACACATTCTAGCGAACTATCTGATAGCAACTACCTTTGCTTGGTTAGTTCCAATGAATTATCAACTCTGCTTGTAGCCAGCAGTCACAGCTTCCACACTTCTCTTTTTTGTATCTTTCTCTCTCACAATTCTCCACAAGAATTTATCTTTCATATATACCCTCTTACAATAATTTATTAGGTCAGCCAGTTAAGCTTTCCTAATACATAATTAACTAGGCCGGCCAATTAAGACTTTCCATCATAAAAATAATTACATAGCCCCTTGCTAAGAAACACACGGTATCTATAACAAGTATACATCATTTACAAATCATCACATATACCTCCAGATCCATAATTCATGCTCACAATTAATTTCACATGCTACATGTTTGAAGTCGGCCAGGAAATAAGTCTTCTCTAGAATACATGCCACAACTGACGTCATCAATATCCAAACAACAATCAAACTCAACCCATTACTCTACCATATGTCAGTTTTCCATCAGTAAACTCGCAAGTTCTGAAATATCTTCACCAGAAAGATATACCTAAAACATAGAGACCTTCTCTGTCCAGAATCAAAGTTACAGTCCAGAAAACTAGTCTTCACCAAATCAACTGTAACATCCATAGTAGGTAACATAAACCCAAGTGACCTTAGGAATAAGGTCAACACACATCCTTCTACATAAATCCAACTTTAATAATTCTGAATCATCCATACAGTGTCTGTACACTCCTTCCAGTTAAGTAGCCAGTTTGTCTTCTCCATAGAAATATATGTTGACATTAGTGACAAAACATGAATATCAACAAAATGATCAGTAACCAAAATTGATATCATCCAACATGTTGTAGCTGAATTTCTCTCTCACTTGCATGTTCTTGATGATCTTGTAGGCATTGATGATAGTTTTCAAAATGAGCATCTCTTTTTGTTATCCGCACAAAACTCATGGTATGTTGATATTACAAATTACCTCACCACAAGTAGGACACCAGCTCACTTCTCTTCCAAAGAAAGGAAATTGCTAGCAGAGAAAAGTTTTAACTTTTCTTAGATTGATGGATTTATGTTTTACACCAGTCTAGATCAAATCATGTGTAGATGCATAAGAGAAGATGAAACTTATGATATCCTTGGGCATGTCATGATGAGCCAGGTGGAGGTCATTTTATGGCAAAGAGAATAACATTTAAAATCTTGAACACTGGATACTATTGGCTAACTCTCCACAAAGATGCAGCTAAGTACACAAAGAAATGTGATCGGTGCCAATGAATGGGAAGGCCTGCTAAATTAGATGAGATGCCCCTGCAGCCTCAGGTAGTTGTAACACCTTTTGACAAATGGTGAATTGACTTTGTGGGACCAATTTAGCCTACTTCAGAAGGTAAATCTTATATTTTAGTCTACACTGATTATGTGACCAAGTGGGCAGAGGCTAAACCTATGAAGCATCCTAGGGATAATAATGTTGCCAAATTTTTATACGAATTCATTTTCACAATATTTGGTGTACCTAAGGAGTTAGTATCTGACCAAGGAGCTCAATTTACTTCAAACCTCATATATGCTTTAATGGAGGAATATAAAATTTGACATGGAAAATCATCTCTTTACCATCCGCAAGAAAATGGCCAGGTTTAATTAACAAATAGGGAACTTGAATCCATCCTTACCAAGACAGTCTCAGTTCATAAGAGAGATTTAGAAACCAAGCTTCCTGAAGCACTCTGGGCTTATAGGACCATTTGGAAAACTATAGCAAGATTCAACCCATTTCAGCTACTCTATGGTAAGTCTGCTATGATGCCTATGGAATTTGAATATAAAACTTTAAGGACAGAGTTGGAACTCAATATGGATCTTACCACTGCCCAAAAGGAGCACATTCTACACTTGAATGGACTTGATGAGTGGAGAAAATATGCCTTTTCTAACATAGAGATGGTGCAGCAACAACGAAATTAGTGGCATGATAAATTCATCAAGGATAAGAAATTTGTAGTTGGTGACTGGGCTCTCTTGTATGATTCAAGATATCAACACACTCCTGGAAAGTTTCAAGCATGGTGGTTGGGACCCTATGAGATTGTTTTTGTTTTCCCAAATGGTGTTGTTCAATTATCCATTGTTGATCCTGTACACTTCAAATTACCGGTAAATGGGAAAAGAATTAAGTTGTACCATAAGCCTCAGAGCAAAGAAGAGTTCCTACAATAGTTTCAATTTGAAGATGGCCACGAGTCTCCTATAGCATCTGGCTCATATCCATAATAAATACTTTAGTTATGAAAGTACTTTCTCCTTAATAAATTACATCTCATAATTTCTTGTCTATTCATCCATCCACCTCATCATTCTCCATCAATGGATGACGCTTTTCCACTACCGTCAGCACCTTTTCAGGTTCGTCTACACTATCTATGATATTAATTTCATTAATTTTTTTTTAAAATGGCTGTGCTCTTGTCACATGTACAATTATGGGACCAATTAATCAATTAAGTTGGGGGGAGAGATCATATTTTTGTTTTATATGTCTATGTAATTATTGTATGCTATTCTTTTAAACCATATTTGCACTTTGCAAAGGTGGCTAGTATGATAGTCTGAGAAGTATTATGAATAGTTAATTCATGGTATGTTTTAGATTTGCACTCATATTTCCTTAAGAGCCTAAACTTTACAAACTCTAGAACTTTTTGCATTTGAAATTTCTTGTAGCTTCACATTTCAAAGCATTCTCTGAAAAATCCTTGTAGTTTGTTTTGATTTTCTGCAATTTTTTTGGGTAATTTGGTACTCTACAAGATGGGCGGAGGATTGATTCAGTTTGATCCTACAGTTCATGATATTTTGTTGAATGATCAAGCATGAATGTCGCATTTTCAAGCCAAGGGTTGGCTTGATTACTTCCTGAAACTCACCAGCTGGGATGGTGAAGTAGCATCACAGTTTTTAAGTACTCTAAATGGTGGAGTAGCCACAGTTAAAGGGTTAAGGGTGCTGTTTTCTCAAAAAATTGTGGCAGAGGTCATGGGGTTGCTATAAGAGGGAGAGGAATTTTTAGAAATTTTTAATCTGACAACTTCTAGAGCGTAGTTTACCCTGCATACAGACCCACCACTGGATATTGATAAAAATCAAGGTATGAGAAGGTTATCTTTGCCAGATCCTTATAATAAATGTGCAGTCTATATCATAAAGTATTTTACCTATGAAGAATAGAAGGAATTCCTACATTCTATCCATTTCAAGTTTTTAAGCTACTTGTGGCATGATAATAAACATGTGAATGTACCCAATTTCTTATTACATATCCTGAAGAAGAGAGCTGCGCTTGTGTATGAAGGTAAGCCTAACATTGTCTCTCACCACTATTTAATTAAGTTAATTGTAGAAAAATCTTTGAGAGAGGAATCAAATATGTCTTGGGAGGATTTTCTTTTGGGAGAGTTTGAGAACCAAACCCTAAGCTCTATAAGGTGGAGAGTTGGGAAGATGGTTCAAAGTGAGCATGGGGCTATTAAAATAATTGAAGAAATAGAACCTATGTCTTCTTCAGGAAGAAGGTCTAGGTGTAGGAACCCTAAAAATTCTCCTAGGGACTCTACATATGGATCAGTCCAGAATAAAGGCAAAAAGAAGATTTACAAAGAAAAGACTCATTTCCCGTCTATAAAAACTAGGGCTCCTATGAGGAAAGAAAATGAAGAAAGAAAAATTATCTATGGTTCTTGTCGAAGGAAAAAAAGAGAAAGTTCCTGTAGCTCCAACCGCTCCTAGGAAATAGAAAATTCTCGATGAAGAAAAAAAATCCCATTGAGAAGAAGTTGTAGAAGGAAACCAAATGTGTCCACAGATATACCACCGGTAAGGTCTGCTGTTGACCCTAAAATGTCTGATCTAGGTGAGCCAAGAATAGATGAACCTAGAGATAGTCTGCAAGAATTGCCTGGTTTGTTTCCTAAAGCTGAAAAAGAGTAATCCCCTATGGGAAGAATTAATGAAGAATGAATAGTAATTGGAGATGATTCTAGTTTAGATGAGAAAGCCCTTAGGTTTTAAAGGAGGGGCTCATCTTCCAAAGGACTTCAAATTGTTGATGACCTCATTGACTCAGACAATGAAGTCATGTCAGAGGAATGCTTTGAAGAGGACATGCCAGAATCACCTCCTGCAACAAAAAGAAGGAATTTATTTGAGGAATATCGTAATGTTAATATGAGTTTTGTGAATGAAATGGCTGAATAGATATTAAGTCAAGGATTGGATGCATTGGCTATAGCTGCTCAGCAGTGTTGTAATTCTAAGAGGTCTATGATAATTTGGATAGACCCCACAAAGGATAAGCATCTAGGTGATGATAATTCAGCTATTCCGCAATCAGCAGGGGAAAACCCTAGTGCAGATACTCGGTCAGGTGCTTCTTGTATTGTGACATTATTTTCTATTATTTTTAGATATCTAACCAGTTAGTTATGGAAAGGGAATAATGGAGACAACAGAAGAAAGGTTTGAATCAAGTCATTGACCGACAATATCAAGAACTCCTGGAAAAGGAAGAGGAAGTGGAGAAACTTCATGCGAAGCTTACTAAGGTAACATAAATTATACCTGAGTTAATGAGCTCTCGACCTCCATCTCCAATATATGTCATATTTCTTAAGGAACAATTTTTAAACTATGAAATGACTTGTGTAATGAGAGATAGGTCTCTATTGTTGAATGAGCCCCTTGATTTTTCTTAGGCTTTTCATAGCTCTCCTGTAGCAATACAAAATTTGTTATGTGAGCTTTTCCTCCATAACCTTGCAGTACCCAATGATAGGGACTAGAATCCCTTATTGTATGTTGGGGATATCCAGTTAAGAGCCCTTATGTCATGTATCCCAAATGAAATAAGTAGGGAGTCCCAAGCTAAGGTTTACAGGGAGTTGGAAGAAGAATTTCCTCTCTACCTTAGACCAGAAGCCAAGGATCCTAAAACTTATTACTATGACTGGCTGAAAATTGCTCAATCAGATTCAGGGAGTAAAGTCATTTATTCCCTTAGGAATGCAACTTTTGATGAGTATGTTCAAATGACTGAGGTTGAGTTGCCTAAGGATGCAACCTCAATACAATGGTGTTAGATCAGCATGACAAAAGAACTAAGGAATAAGGAGCCACATTAGCCTCTCAACTCTAAAATGACAAACATGTGAGCTCCATGGTATATCACATTGGGCAGAGTGGGATAGAGTTTCTTGATTCCACTTACCTTTCAACCGCCCTTGCTTATTTCCCCTTTATTGGAAAATTGAGAAGACTTGGATGACTATGATATGTTAGGGGAACTAAGGAGATGGGAGAAACACATGGACACCAAAGGATTCTATTAGAGTCGTGTAGAGGGAGGTGTTGGGTAGAAAACAACTATAGACTATAGGATGACAACAAATATAAAGAATTGCATGTTCGCTGGAGGACCAACAAAAGGAAAAGCTGGGGGAAATGATGAGGGAAATTTAAGGCCAATTTGATTTATAATTTCACATGTTTTTATGGTTAGGACCTGGAAACTTCATGATTTTTTCATAGATTTATTCAGACTGCTTATACTTTAAAACTGCTTTATGTGTGTGTGCACTTTAATTTTAATGAATATGCTATATATATGTTACATGGTTATGTGGAGTGAAATCTTGTATCTTTTCATCTTGCATTAGTTGGGTAGTTCTTCCTGTAGCCATGTGATAAGAGAAAAAGAATATAGAAAAACTTATTATTAATGCGATCCTAAATATGTGTTGCAATTTTTGTATGTGCACGCTAATCTCTTACAAGAAATGATGAGTCAGTGGGTGAAGAAGAATTCAGCATCAAAAGACGAAGTGGTGCCATAAAGTTGAATAACTATTTTGGGACTCATAATGATTCCACCACTTTTGTTCAGTAGAGGTTATCATTGCAAATTGGGGTCAATGCAATTAGCAGCCATTATGGAGTAAATCCAACAGTCGTGAATTCCTAGATTCATGTGCAATTGAATGCAACTTACTCCTACATTAAATGATGTTGTTCTTGTATCTTAAAAATTGTCATATCCCTGACATTGGAGAATCCTTGTTTTGGGGAGTTCTATTTTAAGCTGTTAAATAACATGGAGTTTCAAATTCTTGAGTTAGATAGTTTTTGTGGGGAAATCCTTTTGTAATCTAGCAATAGAGAATTACAATTCTATTGCTACATTTTTTACTTATGCTTTATGAATGAATGAATGATATCTTTAGTTCATAATCTCTAAGTTTTTATTCATTCACTCTTTCATGGGGGCCCACGCAGGAGGTGAACTTGGTTCATAGCTAGTAGGAGTTATTTTGAAGTTCCATTGAAGTATTTAGAACTTTGTTGCTCCTATAACCATTTGGTAACAAAACTATTTGTTGTTTCCTATAGCATAAGTAAATAGTTAGTTTACTGGTTGTAGCATGTTTCCGAAGCTCTAGATTAAATTGTTGTTCCACTTCTTAGCTTAGTATTTCCTTCAACATTTTCATGTATAACAAGACCATGCAAATCATGGTCTTGTTGTACATTATCTTCTTCTATAAAAACATTTGGCTCTTCTTGCATAAATTTTTCCTCTATTGGTTCCTATGGTATGTCATCCTCTCCTTGATAGGTATCTAAACTATCACCATCTTCCATAGAATCAGAGGATTAAAAATTAATAGAAGCACTACCTTTTTCTATCAGAGTCATCTTTGGACATTTCTCTTTCAACCTATGGCTTCTCCTAGTAGGTGTCTCCTCACTAGCCTTACATGACATTACTTTCCTAGATTTCATTGGAGGTTTCTTGGTCTCTATAGTGGTTGCAAGAGAGTCTTTTGTAACAATAAGTTTGCTTTTCTAAAACTAGGAAAGGTTTCTACAATATCTTTTTTTCTGCCCTTTCCTCCTCTTGTTCGACCTCTTTTTCCTTCCCCTTGTTTTTCTTTGTTGCATACCTATTCCTCACAGAACTTTGTGGAGAGCTCTTAATGTTAGGCCTTGGTGGGGTGTGTTCTATCTTATCAGAGGAGGTTTTTTATGTATGAGGTTCAGCTATAGGAGGTGCTTTAGGTTTCACCCTTGAGGATGAGGGTTCTCCCATAACTTTAAAGGTTCCTTTAGGTGTACTAACCCTATGGGTTAATGGTTGTCTAGTAGGACCTACATTCTTTAATGTAAACCTCCTAACAACTAAAAATTGTTGCTAGGACATATTTGAGAGATCATTAAATTCTCTTTCTACAAAAATCTTAATCAAACAGTGGTGTGATATCATGTTAAGTATACCTTTTTGGAATTTAGTGGCACTATTCAAGAGTATTTTGTATAGAATATTGGGAACATTCATCCTTCAACCATAACATATACGATTAAGCAACTTGAAGTGAAGAGAATGAAGACATGAATGCCTAACCTCACAAGTTAGGTATTTCATCACATAAGCATTTATTTGTATATAATCATGTGGTAGTGATAGTCTCTTCATTCCCTGCTTATCCATCTCAAGAGTAGGGTCATTTGGATGAGTTAATTGAGCATGCATTATTCTTGCATCTTTTGACTCTAAATTTTTTCCCCTATTAATGGAAAGCTAGTCACTTCAGTTATACATCCTTAAGTGACCTTTAGCCTTAACCCTTTCATGTTGGCTTCATCATTCTTGAGTGTTTGGAAAAAATCTAGGGCAATGTCATCATTAAAGTCTGTTAGTTTAAGGAAATAATCTAGCCAACCACAATTCTAGAATTCTCACCGACACTCTTGGTCCTATAGAAGGACATCATGAATGGTGGGTTCATGGTGGAAAGGAGGTCCTCCCATGGTGAAAATCAATTTTTCACAAAACCATTCACAAATGGCTCACAAAAAACTACATGGCTTGAAAATTCATGGAAGATAATCTTTGAAAATAAGCAATCCTTCAGCTTCCTTATCACTCTAATAATCTGCACTCTCTCCTTCTACAAATACCTTTCTTCTCTCTTTTACCCCAAAAACAATATTACAACCATTAAAGTTGACACTACAGTCAAAAAATATTGCAACCAAGATAATAACACATTGGTCACAGGAGGTATTATGAGGGATAAAATATAAATGAGTATTAAAAAGATTTAATTCACTTCAACTATCACATCAAATGTCATTCACATATACTTTCCCTTTAATAATCTTTACACAATATGGGTGGTGATGTAATGCAATCTAAATAGTCATGACACACAAGTGTTACCTGCCCAACCTTAATAAAATAATAGGTCCACCTATTAAGGAAGGTGCAACTCAGGATAATTTCTAACAACCATATGACATATCAATATAAATGAAAGTTAAATAAATTCACTTAAGAAAAATAAATGATCAACATGCCTTACACATACCTGTTGCTTTTGTAATCAATGAATGGGCTACATGTCCTCTTGAAAGAATAATTAGAAATAGAGTTTGGAAAGGCATGATCAAGTGATTATGATGTGGGATAAAAAGAGAATGGTACAGGTGATGTGAATGTATTATGAAGAAAAGGTACTTCCATAGAATGTGGAAATATTTATTATGACATCATGATTTTAGTGATCTTATAGAGAATAATGGGGGACATGCAGTCCTACTTCTTTGGCTGCAAGAAACTCAGAAGAATGGTCCTCCTTGAATTTTTGCATGAAATCTGATCTGCTGGTTGGCTTGTTACACAACTTTAAATGATAGTCATTGATAAGAATTTGAATCTCATAGGATCAATTGTGCTAAGTTGCACTGCAGCATTGAAAAATACTTCAATGATTTCATACGGTCCCAACTAGAGGGTTTGGAATTTACCTGGAGTATATTTATATTTGGAATCATAGAGAAGAGCCCAATCTCCAGGTTGAAATTTATTTTCCTTAATATACTTGTCATTCCAGTTCTTCCTTTGATTTTGTATAATCTTTGTTTGTTGCAATGTCAAATTTCCATGTTCATCCAAAATGTTTAGTTGCAAGATTTAATCCTTTTGAGAAGTGGTGAGATCCAACTCCAAGTTTAAAGTTGTTCTAAGTGTTTTATGCTCAAATTCAATGGGCATAACAACTGTCTTTCCATACACCAACACAAATGGTGTGAAGCCTTTGGTAGTTTTCCAAGTATTTCGGTAGGCCCATATGGCTTCTTGTAGTCTATTGGCCTAGTCCATTTTATGAAGTGAAATTATCTTAGTAAGGATAGATTCAATCTCTTTGTTGGTGACTTCTACTTTCCCATTGGCCAGAGGATGGTAGGGTGTGGATTTTTGATGCCTAGTGTTATATTGATGAACCAAGGTTGTAATCAAGGCAGAAGTAAACTGATCTCCTTGGTTAGTTACTATTTTCTCTTAGAACTCGATACCTTATGAAAATATCCTCATATAGAAATTCAAAAACCTTATTGTCCCTTTCTTTCTTAATTGGTCTAGCTTCAACCCATTTAGTAACATAGTCTGTATGTATACCAGAATATAGGACTTTCCATTTGAGGATTGCTCAATTAGCCCTACAAAGTCTAGGCCCCATTTTTCAAATGGAGTCACAACCAATTGGGGAAATAAAGGAATTTCATCTGATCTAGTTGGTCTACCCATCCTCTAACACCTATCACAATTTTAGGTATATTTTGTTGCATCCTTATGTAAAGTTGGCTAGTAGTATTCTGTATTGAGAATCTTCAAGGTTTCTCTCTTGGCTACAAAGTGACCACCACATGGTTCATCATGAAAATCATGTAAAGTATCATAGGTCTCATCCTTACATAAATATCTTCTCATGATCTAGTCTAGACGAATATAAAACATGAAATCTGCTATCTGGGAGAAGTTGAAACTATTCTCCACAAGTAATCTTCTTTCCTTTGGCGAAAAGTGAGGAGGAGTCCTGCCAACTACTAAGTAATTTTCTATGTCTGCATACTAAGGGTTGTGAGAATTTATGGAAAATAAGTGCTCATTTGGAAAGGTATCATTAATGGCTATAGGATCATCTTGTACTTGCAGTCTAGATAGAAAATCAACTACTATATTAGCTTTCCCAGGCTTGTCAACAATTGCGATATAAAATTCATGCATTAACAATAGCCACCTTTCTAACCTTCCTATAATAGAATGTTTGTTCACGAGATACTTAATTTATGCATGATATGTGTGTACAAAGATTTGATACCCAGTTGTGTAAAGCCTGAATTTGTTAAGAGCATAGATGAATGCCAACATTTCATTTTCAGTGACAATATAGTTGAATTCAACTCCTTGGAGATCTTTGCTAACATAGTAGATGGCATGCTCAATTGATCCTTCTTTTTGTCATAGAACTACTCCTATGGCATAATCAGAAGCATCAATATGAATATCGAATGGAGATGATAAATTTGGTCCTCTTAACACAGGAGCTTGAGTCAGAGCTACTTTGAGACTGTCAAAAGCTTTACTACAATCTAATGTCCATTTAAACTCAACTTCCTTCTTCAAAATATTATACAATGGTGATGTAATTTGACTAAAATCTTAAATGAATATCTTGTAATAGACTGCATGACCCAAGAAACATCTTACTTCCTTTTTTAATAGGGCACAAAAGGGTTATAAATCACCTCAATTTTAGATAGAACCTCTTGAATTCCTGCTGCATAAATATATTGGAACAAGACAAATCCTTCTTGCATCACCATGAAGAATTTTTCTCTATTCAAAGACAAATTTTGGTCTTCACATCTCTGCAACGCTTTTCCTAAATTGGTCTCCGCTTCTTCAAAAGTTAAGCCATAGGCAGTAAATTCATCCATGTAGATTTCCATACAGACATGGGAGATATCAAAAAACAAGCTAATGACTACTGTTTGAAATGTTGTTGGAACATTACAGAGACTAAAAGGAAAAACATAGTAGGAAAAGGTTCCCTAGGGGCATGTGAATGTAGTTTTATCTTGGCCCTCTGGAGAAATCCTAATCTGATTTTAACCACTAAACCCATCCAAGAATGAGAAGTATTGCTTTCCTGCCAAATTATCTAAGATGTGATCTATGAAGGGAAGAGGGAAGTAATCATTTTTTGTTGTAGAATTAAGCTCACTATAGTCTACACATACTCTCCATTTCCCTCCTTTTTTAGGAACTATGACAAGATGTGAGACCCACTAACTATTAAAAAATATAATAGATAAAACCCACATTTAACAACTTCTGTAATTCTCCTTTGACTATCTCCCTAAGAGAAGGATTGATCCTCATGTTGGATATATTTCTAGTTTTTGAGTCTTGCTTTAAATTTTTGGGTTCTAGTGTCAATTTTCCCTAAAGTGTCAAGACCTGTCCAGAGTACTATCAAAATTTCCTACACATGTTGATCTCCAAGCAATGCAAGTAATAAGAAATGTGAAAACCCTAAGCCCTAGGTCATTTTTTATCCTTGTAGTGCAAAAAACCCTAAGTGTTGTTATCCTAGTTCTATTTCAAAGTTACCTTTTTGTTGAGTAACTTAAATCTTCTAAGTCATGTGCTTTAAGTGGATGATTTTATCTCCTTGTCTCTCAAAGTGAACCGAATATTCCATTCTGTTTAGCAACTTGGAGATAAATTGTAACTCTTAATCTCAGAGAGAATGGAATATGCTTTAATTCATTTAGAGACTTAACGATAATGGTTTATCATAGTTAGATCATGCAGTTGGCACATAATTATGTGATGATTTCAGAGATGGATCAAAGCTTCAGAGACTTAATGATTTCTATGGATTATGAGTTGATCATATGGATAGAACCAGATCTCCTAATTAAACTCAAGTTATAAGGATTGTTCAACGACTTGGAGGTTTTTTCAGTCGTGTAATCTCTTAATATACCTGAGGTTAAGGACATAGTTTACTTTTATTTATCATGAAGTCTCCATAGGGAATCATAGTTAAGAAAGAGATTCAAAGATTTAGAGATAACCGTCAATCTTTCTCAAGATGAGCGCTCACGTGTAATCTCTAAAAAAATACTAGAGTCAAGGTTTCTTTCAGTGACTTAGAGATAGCTGTAGATCTTGTGTCATTTTTGACTTAGTCTAGCGGCGTGCGCTTAATCTCTTGATAAACTCACGAGTTAAAGATTCTTTCAGCGATTCAGAGATAAGGTTTTTTGCGCAATTTCTGGATAAACCTAGGTTAAAATTAAGTGAAGTAAAGTTTCTTTTTGAGACTTAGAGATAATATAGTTGCATTATCTCAGAATGAGAGCACAGTTAAATGAAAGGTCTTGAGATTCAGCGAAGACCGTTGGATTAAAACATAATCAAGGGCTAGTGTGTAATCTTAAGGCAGAACTTGAGTTAGATAATTTGTTTAGTCACTTCGAGTTTCCTCAGTCACTAAGTCTCCAAAAGAACTATGGTTAGTTATGGTTAAGTCAGAGCTAGGTCAATTTTTGATGTGAGTAAATATGAACCATAGATTAAGATTAAATTTTGTGGCTGGCGTTAAGTCACTGAAGGAAGTCAACAAGACAAGGGTTGTTCATTGATTAAGAGTAATGAATAAGATGCTGACACATGTTTAAATGGATTAGAGATTTGTGGTGTTCGTAAAGTCTCAGAGTAAAACCAAGGTTGATAAATTTATCTGGTGACTTAGAGATGGCTTGCATTCGCGTGATCTCATGATAAATGAGAGTTAAGATTAAAGCTTGGGAGATTCAGTGTGAGCTGTCAGGTTAAAGATGATCCAAGGGTAGTCGCGTAATCTCTAGACAGATTCAACAGGTAAAAAATGATTAAGAGACTCAGCACAGGTGGTTGATCAAGAGTTAATCATATGACTGCCATGAAATCTCTAAAAAATCTCATGGTAAACCAAAACAGTGAGCGACTTCAAGTTTTCTTAGTCGCGTGATCTCTAAAAGAAGAAAGGGTAAGTTGGGCTAAGAGAAAAGTTAAAATGAGAGATCTAAACCACTGATAAGATTTAGATCATGTGGTGCACAATGAATCTCCTGATGAAACCAAGGTCAGGCTAAACTTTCAGCAACTTAGAGACAATACAGTCGCACAATCTCCAAAGTAAACTGTGGTAAGAGTAAGGTAAAGTTGCGTGGGTTTGTTCTCACACCATGACGTAAGAGGCCAACCTATTAAAAAGAAAATATCTTGACAGAGTGTATGAAATTTGTTGAGCTATAAAAGGTAAAATAAATAAGCCAATCACGATTGAGTTTAAATCTTAATCACTTATAATAGGGTTTTAAAACTGAGAAAAATCACTCATGACCTATCCTAGTGGGTTTTTCAAATTCAAAGTGTTGGAATTAATGGGAAGCAGTACTGAGAGGGGAGGGGTGAATCAGTACCTATAAAACTTTTAGCACCTTACACAATTTATCATTAGTAATCATTCAATTCTAATTTTACCAACCATTACTGTTATTCTTTCTTATGCATCTAATGTTTGTCCACAATCTTTAATAGTTTTCAGTCATTCATAGAAACATTCATGAAATTGACAAACACATAACACAAGATATGGTATCGCAGAAAACTCCTGTTAGGAAGTAAACACTGTGATGGGGATGACACCCACAAAAATTTACTATCTGCAGAATGGAAGGGAGTCGGTTAAGGCTTACAATTTGATCACTTCTGATGATCTACCCTGTTAAGAGTATTAAGGTGGAGACTTGTTAAGAGCTTTAGCAACACTAATTTAAGTGTGCACTCAGTAATGAGATTTACAATAGGACGGTTAAGCCCACCTTTCTTGAAAGGATTTCATTAGTGTACCACACTTGACAGAATGAGTATAAATGTTGACCTGACTATATGCAATCTACTATTGCTGATTTACAGATCCATTAAAGCCTTTACAATTATAATATCACCTTAAGTGATTGATGAATACCTTTTTCTCTTCTTGTCGGTAGCCTCTGTTCTATTCTTGAAAACTGATTTGATTCTGTTTGTGTTCTTGTGCATGAATTCTCTATCTGGTCTTTAGTTGGTCTTTGTGGCTACTATCTTCATTAAACAACAAAAATTCTCAATGGATAGAGCACCTATTTATAGAAGTATTGACCTATCTTAGAATTCACGATTTACAATGTTAACTCTCAGATCCAAGGTTTACAACTTGACCTTGATCTTTAGTTTGCATGTTTTAAAATAGTAAAACTAATTAAAACAATAACAATTATATTGCTTTCTCCACACATAATAGATTTAAAAGCAAATCAAGAAGTTATAAATATAACTTGAATGATTTATCTAACATGGAAAGTCAGATCCACTTTTTGCGGGATGTAACTAACTGTCGGTTCTTGGTTGTCAGTTTGAAGTTGCAGTCTGTCGGCGTTCCTTGACTGAACTATTCATCGGGTTCCTTGTATCTGTAACACCCCAAAATTGGCATCTTGCAACCCTAACCAATTTTGTTGCATTTGTCATTCTTTTGAATCATCAAAGTCCTATTGTACTAGGAAATTCTGAGTTTTGACTGACTCTACTCGACCTAAGTGTCAAATGCTGAAAATCATAAATCTACATTAATCATACATTATATTTAATTCCTAAATATCAATCAATTAGCTAAACAAACCCTATGATTGAATTAATTTAATTATAAAGTTCTAGCACTTTAATTAAATTAAATTCACCCCTTTTAGCTAAAACACATAAAAAAGAATAAAATAATATTTAATTATTAAATAAATATCCTCATTTCAATAATTGAATTTAATTATTCAAATAATTGAGAAAAACACATTTATGAGGTCATAGTTTATTTATTTAATTAAATCTTCTCTCATGTTCATAAATAGAAGTTTTGAATTAATTATGCTTTAAAGAGAAAGAAAACAGTTAAATCATAAATAAAATAGTTCAAAATCAAAGAAAGAAAACAATTAAAACAAAGGGAAAACAATTTATTGTTTTCTTTTAAAGAAAGCTTTCTATTTTAAATTGGCTTTTCTATATGTTTTATTTCAAAAAGGAAAGTTTCTATTCTGAACAACCTTTGAGTCTATAAAAAAACTCTCATTCCTCATTCAAACCCCTTCCCGAATTTCTAGTCATATGCATTGTTAGAATACTGAATTGTTGCTACATTCTTAGTTCATAATCTCATATAGAATAATCTCATTTTGCAATAGATTAAT
>MU227885.1:756157-789000 GCA_018584345.1 Thuja plicata
TAAGAAAATATGGGTTCCTAAATCCATCATGGAAGAATTGCGTTCTAAATCCAAGCAAAGAATAAAATCAAAGAAAATATGGGTTCCTAAATCCATTATGGAAGAATTGCGTTCTAAATCATCCAAAGGAAAGGGAAATCAAAAGCTGCGTGGATTCCCAAGGCACTTCAAAAAGACTTGGATATAAAAACAAAATCAAAAGTTATGTGGATTCCTAAGTCTATCTTAAAAGACTTGAACAAAAAGGAAAAGTTAGAGTTGGCATCGAAGCTTCCAAAGTCTTCCACTTCATCTCGATCTAAACATCTCCCATATTATAACTCCATCTTGGGTCCTCGCGTACCAAGATCCATATCCACTCATCTATCAACGTCTCAAACTATTCCATCTACTTTTCCTCCATTCGTCCACTACCCTTCAAGGGGTGTGTAAATGTTGATCTTATCACCATACCCTATCCAATATCCTACACCTACCTCTTACCCATCCATCTCATATTTATGCTATCCCTCTTATCCAATCCACCACATAAATCCTTGGCTACCATCTTCCTTATCCTCCATATCATCTTCTCTACCATCACCCTATCAACATCTTTGAGAATACTTTCAGCGGCCTTGGCCTATCATAAAATATAATTCAAAGGAGCACTATCCAAAGAGCAAGAAGCTTAAGTTCCTCCATAAAATCAAAAAGATGAAAAAAAAAAAGAAAAAAAAGTGCCTTGGTGAAAACCTGGGAAACAGGCACCTTGGTAGCAAAAGTAAAGATAAATCAACCTATCCTATGGTGAAAACCACTTATTGTGGTGCCTTGGATAAGTACCATGATGAAAACCTAGCAAAGAATCATCATGCATAATTCCTCCTACTTGCACTCTTCACTTGGGGGCAAGTTCCTTCCACGTCATCCTATCTATCATATCTTACATCCTGCTAGCTCATGAGCATCCATGTTCCTTCTGCTGATCTTGACAAGGTTGAGCCTATCCGTGAACACACTATGTATCCTGACATTTGTTATCCTTTCCATCATCCTATTCACTTTCTCTCATCCACGGTACCCTATCATGATCTTGCTTATCCCAAGCCTATCCTTTCTATCTATGTGCATCCTTTGCTCCATAATCCAAAACTTTCATTTATACCTCCATCACCCCTTATCCTGATTGTGCCATCATAGCTCTATCCTATCTAATTGACCCCTTGGTCTTGATCTAAATGAAGAATGAAAAAACAAGGAAAATTGTTTCTTATAAGTCTCTTGACATGTCCACTCTTTTGGACCACATGCTTTTCATGACATCAGGTCATTATCCTATATGCTATCCAGCATTGCTCCATGAGCCTACATTGCTATATTATTTTTTCCCTAGCTTGGGTAATCTTGAAGAGACTATCCTTGAGGGTCTGCATTCACCCTCTTCATCCATCATTGGCTATTCATCTCATACATCATCTTTCTAATCCATCTACAATGTCCTACACCTTGCTAGACATTGGGGCAAACCATTGTGATCTTGCTTGAGATCGAGTAATCTCTAAAATTCTAAAAATTGCAAAATCTCTAAAAATCTAAAAATTGGAAAATGTCCTGAGAAAATGATCATCTTAGTGAAAACCTAGCGATAGGCACTTTGATGTATCTCCAAAAAAATCATATATTCTAAAAATATAAAAAAATAAAAAATTGAAAAATACAAAAAAAGAGAAAAAGAGAAAAGGTGCCATTGATGAAAACCTGGCAAATAGGCATCATGGTAGCAAAAAAAGAATTTCTACCAAGAAGGTGAAAACCTGGTAAACATGCACCTCTTGTTCTAAAATGCTACATCTATCACAGCACCACTTGGCTTTATGCATTTGCTTTTCTGCATTGTTGCTTTTCTGCTTTCCTACTTGCATTTGCTTTTCCCGCATGCTTTCAGTTATCCGTCAAGACACCAACTTACATTGATTGAAACTGGTCATACTCTCAGGGCACCCTCCTGGTCTAGGGGGCACTATCATATTTCCTTTTGAGGATCTACTTTGAAATAGTCACTAGTGGTTCTTGCTGCGTCTGCCTACTATCGATTAGCTTATACTGAGTTCTCTTTCCTTGAGAATGTCCCTAACATTAGTCACTAGTGGTTCTCACTGCATCTTCCTACTGATGTATAGCTAATCCTACAATCTCTTCACTTGAGCATCTCTCTCATGTTAGTCACTAGTGGTTCTTGCTATGTCTATCTACTGTTGCCATACTATTGAGATTTCTCACATCCGTTACAGTTGGAGTTATCCTCAAATGCTCTATTTATTGATACTCAGTCTTGACGATTCTTTGCTTTAGTTTGTACATAGCTTTCAGTCACTTTGGTGACACTCTGGTTCCTTTGCGAACCCTACTGACTTGACATTGATTCAATGCCATATGCCTTGGGGAAACCAAATCTCATTTGTCCTCACAACATACGTCAAGTCAGTCCTTGTTACTTGGGGGGCATGTGCCCCCCATTTAATCACATCTTTGGTTTACACCTGAGTCAGTAATCTTGTCATTTCTCAAGGACAACTCACTATTGACACAAACTGGTGTTTTTAAAAACCACCATAAATAGTGTTTTTTAACACTATCCTTGGACACATCTATGTTTTTTAACACACATTGGATATCTCAAACGTAAAACTCTATCGATAACAATCAAACACAATGCACTCACAAGCACAACGATGTTTTTCAACACCTCTAAACATGAATATATTCAAAAACTTTGAAAGTGGCTGAGCTATGATTGAATATTTCTTTGTATGTTTTATGTTCTCATGAATTTCATTTATATTTTCTTTGTCTACTACTTGTTGGTGTAGTCCTGATGATCCGGCAACGTCAAATAAATAGGGTGTATGTGATAAGAGCTCCCGCACTAAGGTGGAACAACCTCACATACCTCGATCTTGTTTATTTGTATGCCATGGTGAGGTCAGTACTATCTCCTTGCCTATTATTGCTATGTTTGTTATTTCCTTGTTTGTTTACGCATGATCGCACTCATGGTTATCTTGGCTTTGAATGCCTCGATACTGGTGTACTCTTGCAATATTAACTGGAAACAATGTTCAGGTCATCTTGGCTTTTGTGCCCTGGTGCTTATGTTTGTTTCCTATATTTTATCTGTTTATCTGATGAAAAGTCATATTCATATCCTTATGGTTGCATTATGGCTTCAGTAAAGGTTGTATCAACTTTGATGTTCCAAAAAATGCTCAATGATGATGATTTTTGGATGGGTCTCACAACCATGTCCTAGAATTGCATTTTCATATTGCATCTAGCATAGGATTGCATTTTCATTCTAGACTTGCATTGTGGCAGTGGTTTAGTGTTCTCTTCTTTGCATTCTCCTGGGTTCATACATAGGCGAGTTCTTCTTCACTGTCTTGGTTTCATCATGAGTGCACAAGTATTCGGTCATCGCTCTCAATTCTTCACATGTTCTTTTTGTTAGAATTCATCATCCTGCATGAGATGTTAGTACCATATACATTACACATTCACAACTAATTATCATCTACACATTGCATTTGCATATCCTCATTCATAATTTCCTTTACATAAATCATCTACATACATACATCAACATGTGCATTTCATACATTTACATATATTCCAAACATTTCATACATTTATATATATTCCAAACATGTTCATACATTTGCATACATTCTAATCATCTACACATCTAACCATATAGGAAACATCTCATAAAAGACAACATGACACATGTGATGATACCAAAAGATGAGCTCATATATATATATATATATATATCCAATGTGTCGATACAAATACAAAATGGTGCTATCTCAAAATGGTGATATAATACATGGATGCCAATGCATCATATAAATCCTATTATCTCCTCTATCTGTCTATCAACACTAACTCTGGCCTTCTCCCTCATCACCTGGAGGAGGTGGAGGTGGAGGCCTATTTGGTGGAGGTGGTGCCTGTGCACCCTCTGACCCTCTGGCATATATCAAGAATCTGGAAACCTGTGATGCCTCATCAGGAACCACCCCTATATATGACGCATAGTAGTAAGCCACTTGGGCAGTCTGATGTCAGATCTCCTCCTGTGCTACCCATAGCTACTCCCGAAGATCCTGCACCTCCCGATCTTTATCTAAGAGTTGTGCATCTTGCACAGCCACCTGTACCATCAAGTCTTCAACTTGTCTGGTTAGCTACTTGGCCCTCTCTTTGGCTCTGCACAGGGCCTCCTGTGTCTGGGGTGGTGTGTCACCCTATCTTGGCTCCTGTATAGGCTGGTCCTCTTGCAATGAGTCCTCCTATGGGACCTCCTACTGCTCAACCTATTCATGTATGTCCTCCAGTTGTGTGGATGTCCTCCTCTGACTCTACTTCCCACTACCACTGGCACTAGGATCTATCCTCATCTCACATGCCAGTATGTCCACCTATACTATACATGGACGTGGCACTAGCTGTGGTCTCTATTGTGGTGGAACCAAAGGAACCTACTGCTAAACCACCTGTGGGGGTACCACCTACCCTTGGCCTGCCATACCAACCGGATCTATAAATCTTGAGAATAGATGTGTAACAAAATGCTCCTGATACTTTGCGGTCACACCGCCATCTGCCACATCCCTCAAGTAGTTCCACTAAATCGGGACTAATTCTCATTTATCAATCATCATTCATCCCTGATCTAGCTTTGTCAGCCAACCTCTCCTCACCTTATTTGTAAATCGAGCATAGGCAGTATACTCCTATGAGATGTCCTATGGTCGACCAAACTGTCGCCATCCCTGCTTCTGCGGGAATCTCTCTATAACCATAATGGCTTGACTAATCATAACACATGAGAAAAAAATATAACTGAGCTGCTCTGCAGCATCATCCCATGCCTCTGTCAGTCTTCACGGCCTCTAGACTACTGCTGCTAGATCATCCAGCTGGGCTCGCCAATGATCTTTCTTACCCAGTGCTGGCTGAGTAATCATGCCCCTGTATCTATAGATATACGGCTCTAAAGGCTACCTCGGGTCCTCACATATTGGCCTATTCACAGGAAGGTTCTCCCATGCCCATACCTATAGTAAAAATACTCCGGCCACCATACTCTTCACCTCCCGATAGACAATCTCATGCATCTCGTGATACATGTGGGCCAACATGCACTGGCCCCATCCATAATGTCTAGGCCGAGCTAACATCTGCTATAACATCCTACCCCAGCCACACTCCAAACCATGCTGTCCATGATCGGGCATCAAATAACAACCTAGGAAACATGCTTGTACCACTGGTAATCTATGTGTCAGGCTGTACACACTGATAAGATCTTCCCATGGGTTAGCCCTCCCCATGAAAAGGTCATCCTGTAATATCTCTCTTAATGCAAGGGTCCCTAATCTAGGCTCCACCTCATACTCCACCCTATCTCCATGGAAGGGAATCCTCAATATCTAGTAGATATCCTCAGGGGTCACTGTCATCTCACCCTGTGGCAGGTAGAAAGTGTTCATTTCTGAATGGAAATGCTCAACAAGTGCTCCCAATAAACTATGATTTACCCAAATCTTGGGTACATCACATAGAGAGGTCAGGCCCAAGCTATCTAGATGTGCTATCTCTGTGTCATCTAACTGTGCCACTAGTTTGTTGATGGCTAGGTGGTGTGATCTGAATGCAATATCTGGAAAGTCAACCTGCAAAACATGCAAACAATAGTGCACGATTAGTAATCTGAGATAATCAAAGCATAACGAGACAATTAAGCATTAAAGACATCCTATAGACAGTAACAACATTGACACAAATTCTATTAGATGCGACATAGACTTATTTTGTATTCCAACTGCTCACTTTTCTCCATGCGAAGAAGTAGATTTTCATGCGAAAAAGTACTCTTTCACGCAAAAAAGTTTTTCAAACCGCACAAACTTTGCTGCCCTTTCGCACAAGAAAACACCCTATTAGAGGGTTTCTTGCATGAAGGTGGGTACTCTCCCACATGAGAATTCCCCCCGCATGGTGCAAGAAGGCACTTTCTCGCGCGAGATTTCCTATCAAGCTGCGCGAAGAAACTACTTCTTCACGCGAAATCTCGTGGACAGTTTCCTAAAAATGTGACAAAACTTGCAAAAATTGATAGAAATTAATGAAATTTGAAATACTGGCAAGGTTAATTGACCACTTACTAGAGGTCTGTACCCGGCCGACCGACTATGCCTCCTGGATCGCTCGAATCGATGCGTGTTGTAGGGGAGAACCATTTTTGCTCAGAGCTTCATTTACAAAAGTCAAAAGGTTGAAATGATTTGAAAATGACCTTTTGGTCCATATATAGGTTTTGACCTAATTTTTCAAAGTGCTCCATTTTGCGTGAAAACTTCACCATTACCTAATTTGACCGCTCTAAATCTATTTTTGTGATCGAAATCGAAATCGAAATCAAAATCGAAATCGAAATCGAAATCGAAATCAAAATCGAAATCGAAATCGAAATCTGACACTTCTTTATAGCTCAAAATTGCATTTTAAATTTTTTGGGACCGACGTGATTGGACACTTGTGTAGTCAACTTTCTAATGTCACTTTCTTGTTAGAATCATATCTAATCAAAATTTTCTCAAATCTTTGACTCTTTTCATCAAAAGTCAACTCTGGTCAACCAGACCTCGAAATCGCTCAAAATTTCTTTTGAATCTTCCAAATTCTTCCGTAATCTATTCTGAGTTCTTCTTGATCTTCTCTCAACATCTATTTGCGATTTCTCACTCTCCATCATCATTATCATGTGTCATCTTTCTATTGCACTCCCAAGGGGGCAGGATGATTATATCTTTGAATCTATTCCAATCAATCTGATTTGGATTTAAAAGTCCTCATTGCTAGGGGCATCTCATCACTTGGGGCATGTTCAGTTTTTCATACTTCATAGTCAAAACTGGATACTCCACAATCAATAAGGGCATCTTTGTTCCTTACATCTTGTCATCTATTAGGTATCAGGGAAATCTAACCTGGATCCTTGAGGATCAAGCTTCATTCTGGAGATGATTCTGAAAATCTCAATCCATTAAGTATCTGAGCAATCTAACTCAGATTCTTGAGGATCAAGCTTCATTCTGGAGATGATTCTCAAAAACTCATCTATTAGGAATTGGGGCGATCTAACCCTGACTCCTAAAAATCAAGCTCTGTTCTGGAGATGATTCTAAAACTCAATCTAACCAGTGTCTGGGCAATCTAACCTAGATATTGGGGGACTAAGATTCATTCTGGAGATAGTCCTAAAAACCTCTGTTGACTATCTTTTTATGGACAGGTATTGGGGCAATCTAACCCTGACTCTTGAAGGTTGGGCCTCATTCTGGGGACAATCTTTGAAATATGTCAAATCTATTAGGTATCAGGGCATTCTAACCCGGATCCTTGAGGATCAAGCTTCGTTCTGGCGATGACCCTCAAAAAATCTACTTGACTGGTGTCTCGGAAACCTAGCCTAGACTTCGGAGAGTCAAGCTCTATCCTGGAGATGGCTCTGAAATCTTCATCAATCAAACTTTGCATCATCAATTTTTGAAATCTATTCTTATGTGCTTCAGGCATCAGACTATTCTTTGGATCAATGCACTGCTCGCACATCAATTCAAAGAGGGGCAAAATGTAACACCCCAAAATTGGCATCTTGCAACCCTAACCAATTTTGTTGCATTTGTCATTCTTGTGAATCATCAAAGTTATATAGTACTAGGAAATTCTGAGTTTTGACTGACTCTACTCGACCTAAGTGTCAAATGTAGAAAATCCTAAATATGCATTAATCATACATTATATTTAATTCCTAAATATCAATCAATCAGCTAAACAAACCCTATGATTGAATTAATTTAATTATAAAGTCCTAGCACTTTAATTAAATTAAATTCACCCCTTTTAGCTAAAACACATAAAAATGAATTAAATAATATTTAATTACTAAATAAATATCCTCATTTCAATAATTGAATTTAATTATTCAAATAATTGAGAAAAACACATTTATGAGGTCATACTTTATTTATTTAATTAAATATCCTCTCAAAAATCTTCTCTCCTGTTCAGAAATAGAAGTTTTGAATTAATTATGCTTTAAAGAGAAAGAAAATAGTTAAATCATAAATAAAACAGTTAAAATCAAAGAAAGAAAACAGTTAAAGAAAAGGGAAAACAATTTATTGTTTTCTTTTAAAGAAAGCTTTCTATTTTAAACTGGCTTTTCTATCTATTTTATTTCAAAAAGGAAAGTTTCTATTCTGAACAACCTCTGAGTCTATAAAAGAACTCTCATTCCTCATTCAAACCCCTTCCCGAATTTCTAGTCATATGCATTGTTAGAATACTGAATTGTTGCTACATTCTTAGTTCATAATCTCATATAGAATAATCTCATTTTGCAATAGATTAATTTCAATTTCTAGAATAATTTCATTGAAATCATGACATAGTTTTAATCTCATTTGTAGTTTAATGGATCATTTAGATTAATCTTGCATGTTTCATTTCTAGATTAATCATTGCATTGCATTCATGGAAGCATAAATCCTTCATTCTAGATTGGTCTATGGTTGTGAGACTCTCATTTTGAGAGTTATTTCGAAACCCCGTCTAGATAGAAGGCAACAGGTTGAATCATACAGACAAACAAGATGAATAATCTCATATTCATTCATATGTATTCATTCTTATGCGTATCTAATGAATAAGGACTATGTTGAAGTGTATGGTTGATTAATAAGGCCAAATCTACCACATACCGTATCTGTCGGGTTCCTCTCTTTGTTGTACTATTGGGTAGCACTGTTGTTACTCGTCGGGTATCGTTTACCTTTTTGTCATCGGGTAACACTTAACAGTGTTTGTCGGGTAACATTGGCATCAGATAGTGTTGTGCCCTATTTGTCAGTGTAGAGTAAACCGATGGTGCAGATCATGTTTTTCTCTAAGTATACTAATGGAAAGATATAATGCCTTCACAAAGTACCTGTCAACTTTAGGTGCCACAACGAGGAAAAATTGATGTCAAGGAACACAGAGTAATGACAAAAGTGACTAAATAACAGTTGCATGATCTCGAATAGACTAGTGCATTGATATCTTAGAAATAAATAGATGTTTCCTTTGTTCATTTTAGTTTACCAAAGTTTTCAGAGTGCAAAGCTAAAAATTGCATAAGTTTCAGTGCTTTCAGAAGTGAGCAATTGTCTAGGTTTCAGGACTAGTTGTAAGGAGAAGTTTGTATTAGAAAGAAATAGTGTTTAGTAAAGATTAGTTACAATGAGTCAAGAAGCACCAAGAAAAGCTTCTACCAGTGGGAGAAGTGGAGATACAGAGGATAATCAAAAGGGAAAGAGGAACTATTCTGATGAATTTGTGTCTCTACTACCTAGAACCAATCAAGGGAAAAAGGTAAATGACGAACTCCTTGTTGATGTTAAAAAAATTATAGAGATGCACGTACTCCTGGGTTTTATGGCTATCATCTATTTAATTATTTCTATAGTAATAGGGATAAGGAAATTCCAATTTCTAATTCTTGGACATCAGGGTTAGCTAAGATGATTGTCTCAGATGTCTTTGTAGACGTAGACTTACTGATAGAGCTGGCTAGGAAATATGATTCTCTTTCTAGAACTATTAAGAAGAGTGATGGATCAGCCTTTGTTACATTGGATAGGCCTTCATTCATGAAGGCCTTTGACATATGTCATCCCTACACCACAAAGATTGATTTAACCAAATTAGAAAATCATCAGTATGTCAGGGAAACATCTGTTGTGGCCAGATTAATCCTGGGTCATGTGCCCAAATCAAACATGAATTATATAGTTCCCATACCAAACTCTACTGCCCCATATTTCTTCAAGGATTTGAGTCATTATGTCAGGGAAACCTCTGTTGTGGCCAGATTAATCCAGGGTTATATGCCCAAATCAAAAAGGAATTATATAGTTGCCATACTGAACTCTACTGCCCCATATTTCTTCAAGGATTTGAGTCATTATGTGAAGTATATTTATTATGTATTGTGTAGGGTTTTGGGGAAGGTCAAGGGAAGTGGAAGGGTATCTATAGCTTTTTTGATGATCATCTTAGACATGCAGAATTTGCATGTACTGATTATGATTATATTCAGTATGTTATAGATCAAATACATCAAGGCCTTATAGATGTCCGCAGTAAACCAAACCCTAAATTTTTACATTATTCTATTTTGATGCACTTAATTTTATATTTAAATATCAATAGCATGGATATACACAATTTGAGGCCAAGGATGATGTTCCATGGCAAGAAAAACCCAGTGCAACTTTGGGTTAGGGTTTGGAATTTTACTTCCAATGAACATGAGTTTTCTGGTTATCAGAACTGGATTGCATATCCAATTCTAAATCTCCTAGGTGTGGATATGACCAAATTTCCAATCAGGATGCTGCAACTTCTTAGACCTTGTCAGTATATTGATAAGTGTGAAGGAGATCATAACTAGGTGGATTTCTACTGTGGGAAGAACTTTACTTTGATGAGGGTCTATGGATGTTCCCAGCCCCCACATATCTTGCCCAAATATGTGACCCAAAGGATAACTATAATGGATTTTATTTGGAAATTAATGATGATAGATAAAGAACACCTGGCTCCACATAGGAAAGGTACCTTTACACCCCAGAAATTCAAGGTTACCAACTTCACCATTGGAAAAAGAGCATACGATTCCATGAAAAATTGGTTGGGCCATTACATAATGAATGTGGCCCTGTACAGGTATATAGATCTAGAGGGATTTATAAAGAGTGCCAAGAAATTTCTAACTCCCACCATCACTGCTATCAAAGAGCACGAGGAGTGTGTGGAAGAGGACCTCATAAGGAACATCTTGGAGGATTCCTTTTGGAGGTTTCTTTCCTGGATTACCTTACATGCAGAGACTCAATAAAATGATAGAGTATTATAATACATTATATAATTAGCTTGAGGGGATAATAGAAGATAAAGAGAGAGAGGCCCAGAGAAGAAATATTCTTCAAAATATGAGGAAGAAAGTGAAGGAGGTTACTCATTCTGTAGACCTCCTCCCATGTTTAAGCCACTCTCCATAGAGAAGAGTATAGAGGTAGACCTTACAAAGGTGCCTGATACTTATATGACTGATGATCCCCCTAAAAAGAAAGAGAAAGTGGAATTAGGGGAGCCTTCCCATGCCAAGGCACAAGAAAATAAAAAATATAAGGTGAGTGCCCTAATCACTGGTAACAGAGCATATGACCACCACCTTAGAAAAAAAATTAGGGAAGGAAAGAAAGTGAAGAAGGATGATCAAGAATAAGTTGAAATACCTCTCCTGCTATGCCAGGATGAAAGAGAAGTTCACCAAGAGGAATTATTTACAGATGATGCATTCATCATAATAGAGGACTTCAAGAACTTCTTGATCTAGATAAAGGAGAAAGAAGTGGGGGCACAGTCGCAACTAACAGAGGAGGGTTCAATGCCAAGTGAAGCTTTGCAAGCCTTGCAAGCATATGACCCTAAAACTAAAACTATGACACCTGATGAAGCTAGGAAACTACTCAAATCTAGTGGAATGTTGCTTGTGCCTCATTGGGATTTAGCTTTAGCCTTCATAATTGATCAAATCAAAAGGAAATCTGATGCAAAGTTGTCCTCAAAGACACGAATTGGAGAAATGATCAAGGGATGTGGATATGATCCATGATCCTTGACTCTAGCTATGTGGTCATTGGAACCTAGGATACAGAATCCATCTTTAATCAATGTGAAAGAGAAAATGGATGGGGATAAGCTCATTTGGTCTATCTATAATACTGGTGATTTGGAAGTATCACAAGCTCTTACCCATTTTGCAAATATAAATGAAGACAAGAAAGAACAAATGTCCAAGAGGGACCAAAAACTTTTTGATTAATCAAGTGCTGTAGCAAAAGACAAGGAAGTATGCTTGATTAAGATCAAGACATTAGAAGGGTAGGTAGAGGAATTGAATAATAAATTACAAGAGGCCCCCAAGGATATTCTTTCTCCTCCTAGATAGGTTGTAGATGCTCAGACTAAGACTATAGAATATATTTTAGCAGGAATAGAGCAAGCAGATTGGGATCAAAATAAAGTGGGTTTATAAGCCCTGTGGAAGATCTTACAGTATAGGATTGATATCCTAAAGAGTAAATTTTATTTGGTACATAATGCTTACAGTAAGCTACCTGACCTAGAAACATAGGTCAATAACCATATTTCAACTTTAAGTCCTTATTTTGGTACTTGGTTAGGGAGGGCATCACTTTGTAAAAGGTTAGGAGCGTTACAGCCACACAAGACAAATCTCCTTGAGATTGTGTGTCAAGTAGGAGAAGAAATTGAGAAGATTGGAGCCACTTTGTCTTTCTTCAAAGGCAAGGCAAATCAGATACAAGCCAGGATCAATATGTTTGGGCCAGATTAGAATAGATTTATTCCTCCAATAAAGGGAGAAAATAATAAGATTAAAGCAATAACATATTGGAAAGTTGAATTTGATACCTTATTTCCTATTAAAGAGGCATTTATAATAGATAATGTTGCATTGGATATGGATAGGTTTAATAAGACCTTGGACGAGGCTTTCAAAGAAGAGATAAACTTTATCAAGTTTGTCACAGAAGTCAAGGTAATCACCGATGCAAGATGGGACAGACAGAAGGTTCAACTAGGAAATATTCATAGCTTTAATTGGGATTCAGAGGCAAAGGTTGTAGAATGGGATGTCAGTACAAATCCCAAGAAGAAAAATCCTACAACCATTGACCTAGATGTATTGGACGAGGAGTGAAGAGGCACCTAGCACCTGATCTATGAGCACAGAGATGATAGTCATCAATAAGACTAGTGTAAATTAGTGTGTATTGGCGGTCACTAGGTATCACAATAACTAAAAGAGGCTATTTAGAATATCCATGGACAAAGGTGCTAGCTATCAAATTTCTAAATCATATCAAAGATTTGATTTCATATCAAATCATATATTTAAGTCTTTTCTCCACCGCCTGAAGGTGTAATTCTATTTTTTTCTTCTAGCACTTTAGGGTTTAAGCCTAGCCATCTGAAGCTTGTTGTACCCTTTCTTTCTAAGGATTCCAAGATTTCTAGTGCTCTATAAATAACAAGTTGTAATATAATTTTAAGGGTGGTGAAAATAGACAACTGCGAGGCAGACTTCTAATTTTGTCTTAGTTTTCAAGCTTTTAGTGTTTTTAAATGTATTGAAGCAGGAGCATATTAATAAAATATAGTGGAGTTTCATGTTCTATATCATTATTGTCTTCTTTTATTTCTATTTATGCTCTTGTATGTTTAAATTGTAAGGCATCTTAAATATACCAGTTATAAGGTAACTGTGCAATTGCTTATAAGTTTCAAGGAGGGAGTAAATTTTATGAGTGGTTCCAGAGGGTTAGACATTAATGTAACAATTTGATACAGGGGTATGGGAATGATAAGATAGTTTGTAAGGTGCTCTATCTGAGCTACATGTGTATTTCCATTAATTAGTTTCTATGAATTTATATCTCATGTGAGTCTTTTCCCAAGATTAAGGCACTGGTCTAGGGTTTGATAAGCAGATCTTCATCATCAATATTAAAACAAAGAATCATTTACTTTTATGTTATAAAGAACATATATGCCTAAGTAGTTGTATTAGAGAATACAATTCAATTTGTTGATTCCTTGGAGAGAATCATTAGGTTAGCCTTCCTGAGTCAAGAACTCTAAAAATAAGAAGGATGAGAATCCTTGTTTCACTGTTGTTTTCTATTGTTATGTTCATGGTCTGGCTTTATAATTTATGTATTAAACTGATTATATCCATTTGCAAGGTGTTCTATTAGTTGTTACAGTAAAAGGTAGTAGGCAAATCAATGTGACTCCTAATCCATTGTTATAGTTACTGAGAAGCAGTAATCTATTAAAGGTACACCCGCCTGAGTCTATGGAGCTCAAAGAAGAAGGAGGATTGATCCTAATCAATTAGACTTTGTCTTGTTAGAATCAAGAATTGGGAATATAAGAGTCAATCATTAATGTTGTATTAAGGTTCTGCAAGAAAAATCTCTTAAAAATTGGCGACTCTATTGGGGATAGTTGAAGTATACTAGGTTTAGTCTGTGCTTGATTTTTCTGGCATAGTATCTTTTTAAATACTCTTTTCAAGTTATGATTTTATTAATATTTTCCCATACTAAGTTGTGGGTGGTGACTCTAACTCTGTGCATTCCAGTATAATTTTCATAGTGAAATATTGAATACTATTGTCTGATGTAAGAAATGAGTCAACAAAGAAATACCAGGTCCTATTTCAGGGCTAATCCTGAAAAGGATATAGGAGAAGAGCTCCCTACGTTTGGAAAGAAATAGTGGTCCAAAAGAGGTTGACCAAATCAAGCTTCTCCAAGAACTTCAAATGGGAGAATGGAGATCCATGTCTCTGAGAAAAGGTCATCCTCATCTGAAAGTATTGAAGCACCAAGGCCAGTAAACTCTTATATGGATGATGCAACTTTTGACCCTTTTAGAGAAGGGGAAATGAAAAATGTAAGATATTTCCATGCAGAAGAAACTTTGGAACAACTAGGGGAAACCTCTTCTACTGAGACAACATCCTATGATTCTAAAAATTTAAGAGAGGAGGTCTTAGTTCTGAGAAGGAGAAAACAAGAGAAAGAGTCAGAGATTGCTCAAGCTAGAAAGAGATGTGAACAATAGCTCTATGACTTGTTAACCAAGAGAGAAAAAATCTTCGCAGAGAGAAGAAGGAACAAGCTGAAGGCTAAAAGCCTAAATGAAGAGGGAAAAGGTCTAGAGAAGGATTTATTTGGTGAATTTTAAGCCTTAAGAAATAAAGTTCCAAATAAAAGAGGAAACTGTAGTAGAGATGAGTTTGCAGAAGAAGGACTTATCATAAGACAACTACATCCTCATGAGATTGAGCAGAATACAAAGCTCAAAACAAGAAATAAAGATGTCCCTAACAAAGGTAAGAAAAAGGCTCTTAGTATAACTATCAATGAGCCTAAGCAAAGTAAGAAAAGATAGAGCTAGAGGCTGCTACTGCAGATATGAAGATGATGATAGATTTTTTGCATGCAAACACTAATACCACTGAAAGTAGTTTTGTGCCTATTGTTACTGGAGCACAACAAAAAAATCCACCTAGTGGTGCTGGTCCAAGTAATCAAAATGTTGGTCCTAGTCCAAACACTTGAAGTATTAGTCAGAAGCAAGGAGGTTCTTAGCAAACCCAAAATCAAGAAGGTGCAGCTGGACCAAGTGCAAACAATGCTTTGGGGAACTTCCAAAGAAGACTTGTTCATCTAGACAGGTATAGAGCTCTTTTCTTTAATGACATCCCTGTTCATCCCAATGTGATTCCTAATGAGGTAAGAGACAAAATCCCTAAGTTCATAGGAAATAATGTTGTAACATGTGAGGAACATTTAAAAGATTTCACCGATATGATAACTGATTTTGAAATAGAACATGAAGATGTTATCATGAAGCTTTTTGTTTAATCTCTAACAGAAGATGCAAGGGATTGGTTTAGAAATTTGATTAATAATAGTATTGCATCTTGGGAAGAATTTTTTAAAGCTTTTACAGAACAATATACAAAACATATAAATTTAGGTTATATGCTGAATGAATTTAATAATATCAAGAAATTTCCAAATGAGAGCATTTCAGATTTTAATAGTAGATTCCAAAAAGCTATGCAAAAAATATTCCAAGTACTAAGGTTAGATGAAGAAGTGTGTCTAGCCACTTAATTTAATGTTGTTGATGGGAAAATGTCCTATATCTTTAGAGATAAGAACCCAAGAACTATGAGGGATGCCTATAAAATAACAATAGATATTCAAAGTAGTAGGCAAGCCTAAGGGAAAATGGGAAAGAGAGAAGATGGCAAGCTTTGGAGAGAAAAGGGAAAAATAAAAAAATCTTCTAAGGAGGATGGTAGGGTTGATAAATTGATGACTGCAGTAAAAGATCTTACTGTTAAAATGGATAAAAATGATAAAGGTTATCATGATAATAAATACCAATATCAAAGGTATGATAAATAGCCTAATCTGAGGAGTATGCCATATAAAAAAAACTAGAAAGATGGTAAACCAATCCTTGAAGATCAAGAAAACCAAAAGTCTAGAGAAACCCCTGATCCCCTGAAAAGGAATAGTATAAATTATGTAGAGAACACTCCCTGGTGTACTGCTTGCAACATGCCTCACTCTTCATACCAATGTGTGGTAGCCCAAGCCCTAGCTAATCAAATGGGTGAGGGAGATGAACAATCAAGTCCTAAAAAAGAGAGTCCTTCTATGAACATGTTAACTATAAGGAATCCCTACCCTTGGTCTCCTAAAAAAGGTGAACAATTGAAGATGTAAGCAGAAAAAGGAGCAAGTACTTAGCATATCAGCCCAAGATTATCTTTGATTCTATTGATAAGTCTGCTATTATATCCAAAAGAACCATCAATGTAGTGGGTGATAACCAAGAGCACCCTCATTTTAGATTACCATGTGATGAAGAGAAAATATCCTTAGCTAGAGCAACAATAAATCAAGCTAGGGGTGCATAAAATCTAAGAAATATAATAGTTGAACCTATTCAAGGTAAGCTTGCCTATGTTTTTATTAAAGAAGACACTCCACAAAATGTTGCAGAATCTCATCAGAAGGGTAGAAAAGGAAATAAATTTGGAAACAAGTTGAATCTACTTTTGATCAGAAGGAGAAAGAAGAAATAAAATAAGAACAAGTGGCTACTGGAAAATCAATGAAAGGTAAAAAGATAGGTGATTCAACTTCATAGTTGCCTATATTTGACATGAGACATGCTCTCACTCAGATGAAATTTTCAGTCCCACTAATGGAGATGTTGAAAATAAGAGAGCATAAGGAAGCTGCACTTGCACTTCTAAAAGGGAAAGATGATATCCATAAGTCAAAACAAGAAGAGGTACCCTTGACTATGAAGAGTGATAAAAGATAGATTCCATCTATCAAGGAAAAGGAAAAACAAGTAAAAGGATTATATAAGAGAAAATAATTTTCTAACATTTGTATTGGTAATGTGATTACTCAGGAACCACTATCAATGGATCCTTTCTATGTTACCTTAATGGTAAATCATTTTATATTCAATAATTGCATGATAGACTATGGTGTTGCAGCTACTGTAATGCCTTATCATGTCATGAAAGAACTAGGTCTTCAAGTCACTACTCCCGCTGGAAGTTTCTATACAATGGACAATAGAGAGGTTCCTTTGATAGGAACACTGAATGACATTAAATTCAAGATTGCTACATTCCCAAAAGCTACTTATAGAATGGATATAGTTATTGTAGGTACCAAAACTCATTATGGTATGCTTCTATCAAGGCAGTGGGAAACAACAGTGGGTGGAAGACTACAACTAGATTTATCTTATGAAAAAATTCCTGTACATGGTCTTTAGGTCAAGTTGTATAGAGAGCCTCATTTACATGTTATGGTGGAGATGGTTATGCCTGACCAATTAAATTTTTGTATAGATGTTGATATGGAAAACTTTATTGTAGAGGAGATCAAGCCATAGTTGAAAAACACTAATCCGATTGTTGATGAACTGTTGTTGCAACAAGGTGGATTGCGGAAAATGTACTTTGATGGAGGATGCTCCAAGGAAGGATAAAAAGGTGGTGTTATATTCATATTACCATCATGTATTACTTTCAAATATTCCTTCTTACTAGCTTGTCATTGTACAAATAACACAGCTGAGTATGAAGCTTTGATTTTGGGAATGGATATTGCCATAAAGCATGGTATTAAATATATAAAGATTCATAGAGATTCCCAGTTAATCATAGCTTAGATAAGGTCTCAGTATGTTTCCAAAGATGACAAACTGAAATTGCATAAATATGCAATCTAGGATAGGCTTGAATTCTTCGATGCCTTTAATATTTTGGGTAGAAAGATCTAATAATATCATGACAGATTTTCTTGCAAATGTTGCTCTAAAAAATGATGATATCACTCTTCCTAGGATTTCTATGGTTGAGGTTAAAAATAGGCCTATAGTGCCAGAAAAAATTCATAACTAGCAAGTTTTTGAGGATGATGATGATATCCTCAAATTTATTCAATGTGTGGATCACTATGGTGGCCAGCAAATTGACTGTGATGCTTTGATTGCAATTGTAAATGGTAAAGAGTGTATTTTTTAGAATGAGATTGTCCAATTAGCATCTAACCATATTCCAAAGGGGTTAGTGGAGCTAGAAGGTATGTTCAACATAAATGACAATTATATGTCTCAAAGGTCTAATGCCAAGGAAGAAGACTCGAAAGAAATCAATTTGGGATCAGAGACATCCCCACAATTGGTATATATTGGAAAGAAGTTTGACATAAATGTGAGATTGAATCTGATAAAGATTCTAAAAAAATATAAGCATGTGTTTGCCTGGTCTTATGAGGATATGAAAACTTACAGAGAAGACTTGTTTCAACATGATATTCCTTTAAAAGAGGATATCAAACCCTTCAGACAGAAACAAAGGCCTATCAATCCATTTTGGCTACTAAAATGCAAATAGAGATGATGAAACTGAGAGATGCTGGTATTATTCAACCAATCAAACATTCATCATGGGTGTCAAACTTGGTCACTATGAGAAAGAAAAATAGGGATATTAGCTTATGTGTTGATTTTAGATACCTAAATGTTGCCTCATTAAAATATAATTATGGATTACCTAATATGGAGGCTATGCCACAGAATGTGACTATATGTGACTTACTTTCTATGATGGATGGATTTTATAGGTATAACTAGGTATTGGTCAAGGAGTATGAACAATTCAGACTGCATTCACTACTCCTTGAGAAACTTATGTGTACGCTCGCATACCATTTGGTTTCAAGAATGCTGGTGCAACTTTTCAAAGAGCTATAGATGTGGCATTCAAGGATCTTATAAATATTCTCCTGGTGGTATATCAGGATGATTTGACTAATTTTTTAAAGAAAGATAAATATCACTATAATAATTTGGAAAGGGTGTTTATTAAGTCCATGGAATATGGAGTTTCCTTAAATCCAAAGAAGTGCCAGTTTGCTGTCACAGAAGGAAAGCTTTTGGGGCACCTAGTATCCAAAGAAGGGGTAAGGATAGATCTAGAGAGAGTTGAGGCTATCCAAAAGGTACATGCTCCTAAGAACATAAAATGTGTATAGTCATTTCTAGGACAGATAAATTTTTTTAGGAGATTCATTGCAAACTTTGTTGAATTGGTTAAGCCAATAGTCAAACTTTTGAAAAAGAATGTCAAATTTTAATGGGATTAAGAGGCACAATCAATATTTGAAAAAATCAAGCTATCCATTCAAGAATCCCCTATCATAGTGTCTCCTAACTACACTAATCCTTTCTCTTTGTTTACATTTGCATCCTTTCATACCATTGCAGCAGTTCTGTTAAAGAAAGACGAGGAGAGGTTTGAACACCCTATAGCCTTTTTTAGCAAGTCATTACAAGTAGCTGAGCTAAACTATCTATTAATGGGGAAACATGCATATGCGCTATTAAAATTAGTTAAAGCATTTAGACCTTACCTAGTTTGTGTCAAGATTAATACTTATGTACCCCATGCCACAATCAAGGATATTTTGGTCCAATGTGAAGTAACTAGAAAAATGTGTAAGTGGATCAAAAAAATTTAGGAATTCGACTTAGAGATCCACATTACCAAATTGGTAAGAGGCTTAGGAATAGCTAAGTTGATGAGTGAAGAGAATGTTAACCTAGTCGAAGTAAACAATGTTGAAACTTGTAGAGAGGCTGTTACAAGTATTGAAATGCAACCCTTGTATGCTGATATTATATTTTTTCTAAAGAGTGCCAGCTGCCTCAAACATTTAAATGATAATCAAAGGAGAAGCTTGAGGTTACAAGATCAGAGATATGTTTTTTTGAAAGGTGACTTATATTGGAAGAACATGGATGAGATATTGATGTTGTGCCTAGACAAAGGGAAATCTGAGAAGATTTTAAGAAAAATGCATGCTGGGCTGTGTGGAGGACACTACTCAGCTAGGACAACATCTCACAAAATCTTAAGGGCTGGTTATTATTGGCCTTGTTTATTCAAAGATTCTCCAACAAGATGAAATTTTTAGGTGCTCTATTGTTAAATCCTATAGTTGCAAAAGCCCCTTTTTCCATGTAGGGTATGGACTTTATAGGAGAGTTTGCTGAGAAATCAAGTGGGGGAAACAGTTGGATATTGCTAGTAGCTGATTATTTTACCAAGTGGGTTGAGGAAATCCCAACTAAAAAGGCTACAAACACTGTGGTGATAGAGTTTCTTTGATGAACAATGTGATTACTAGATTTGGTGTTCCTATCAAATTAGTAATGGATAATATCATGTGTTTTAGGTCTAATGAATTTGTTGATTTCTGTTATGATATGGGAATTTTAATGTCATATTCATCCCCCTACCATCCACAGGCCAATGGGAAAGAAAAATCAAGTAACAAGAGTATCGAGAAAATCCTGAAAAAGACCCTGGAAAAAAATAAGAGAGCCTGGTATACAAAGTTGAAACTTGTATTGTGGGCAGATAGGATCATTGTGAAGAAAGAAATAGGGAAATATCCCTTTGAATTAGTATATGGTGTTCAGTCTAGAATGCCTGTGAATAATTTGCTTCCAGTTTACAAGTTCATCCAGGATGAAGAGCTAGAGGTTTCTGAGCCAATGTAAGAAATAATGGTGCAACTAGTAGAATTGGATGAAATAAGAAGAGACAGTCAAAAAGAAAACATCAAGTTGCATCAAAAAATGAAGTACCTATTTTCCAAGAGCAAGTGATAGGAAGTTCCATCCTAATTACCTAGTTCTTCAATGGAATGCAAGAGATGAAGACAAGGGGAAGCATAAAATATTTGAGTCCTTATGGTTAGGCCCATTTATCATTCATCAAAGATTTGGAAAAGATTCCTATCTCTTAAAGAATATGGATGGAGAGGTATTTGAATTTCCAGTGCATGGAAAATTCTTGAAACCTTTCATCAATTAGTTATGCCTCCCATGCATAGTAGCTTTGTATTTTATGTATAGGTGTGTTTGCTTTTCTGTTGTGTGTTTCCTTCCTGTTGTGTGTTTGCTTTTGCAGTAGGTTAGTTTGTTGTGGTCTGCCTTCCAGAGATCTATGGTTCTTGCTATGAACTTGCATTCAAACATCCTCAGAGAGAGCCATTGTTGGATATATTTCTAGTTTTTGAGTCTTGCTTTAAATTTTTGGGTTCCAGTGTTAATTTTCCCTAAAGTGTCGAGACCTGTCTAGATTACTATCAAATTTTTCTGCAAATGTTGATCTCCAAGAAATGAAAGCAATAAGAAATGTGAAAACCCTAAGCCCTAGGTTATTTTTTATCCTTGTCATGAAAAAAACCCTAAGTGTTCTTAGCCTGGTTCTTTTTCAAAGTTACCTTTTTGTTGAGTAACTTAAATCTTTTAAGTCATGTGCTTTAAGTGGATGCTTTTATCTCCTTGTCTCACAAAGTGAACCAAATATTCTATTATGTTTAATGACTTGGAGATAACTTGTATCTCTTAATCTCAGAGAGAATGGAATATGCTTTAAGCCATTCAAAGACTTAGCGACAGTGGTTGATCATAGTTAGATCATGCATTTAGTGCATAATCACAATATGATTTCAGAGATGCATCAAAGCTTTAGATACTTAACGACTGGCATGGATTATGATTTGATCATATGGATAGCACCATATCTCTTGATTGAACTCAAGTTATAAGGATTATTCAGGGACTTGGAGGTTTTCTCAGTCGTGTAATCTCTTAATATACCCGGGGTCAAGGACAAAGATTAATTTTTCTTTATCATAATAAAGTCTCCATAGGGAATCACAGTTAAGAAAGAGATTAAGAGATTAAGAGATAAACATTGATCTTTCCCAAGATGAGAGGCTGGTGTGTAATCTCTAAACAAATGCTAAAGTCAAGGTTTCTTTCAGTGACTTAGAGATAGCCATAGATCTTGTGTCATTTTTTCTTTAATCTAGAGGCATGCGCTTAATCTCTTGATAAAATATTCTTTCAGCGATTCAAAGATAAGGTTTATCACATAGTCACTGGATAAACCTGGGTTAAGATTAAGTAAAGTAAAGTTTCTATTCAAGACTTAGAGATAATATAGTCACATTATCTTGGGATGAGAGTACAGTTAAATGAAAGGTCTCAAGATTCAGCAAAGACCATTGGATTAAAACATAATCAAGGGTTGGTGTGTAATATCAAGGAAGAACCTGAGTTAGATGATGTGTTCAGTGACTCCGAGTTTCCTTAGTTGCTAAGTCTCCAAAATAACTATGGTTAGTTATGGTTAAGTCAGAGCTAGGTCAAGGTTTGATGCGAGTAAATATGAATCACAAATTAAGATTAAATCTTGTGGCTGGCATTAAGTCACTCAAGGAAGTAAAAAAGGACAAGGGTTGTTTAGTGATTAAGATATAATGAATAAGATGCCGACATGTGTTTAAATGGCTTAGAGATCTATGGTGTTCATAAAATCTCAGAGTAAACCCAAGGTTGAGAAATTTATCTGGCGACTTAAAGATGGCTTGCAGTCGCGTGATCTTGTGACAAACTAGAGTTAAGCTTAAAGCTTGGGAGATTCAATGCGGGCTGTCAGATTAAAGATAATCCAAGGGTAGTCACGTAATCTCTAGAAAAATTTAGTAGGTACAAAATGTTAGAGTAATTATCTATTTACACTTATTAATTAGATTACTTTAATTTAATTAATTAAGTTATTTATTACTCTAGTTTACTTAAGCTATCTCTTAGGTGCATTATAATTAATATTTATATTAATTATTAATGTGCAACCTAGCTTTTCTAGTTTTAGGGTTTTGTTCACCTTTATAGGTTGAACTTTGTAGTTTCTTTTCAATTAACTCGGATTATAATTTAGCTCTCACATTTTGAGTAACTTATGAGTTCTTTTTCCCTCTTTCTACTTCTCTCCTATAACAGGTTATTTGCATGTAGGTATTCTTGGCATTTTGTGGATTTGTCTCTCAAATCCTACATGATATTAGAGCTGTCCTGCTGCTGCCTGGTCTAAGGGTTTTTTGAAGCCGTGATTCATAGACAAAAGCCATAGCTTCTCTGAGGTTTTTTCTTCATTTTGGAGGAGGCACTATTTTTGAAGCACTTTGAGCCAAAATGGACTCCACCATCGCACTCAGAAGGCCCAGGAGAGTCAAAATTCATATAAATTTTGTTGTTTTTGGTCACAGTGACCCCTGAAATTTTTTTTCTCTCCTAGGCTGTACGACACAAAAATTGAGAAAAAAATAACATTTTTCTAGGTTTTTTTGGGCTCTACATAGCACAGCCACACTGTGCCACCGCCAGCGCACCACCCACCTACCACCAGAGCCTCCCCCACCAGCGCTGCCACCCAGGAACCACCCAGGAGCCGCTCGATCACCACCTCCATTGACGGCCCGCCACCGGTGCATAGAGGTGACATCATTGCTGATGTCACCCTACCATAATTTTTTTTCCATCCGTTTTTCAAATATTTTCTGACAACTCTAGTTTATTCTGACGACCAGGAATTTTTTCGGTGAGACGGGTCCGCGACATGTAGACAACCGTCAAATTTTTTCCCAGATTCTAAGACGGCCATTTGACCATCAAATTTTTTGCCGTGACTGGTTTTTTCCAGTGAGCTCATTTTCAGAGGAGCAATTGGTTTTTCGGCCGTAACTTGTGCATACAGTGTCCATTTTTGGAAAAAAAAATATCATCAAAAAGGTGTTGCCGAGCTGGACACAATGGTGGTAGTCTTGATTGCTGATTCAGCCATTTGAGCTCTCAATTTTGGCATTGAAGTAGAGGCTTCTGTTTCCTCCCTCTCTACATCTGGCGTCCAAGTTTTCTTCTCATTTTTTGTGCTTTCTATAGTTGTTTCTTTGTTGTACGGGGGATAGAATTATACATTGTGGGGGGTACATTTGCTTTCTATAATTTAATTTAGAAATGATTATTCAACTTTTGTCTACTTCTTCTCTCAATGTCGGACCCCTTTGTGGCCTGATTGACACCACACAATTATCACACCTGGAAAGCACACATGACCAGGCTACTCATGTCACGTGGCTTATGGTCATGTCTAGATGAGAACCAACCTATTCTACAGTGTCTGTTTGAGGTCCTTCAGCACAAAAAAAAAATGGATGAGGCCATGGGTTTGATTGCATTGCACATTTCAGATAGCCTCCTATTTCATCTAGATGGTTTGACCACTCACACCTATTTGGGAAAGTTTACAGATCTGTTTGGCACAGTGAATGCATTCTGGGCACTTCATCTTGATGTAGAGTTGACATCCTTGTCTCCTAATAGTTTTTCCACCATTGAGGACTTCTTGATGAAGTTCAATACTCTCCGATCACTTTTATAGGGATGTCAAAAGACCAAATCAGACAATGAGTGTATCTTTCTGATACTCTCAAAGCTTCATGGAGAGTTCCATATTTTCTTCTCCACTTTCTATTCCACTATGGATGCCTTGGGTCCTAGGCACAATATGCCTTCCTTTGCGGCCTTCTATGATTGGTTGACTTGAGAGTAGTCAAGATTCAATAGCTGAATGATGCTTTAGGTTCTATGAGCCATGCCTTGGTTGCTCACCCATCTCCATAGAAACCAGAGCATAAATAGGTATCATCATCCACAGAATCTTGGAAGGATTCTCCCTCTTAGCATTCCTCTGGCCCACCTCCTTCACCTAAGGGGAAATCAAAGATGGACAAACCCAATGTACTTATTGCAATAAGTTCAATCATGATGAGTCTCAGTGCTTTTAGAAGAAGGTAGAAGGATATGCCCAACATATTGGTGGTTTGACAACTCTTCTTCATAAGAGCAACATTGATATTCCATCTTCCTCCTCTCACTGGTCTTCTTCATCATCATCTTAGGTAGATGGGTCAGATAACAGAAAGGGTCATGCCTTATGTGCATTTTCTATAGCTCCCTCTTCTAGGTGGTTTCTGGATTATAGTGGTTCACATCATATGGCATCTTCTCAGAGTTCCTTCTCATCTTTTGAGGCCTCTCCTACCCTACACATCTTGATAGAGAATGACACTGTTATGCCTATGTGTGGTCAGGGTTCTATTGACATCGATGGTGGTGCATTCCATGATGTACTATGTGTTCCATCCTTTTCATCGAACCTTCTCTCCATTTATCAGATTACTCACAATGGGACAAAGAAGATAGTTGAGTTCACTGCAGATTCTGTACACATCCAGGATAGTGTGACTGGCCACATTGTTGCTACAGGGACAATTGATCATGCCACCTGCTTGTACTCCTTCTCCCATTTTAGTCCTCCATCTCCAATGTCAGAGTATATCTCTCCTACTTCATGAGTGCCTAGTGAGAAGAAGTCAGGTCACCTAAACTTCTGTGTTGCTCCTGAGATCAGTGTTGTGGCTTCTCCACCTCCTCCTCCTATTGCACCTACCTTTGTTTAGCATGATTCTTCTTCAGAAATCCCTATTATGGTCACTCCCTACATTGAGCCTTCCCCTCCAGTTGTTGAGGGCATATCCAAGGACATTTATCTCCTCCCAACTGATAGATTCAGCCCATCTATTGGCCCACCTTCATTGGGGATTCCATTCCAGGAGTCTCATTCATTCTCCTTTGAGCACCAACTCGGTCTTCCAATTTCACCTCTCATTCAGGGGTTTCCTTGTTACTTTTTACCTCTGATTCTTTCTATAGGGGTTCCATCATTCTGGGGGGGCTTTGGTGTCTCATCCCTCTCTCATGGGGGGTTTGATTGTACTTATAGTTTTGAGAGAGTCTCTTGAGCCATTATTTTCTGCATTTTCTTCTATCTCTTCTTGGAGTAGGGTTTTTCCCATGTGGTTTTCTCTATTTCTTTGCTTTACAGAGATTTTGTTGTGCTTGGGTACTTGATCAGGCCTTGTTGCTGGGACACTTTTTTCTTGCTTTCATAGTTGTGCTAGGTTAGCTTACCTCCCGAGCTTCGCTTAAGGGGGTGTTAGAGTAATTATCTATTTACACTTATTAATTAGATCACCATGATTTAATTAATTAAGTTGTTTATTACTCTATTTTACTTAAGCTATCTCTTAGGTGCATTATAATTAATATTTATATTAATTATTAATGTGCAACCTAGCTTTTCTAGTTTTAGGGTTTTGTTCACCTTTATAGGTTGAACTTTGTAGTTTCTTTTCAATTAACTTGGATTATAATTTAGCTCTCACATTTTGAGTAACTTCTGAGTTCTTTTTCTCTCTTTCTACTTCTCTCCTATAATAGGTTATTTGCATGTAGGTATTCTTGGCATTCTGTGGATTTGTCTCTCAAATCCTACACAAAATGATTAAGAGACTTAGTGCAGGCTGTTGATCAAGAGTTAATCGTATGATTGACATGAAATCTCTAAACAAACTCATGGTAAACCAAAATATTCAGCAACTTCAAGTTTTCTCAGTTGTGTGATCTCTAAAAGAAGAAAGGTTAAGTTGGGCCAAGAGCTGGGTTAACAAGAGAGATCGAAACCATTGATAAGATTTAGATTGTATGGTGTGCATTGAATCTCATGATGAAACCAAGGTTAGGATAAACTCTCAGTGACTTATAAACAATATAGTCACACAATCTCCAAAGTGAACTATAGTAAGAGTAAGGTAAAGTTGCATGGGTTTGTTCTCGCTCCATGAGGTAAGAGGCTAGCCTACTAAAAAGCAAACATCTTGACAGAGTGTATAAAATCTACTGAGCTGTAAAAGGTAAAATAAATAAGCCAATCATGATTGAGTTTAAAGCTTAATCACTTATAATAGGGTTTTAAAACTGAGAAAAAGCACTCATGACCTATCCTAGTGGGTTTTTAAAATTCAAAGTACCTGTGAACTTCAGGTGCCACAGCTAGGAAAAATTGATGTCAAGACACGCAGAGTAATGACAAAAGTGACTGAATAACAATTTCATTATCTTGACTATACTGGTGCATTGATATCTTAGAAATAAATAGATGTTGCCTTTTTTCATTTCACTTTACCAAAGTTTTCAGAGTGCAGAGCTAGAAATTGCATAAGTTTTAGTCCTTTCAGAAGTGAGCAATTGTCTAGGTTTCAGGGTGATGAACTATAACTGATTAAATGTTTGAAGATGTTAAGTTGATGATCATAGAGACATAAGAAAGTTAATGCAAGGCATTAAATCAGTTAATGTATTATATTTTCATTGATGTCAATTTGATATAATCTATATGGTCATGGACATACTGCTAAAGACTTCAAAGAACCGATGAAACAAAGGATATGCTATGAGTAATGCATATAAGTAAGGTATTCAAAAAGTGATTGTATACACTGATAGAGTGCACACTGATGGATAGAGTAAGAGAGAAAAGTCACAGTGTTTCTCAATGAGAAAAGCACAATGTAACCTGACGGACAAAATTACAGTGTTGCCCGACGGAAAGAGATCCCAAAGTTAACTAAAGTCACACCGACAGAATAGTCAGTAATCATCGATGACTAACTGAAGTATTGACCAACAGAACAGAGAGTTCAAAAATGACAAAATGATTTGTTGTCAAGAGATAAAAATAGACTTAACTAATACTTATCATTATTTTAATCAAAAAGATAAATTCAAAGATAAGTAAAGGATTTAAAGCTTCTTTGTCCAGTTGGAAAGAAGATCTCTACGAGATAAAATTGGAGTTTTGCTTTAAATCTAATGGGCAAGAATTATGGATCACGCCAAAATCAAGAAAGCCAAGAAATGGTGAAATCATGTCTATATAAGAGACAAGCTTATTCATTATGAAAAAAGGGGGAGTGACAAGAAAATAGATGCTGAAGAGATTCTGAAGGAGAAGAAAGTCTTCATTCAGACCTGATCAATCAAGCTAAAGAAAGAGCTAAATTCTACAGACACTGATGAACAGTGATACAACATCATAGAGAAAAATAATGTGGAGAAAAGGTATTGAATTGATAACATTGATCAGAAAGGTAATGCACTTATAATAGATCTGAAAATTTGCAATTCAAGTTGTATATGTGAACATATCAATTTACTGTTTTAGTTTAAACATTGAAGCATCAAGTCTCTTAATTGAGTATGACTTAAAAAGTCTTTTCTAATTGAGATACATCCCAAGGAGTATCAAAAAGTTTGATCATACAAAGTAGCATTGGATATGCCTGATACCTATTGAAAGGCCAAGTGAGTGTTTGATCAAGGATGGTAGCGTTAGATGCTAGATACTAAGTGACAAACTATCTATTTAAATCCTCTAACAAGGTCACACCTAACATTATGTTTGTAACCTTTAACAGGGTTGGCTCTTAACTGAGATCACTTTAGAAGAGTGAAAATTTGGGGTACCGGTCCCAGTGGTTTTTCCCTTAACAGGGTTTCCACACTAAAAATCCATGTGTCATGTGTTTATGAGTCATTACTTTATTGTTTTGAATTTCACATAAGTAAATCTTCATTGATTGGTATACACTAGTCATTTACTATGTTTCGGTAAATAGAAAGACTACTTATTGATAAACATATAGAAGAAGGTTTACAAAGCATTCCAACAAGTAGTAATTTGATAAAAGTATTTTAAGGCATTCATCTTACAGGACTAAAAATAACTAGAGGTATAATTTTGTGGTACTAAATTTGAAGGGTTGATTTAAGGATTAATTTTTGAGGCCACTGATTCACCTCCCCTCTCAGTTATGACTAACAATTGGTATCAGATCTTGTGTGCTTAGAAGGAAGGTTTCAAGACCTAAGCTAAAGATCAAAAGATAAATAGACAAGATGTGCCCAAGTTGAACAAAGACAACTTTGCTTCATGGAAAAGCATGATAAGACTCCACTTATCAGGTATTAGAAATGATGTTACTCAATACTTACATACTAAATATGTTTTGTCCATAGGAGCACTCATAGTTGAACAAATGAGAGAGAAGCATGAGAATAAATGCATGATAATAGATCTTGCTTCCTCACTCTCCGATGCTGAATTTGAAGATGTCAAAACATGCACAACTACAAAGCAAATGTGGGACAAATTGAAGATTTTATATGGTGGTGATAAAAATGTTCTGAGAGCCAAGGCAGAAAGCCTTAGATGAATTTTTGATGATCTCAGAATGAAATAAGGTGAAAACATCACACAGTACAACACAAGAATCAAAGAGGTAGTCAAAGCTATCCAAGGAGTTGGAGGTTTACTAGATGAAGATACAGTGGTAAGTAAAATTCTAAGAACCTTACTGCCTACTTATGCTATTAGAGTATCTTCCATACAAGAAATGAGAGTAGTAGAAAATAACAATGTTACTTTAGATAGTTTGATTGGAAGACTGAATTCATTTGAGATGAATAACTTTGATAATAGTGTCTTACCAAACATAGAGTCTGCATTCAAATCTTCTTTGAGAATAAGTAAATCAAGTCAGAAACACACTATGAGAAAAGATAGTGATAGTGAAAGTGAAGAAGAAGATCTTGATGAAATTGAAGCACTTATGGCTAGAAGAATGCATAAAGGCAAAGGTAAATACAAAGGTAAATTACCACTTGTTTTTTTAATTATAAAGAGATTGGACACTTTTCTACAAGATGTCCTAATAGGAGAAAAGATGACATAAGTAATGATAGGTCATTTGAAAAGAAGTTTGACATAGGTGATTACAGAAGCAACTGAAAATCAGAAAGAAGAGATACCTGAGACTAAAAGGAAAAAGGAAAAAGGAAAGAAGGCAATTTACCTAGCTAAATGCAAAAATGAAGATACTAACACTAAATATGATGAAGACATCGAGATGGTGTTTGTAGCAGTAAAAGATGATTCAGATGAAGATGAAGAAAGGTATGTAGAAACTACACTCATATCTAAAGTTAGTAAAAATGATGTCTGGATCATAGATATGTTGGAAATATTATTTGGAAAGCTACAATGGAAATAATTATTATTTTGTCATTGATGTCAAACCTTAACTGGTGAGACTATTGCTATCTATTTGAGTACCATATATATTGATTGATGGAGGAGATTTAACAAGAAGACCAAGAAGAATGGTTGAGTTATGAGGAATTACAAAGGGTACTTTATCAGTTGGCACATTGGCAAAGTGATATGTCATTTATCTTTCACTGACATTTTACTGAGAACAATTTATGCCGAGAAATTTTTTGTGTCGACCGAACACCAGTGTGTGCCAAGCATATTTTCTTGTATGTGCCAAGTGTTAGTAAATTGCTGAGCAAGTTTTGTGTCGGTCAAGCAGCAGTATTTTGATGATTGATGAGATTTAAGATCTCTGGCCAACATAGTTGATTTTTATTGGGATATGTAAAGTTAATTAAGGATAATAACATTTGGTCTACACTATGTAAATGCACGGGTAACCATAATTAATGCATGGATCAAATATTTAATTGGCAATTGTATTGGAGAAATAAATTAAATGTAATGATGGAAAGATCCATTGGATTTGACCTAACCTAAGTTCCACGATCTTGATTAAGTGGAAAAAGATGTATCTGACCTAGTTGGAGAGGTATATGATAACCTCAAGGGGTTGCTCATGAGAACAAAGAAGAAAGCTGTGTATGCAATTGGATTGCATGGTTAATTGACTGATTGGCAAGATCTAAGCAAAGAAGGCTGAGTAGAGAAGTAGAGAGAGATTTCTTGATGAGTGCCCAAGAAGATCTAGAGTTTGAGATGAGAATAGAAGTCACTCAGTGAATTAGCATTAGAGCTGAATTGGATCTAGATTGCAAAGTAAGTTGTATGAATCAGATCAAAACTTGCTGATTACTTTCTAACCATTGTATCAATTGAAATTCTTTAACCAGGTTGACCTAATAGTCATTGTATAAATCCTTTAAGTAAGGTGACATTTATATTGGAATGTTCTAAGTCCTCTAATAAGGCCACTCCTAACAGGGTGTTTAAATCCTTTAACCAGGTCACATTTAGCAATGTGTTTTGTAACCTTTAACAGGGTTGGCTCTTAACATGGCATCACTTTAGAAGAATGAAAACTTGACAACATGTTATTGGTGGTTTTTCCCAAATTGAGTTTCCACATTAATTACTGGTATCAAATTGTGTGAATGTTTATATTGTGTTTTACTATTAAGTTTCAGCAAGCTTATTTCATCTGAATAGTAAATTGCATACTCATATTGTTGAGTTATGCTATCATTGCCAAGCAGATCTGAGTTGTTTAATTTGGTATAAATTTTTAATGGGAACATCTAGACCTATGGATAAATGATTCACCCCCCTCTCATTTATTCTAAATTCATTCTAAAAATTGGTATCAGAGCTTTGGTCTCTTGAAAAAGTTTGAAGGTACTTGGAGCAAAAGATCAAGATGTATAAAAGGGAGGTACCAAAGTTGAATAAGAACAACTTCCAGCATGGCAATGTTTGATGAAATTTCATTTGGTTCATGTTGGTTATTTTGATAAACATCTTGTTGATCAAGAATATGTATCCCCTGCAAGAGCTCTCAATGCTGCACAATTAAGAGAAAAGAAAGAACATAATCAAGCAATGTTGGAGATTGCATCATCCCTGAACTATCATGAGTTTGAAGACATAAAGGACTATACAAGCGCAAAGAAAATGTGGGATAATATTGAAACCATCTATGGAGGTGACACAAATGTGCAAAGAGCCAAATCTAAAAGCTTGAGAGGTAAGTTTGATGAAATAAAAATGCAAGAAGGAGAAAATATAGTTTCATATTATGGTAGGATAAAGGAAGTTATAAATGCTATTAGAGGAGCTAAAGGAACCATTGATGATAACACCATCATGAGAAAGGTAATGAGAACACTTCTTCCTATTTATTCTATTAGAGTATCAATAATTCAAGAATTTAGATGTACTCCTAACAACAATTTGACTTTGGAAAGTTTGGTAGGCAGACTTACTGCATTTGAGATGTCAAATTTTGATAACTATACTCCACAAGCCATTGAATCTGCATTCAAGTCCTAGATGGTCCTCAAAAAATCAAATAAAGGAAAGGAATGTGTGGATAGTGACAGTGACACTTCTGATGATGATCTAGAAGAAATTGAGGCACTTATGGCTAGAAGACTATCAAGAGGAAAAGGAAAATTCAAAGGTAAACTTTCTATTATTTATTTTTCATGTAACAAAGTTGGTCATATTGCTGCAAGATGTCCTGATAAGAATGATAAAGATGAGAGAAGAGACATTAAGTATAAAGATAGAAAGGATGATTGAGTCTTCAGGAAGTACAAGGATTACAAAGAAAAAGGTAAGAAGTCCTTCTATATAGCTGAAGAAGCTTCTGACAATGATTCTAACCAATTTGATGAAAATGATTCTGGTGATGATGATGAGAAAAATGCACTAATTTCTTATATGAGTAAAGGTGATCATTGGATTATTGTCAGTGGTTGTTCACATCACATGACTGGTGATAAAGACAAATTTGAAACCTTAGATCAGTGTAAAGGTGGCTATGTTAAATTTGGAAATGATACACCATGTCGTGTTAAAGGGAAAGGATCAATTCAATTGACTGACAAAATCAGATGTGATGATGTATATTGGGTTGATGATCTTAAGTATAACCTATTGAGTGTTT